>BSBK01007603.1:1120000-1720000 GCA_027943335.1 Chamaecyparis obtusa | reverse complement strand
CATATCAAAACTCACGGGCCACAAGCAGTGAGTAAACAAGTAATAAACGGATGCCCTAGCTTCAACCTAGTGAAATACAATGCAATAAAACTAATATAATATTTAGACAAATAAAAAATGAATAAAACACTCAACCTCTATGAAATGGATGCCCTAGCTTTAAACTAGTGAAATGCGATGATAAAACCAAATAACAAAAAAGACATGGCCAAGTTTTGGCACACAAGAAAAAGTCCAGTTCGGGCCTACCTCGAATCCTTGTAGAGTTAATTAGGGCCAAATTCATGCATGCAAGAAAAAGTCCAATGGCCTATTCCCTCTTTGCAGCCCGCAAGAAAAAGTCCAGTGCCCTTTTCCCTCTTCGCGCACGCAAGCAAAAGTCCAGTGCCCTATTCCCTCTTCGCAGCCCACAAGTAAAAGTCCAGTGCCCTCTTCCCTCTTCACGCACAGTGCCCTCTTCACAACTCACGAAAATTACAAATGAGCATTTGTTTTTTTGTTTTTTTATAATTTATAAGCACGTGAGTGTTGAAATTATGATGACACCGTCTCTATTACGACACCCTCGGGTGCACTTATTGTAATACCCCAAAAATGGGCTATAGGTTCATTAACCTCCTATATCGACAATTCAAACGAGATCGACATCAAAGTCCTAACCTAAGGCACATCTGAACATCATCGAATCCTAATTGATTATCATAAATTCTGCATCAGGGAATATTCCTAGCAATATTCCTAATTATCTTAATTATCTTTAATTTTATGATTATTTGGTGATAAATCCAATTTATCCTAAAGTTTGATTAATTGAATATTTTCATATTTAATTAATTAGATTTAATATTGCCACTTAATTGTTTAATTAAATTTAATCTTATTTATTCCTAAATTGTATTATTTAATTTTGACAATAAATCCAAAATCCTATGAATAATTGATTAAATTCTTATTTAATTAATTAAAGCAAGTTGTCAATTTTTAATAATATTGTTTTTGAATAAAGTTTGATTAAATAATTGATTAACCCATAAATCAATTGTTTTATTTTTCAAAATCAGTTAAGTTGGAAATAAATCACTTTATTATTAAATTAATTCATAAATAAAATATGCATACTCAAAAAAGCACGCAACTACCAATTATCAATTAAATCTAAACTCTATTTTAAGTTCAACTATGCTTTTGCATGTTTTTGTGAATTAAATTATCTTTATTTTCAGATAACTCAAAAATCAAGTTGAGTTTATTTGAGTGATTTATGGCTTTATTTCATGCACCTCCAAAGCCCTGGATTTCTATAAATTAAAGCTTTAGCTCTTCATATCACATCTCATAATTTTGTGAGCTTACTCTGCCAAAATCATCTACGACTTGCACAACTATTTTGAAGAATTGGAATTTGGAGAATCAAAACTTATTGTGAATCAAGGCTATTGTGAGATCAATTTTGGTTTCTACATTCATTTAGATTCATTTTCATATCATTGTTAGATTAATTGCATATCAATTTCATATCAGTTCATTCTAGATTAGATTTGTATTAAGTTTTCATCATATCATTGCATAGAAAATAAATAAAAAAATAGATTAATCGCATTCATTTTTCATATCATTTTTGCAATCAAATCCTTCATTTAGGTGTTGTCAAGGTCACTAATCTCGATAACAATCTGAGAACATCATACTCGCACCTACTAGAAGGTAGTAAATCATCTGGTTAGTTTAGTTTTTCATTCATTGCAGCTTTTGTTTTTGCTAACCTCTAATGTTTTATTGAAGTGTTGTGTCTACAGATCAGGTACAAAATTCACACACACATTTCTGGTACCCACCGTGGGGCCGTAATATGGGTTTCCAATTCAATTCTATCAATTTCTATCTTTTCTTCTCAATTTCTAAGCCAAAACTATAATTTTTTAAATTCTGTCCATACAATTGTCGTATGAGTTTTTGACAAAAGTCATCTCAGACTATACCCACTATCTTATGAAAGTCTATTGGATCAAGAATCATGCCAGACTATACACATTGTCATCTGGAAGTTCAACTATCGTATCATCATACACCTAGTGTCGTATGAGTTTTTGGACTATCGTCTGGGAGCATACCCACTGTTGTACAAGTTTCAGACTATCGTTTGGTAGCAGACCCACTATCGTACAAGTTTCGGCATCAGGTTTCAACTATCGTTTCATTTTTCAGGGTAGTTTGTCATATTCAGTTTTTAGATTTTGACTAACGACTAATCTTAACAATTGAAATTCTCTATTTTTGATTGACTCCTGCTGGTTTTGATTGGAAAAAGCACAAGAATTGCTAAAAAAAGGTAAAAATCTAGTAAGCACGTTGCGAGGAATTTAGGTAACCATCTTAGTTGATAACATTTTGATTTGGACTAAAATGAACATCTTGAGTGTCTAGCTTGAGTGCTTTTCTTTTTCATATCACACATTTCATTTGGGCTCTAAAAATGAACATAGATTTGCTTTCAGCATCTTTGTTAAACATAGTAAATAGGCCCTATGAACACTATTCATGGCTCTTGAGAGAGTGAGTTTCTAGCGAAGCTCCTCTCAATGAAGGAACCCTTGTCGGTAGGGAGGATACTAAGGGAGTCTCATGTTCCATTAGATCTGTGTGTCTTCAACTTTTGATCGAGACATTCTCTTCGGAGAGGTTGATAGATCATAAGGGGTTGACATCATAGATCTTTGTGAGATAATCTTGGTCTTAGCGTGTCGGATTAATCTATCTTCTTTGTTTGGGTTAAAAGTGAAAAGGCTAAGGGATTATGCCCTACTTCCTTTTTGGATAGTACCAAAAACCCAAATCCTTGAATTTGGAACAAGTCTCCGTGTGGTATATCTTGTGAGTCACCTTTAGCGAGGGTTAACTGTAGTTGACATTCATTTAATTGGGTCAACTACATTGACGGAACCTCAAGCGGTAATAGCCATTTTTGTCATGGTAGTGACAACCGCTATATAAATGTCCTATTAGAAGAAATCTCCACAAGTGTGGTCTCTTGTTGGGCTATCAGATCTCCCTAGCAGATCCTAAAGATTAAGTTCTCAGACTGTGTCAAAACCCCGGTGCACTTGGATTGGAGTTCGCCCTCTTGGATCATAAAAGTTGTAGAGTCAGACCATTACTAAAAACCATAGTGAGACCAAATCTTCATTTTTCAGGAATATGTGCATTATTGCAAAACTTTTTGGAACATACACAATTAGCACTCTCAGGGATTAGCACAAATTCAGTCACTTGATTGTTCATGCGCAAGGTTGATTTTGCCCTTGTTCATTGTTTTCACACATGCTTGAAATCACTTGCTTGCTATTTTCTGTGCTTGTTTATCTATCTGGTTATTGAAAATGAACAAATCTGTTACCATCCTCAAATCTGGACATTAAAATTTGCAAACAATCCGAATTTGAAAACTCAAAATTTGCAAAATCTGAAGTAAAATTCTTTTCTGGAGTCCACTGTCGTCTCAGTCAGTCAAAAAGTCATACAAGTTTTTATCAAATGTCATTTCATTACTGCCCAACTATCATATGGTAAATAACGTAGTGTCGTATGATCCTTTTTGCTAGTCAAATTCAAAAAGTCAAATCCTGCTAGCAACTGTCATGCGAGTTTTTGCAACTGTCGTACGAGATTTTCAACTGTCGTTTCATAGCATACCCATTGTCATACGAGTTTTAGACTGTCATCTGGTAACAGACTCACTATTGTATGATATTTTCAACTATCATTTCATATCATACCCACTATTGTACGAGTCTGCAAACTGTCATTTGGGAAATTTTGAAAAGTTGTCAGAAAATTATTAGAATTGCCAGATACTTAGCTTTTTCAGCCTATTTCCAGAATCTGTCGAACAAATCACTATGTTAGGAACAAAGTAGTAAGCTATTGAGAATCCAATCATTATCGTAAAGTGGTCTTTTCAATCTGATCTAGCCTTCTATTTAATCAATTTGAGTCCTTTTTGTCTTGTGTCAAAACCTTGTCATAACTATCAATCTTCTATCAAATCTTCAAAAATGACTAAGTGTTGTGGTATCTTGTCTGCTATCTTTTGGGAATCTACCCATACATCTAGGGCATGGTGTCCTTCACCCACATCTAATTGAATCTTCAATCAATCAAACCTTGACAAGGTTGCGTCATCTGATCATCTTGATTCAATTCATTCTTTAGTTATCTGGATCTTATTCTTTTGTTTCACTCAAAGTTAATAGTGGAAACTAGAGCTTCCTCACACAAGAAATCTAGAGAATTATCCCAGACCTTACCTATAATCACTAGCAAGGGTCCAACTCTTGAGCAACTCTACAATTTTGGTCTTTATGAAGATGACGGTCTTGGTAACTTTCAATTGAAAACTGGTTACATACCTCCTCCATCAACTCACGGAGGTACCTAGCAAACCCCACATCAATCTATTCCAGGGAGTCCACAAACTCCTACCATGTCTCAAGCAGGGAAAAAATTTGGCTCTCAAAGAGCTCAATCTCAACATGGTGCAGATAAGGAACCCACACCTGAAGAAATTGCTCAATATCAAAATGATGATAACTTCAAATGAATGATGAAGCATTTCTTGAAAGAAGATAGAGAGGCATACTTTTTACAATTGGCTCATCAAGGAGCTAAACTTCCTCCCAAATTTAATGTTGAAGCTATCATCACACATGAGGAAGAAACTCCAATAACAACCATGATGAGATAGATACATGCTTTACAAGTCAAACTGAATCAACTTGAAAAAGAGAAGGAACCCAAAGAGTTCTCCATGG
Source organism: Chamaecyparis obtusa (assembly GCA_027943335.1). Lineage (NCBI taxonomy): Eukaryota > Viridiplantae > Streptophyta > Pinopsida > Cupressales > Cupressaceae > Chamaecyparis > Chamaecyparis obtusa. Next base: position 1,715,192 of record BSBK01007603.1, on the reverse strand, counting down.
AGGCTCTATGTCCTTTTTCTTTTGACAAAGACTTGTCTATGCCACCATTTCCGAAATGAGTGGAGATGCCCAAGTATGATAAGTATGATAGATACTCTGACCCTCAAGATCATGTCAGAGAATTCTATACCCAATCAATGGAATTCATGCATGAACCAACCTATCTGATGTGTCTCTTTCCTTGATCTCTGGGAGGAGCAGCCATTCAATGGTTCTCTCGATTACCTTCCACTATCAAAAATTTTGAGGAGTTGATCAAATTGTTTTGTCAACAATACTCCTACAATATTCAACATCTAGTCACCATGATTGATATCTGTAATCTCAAGTAGTATCTAGGAGAACCATTCCTAACATTTCTCAAGAGATGGAGGAAGAAGTTCTCTCTATATGCTAGACCTATTCTAGAAATAGAAAAACTGGAAATCTTCATCAATAACATTGTTCCAGAAATCAATTATCCTTTACAAATGCAAGATCATACATCTTTTGATAAGATGGTGGATAATGCTATAAAAATTGAAAAAGTGCTTGTGAAAAAAGGAGAAATCACACTTCAGAAAGACAAGTATGAATCTGGGTCTAGTTCTAAAGACAAGAACAAAAATTGGAACAAGAACAAAGGCATCATCACAGATGGCATTGTTGATACTATCCATGCCCCATCAAAGGCACCAGCCTACAACCTAACTCTTGGTTCCCAAGCCATTAAAGCTTCAGAACAAAAATCATCTGAACTATTTCAAAAGAAGACAGAATACAAATCTTGGGATAAACAGTGAAAGTTCACTCCTCTTGGAGAATCTTTAGAATCAGCTATGAAAACTCTACTGGCTGATAACATCATCTTTTTGCTAATGATCTGACCACCTGATTTTGAGCCTAAGCCAAAATGGTGGAGAGAAAATGAATTTTGTGATTTCCATCGAGGTAAAGGTCACAAAACTAATAACTTCTTACAGCTGAAACACACCATTCAAGATCTGATCGATAGGGGAGACATCACAGTTGACAATCCTAAGAGCAATAATGACCCTACAACATTTATAGAACCATTTCCACAACATGGTCAAGGAGTTTCAACTTCTCAGCCTAATATGGGGGCAAAAGTCAATTATGCTTACCCTAGAAATAATGCTACCATCAATATGGTTGAACCCTGTCTCTCAGAGCATTGAAATGTCATCACAATTGTAAGAAGAGATAGACAAAATCAATCCACCAACATAGTTACTCAATCACAAGCCCAAGCACATCTAAAAGGACAAATCCCAGATTCATCAAATGTCCCTAAGGTGCCCTTCAATCTTTCATCTACTTCCAAACAGAAGGCTGCTTCCAAATCTTCCAATCCAAAGGATACAAGGCCTACATCTTATAGCATTGTTCAACAACTCCAACACACTAATGCCAAAATCTCCATCTCACAGAGCCATTCTAGACAAAGGTTTGCTCGGTTCCAATTTTCCTGATGACCTTGATTTAGATAGGTTCCAGACTATGGTTGGACATCTTACATCTCCACAATATATCTCCTTTTCAGAGGAAGATGACAACTCCTTGAGTCACCCACATAATCAGCCTTTGCATATAGAAGTCTTGATCCAAAACCGTAGAGTCAAACATGTGTTGATAGATGGGGGTGCTGGCCTAAACATTTGTTCTTACAACTTGATCACACAATTAGGATTTTCATAATTGGCTATTGATCCTCAAAAGAAGATAACCACAAAAGCCTATGATGAACAAGAAAGATCTTCTAAAGGCACCATTGTTTTACCCATCCGAGTGGGTCCAGTAATCAAAGATACCATCTATCAAGTACTTGATCTACCTTTGGCCTACAACATCCTCCTAGGAAGACCATGGATACATGAAATGCAAGCTATTCCTTCTACATACCATCAATGTTTGAAGTTTCCTTATGAAGGAGTAGAGGTTACTATCCCTGCAGATCTGAATACAACTTGCAATACCTTGAAGGAAAGTGTAGATAAGCTTATGCCTAATAATAGAGAATCTTCCATTGAACCAACTAAAGAAGCATCCACATCTAAAATGGAAGATCTTACAAAAGAGGTTAATATCAAAGAAAATAGTATGGGAGAATATACTATCGAGCCAGTCTTATCTTTGACATCTCTCCCTATCTCACCTAAGTCTTATGGGCAATCTTTGAAACAATCCAAACTAGACTCTAAAGAACCTCCTGAGGTATATAAGAAGAATTTTGTAGTAGAACAGGTCTCCAAGTAAGAATTTGAAGAGGATGAAGCTGTGCTTGCATGGCTATACAAAGATGAACCTGAATCTCAAGTTGTTCAAACTAGTGACTCCACAGTATCCAAAATCCCTTCTAAGTTATATGGTCCAGGGAATAAATTAATAGCTAAGATGGGATATCCAGGTAAAGGACCTCTAGGAATCAGAGGAAAAGGTCTTGAGGCACCTCTCCCACATACTGGTAGGGAAAACAAAGACAAAGTTGGCTTAGGCTTTAAAAAGAAACCCTTTCACCTCAAAGGTAATTGTTCTCATGTCATAGAGCAGATCACACCAGGAGAAGCCTTTCTTAAGAAAGAAGAAACTAAACCATCAGATAGTGATTTAGATAGCTCAGAACTCATTCCCTATGAAAAATTTCCTCAAGAAATCAAAGACCTTCTTGATGCAGAAGATGATCCCATAAGAAGAATCAATGTAGTAGAAACACAAGAACCTACTATAGAGCAAGAGATAGTTGCCACACAAGAACCAGCTAATCTTGAAGTTAATCAAATGGACCAAGAGGAGGGTAGTAGCTATTCTGAGATAGATTCCCATGAGTATGAATACAAATCTGAATCTGAGGGTAGCCCTTCTTGGGGTATTCACCTTGACTTTACTCATGTTCTAAGATTTCCTAGAGATCCTGAATCAGAAGATGAATCTAATGACTATGCATGGGGAGTCATTCTAGAACTAGATGAGCTTATCACAGAGAAACATGTTGATGTTATTCACCAATATGCACCTCAACCCAATGTAAGTCTAGAATGAAATGATGAATCTATCGAGTCTAATCCACCTATGGCTGAATTGGACTCCCATGATGATGTTGAGCCTATTCATGAATTGAATGTCTTAAGTTGTAATATCACCTTTGAACTCAAGCGTCAGGTTAGGACCAATGATGACATATCCATATCCATAAACACTATCTCCCAATCTTTCCCTACTTTGACTATCCAATATCCAGACCTTATTGATCAAACCTCCACAAATCCGAGCCATGGTATTTATACCTTCCCAAATGACTATGCCCTTGCTTGCTACCTAAATGTAGTTGAGCCTATGAGGACTTCCATTAGTGAATCAAGCGTCAGCATGACTGAGTCAGACATCAAATATCTTAGTCAAAAAAATAAGAATAAGAATAAAAAGAAAAAGAGTTCTAAGGGTGAAAACCACTTTGTGGCAGTCTCAGAACCTACAAAAGTAAAAATAAAAGATGTATCTGAAGGTGAAAACCTCTCCGAGGTGTCTAAGGATGAGATATTTGATGTCCTTCTGAGTCATTTACAGGACAAATCTTTAGTTCTAATTGAGCCCACTCAATCCATCAATTTGGGTACAACAGAGGAACCACAATTGGTACATGTAGCACAATCATTATCAGAAGAAGAGAAGCAAAAGTTTTCAACATTCCTAATAGAGAAAAAGATCAACTTTGCATGGAAATACTCTGATATGCTAGGGTTGGATCCTAATTTTATCATGCACCATTTATCTATAGCTCCTAATGTAAAACCTATCAAGAAAAAATTGTGAAAGATGCATCCTCATGTTGCACTCTTGGTAAAAGCTAAATTAGAGAAGCTCCTGAAAGCCAGATTCATCTGAGTTATTGACTATGTAGAGTGGATCTCTAATATTGTACCTATTTCTAAACTAGATGGTTCAATCAGAGTGTGCACAAACTTTAGAGATGTGAATAGAGCGTGCCCTAAGGATGATTTTCCACTACCTAACATTGATATGATAGTGGACATGACTACGGGTTTTGAGATGTATTCCTTAATGGATGGTTTCTCTAGATACAACCAAATCAAAATTTCCCCAGAGGATCAAGAGAAAACAACTTTCACATGTGCATGGGGTACCTTCTATTGGAATGTCATGCCATTTGGGCTTAAAAATGCTAGTGCTACATATCAAAGAGCCTGACATCTATTTTCCATGACATGATGCATTGAACTATGGAAGATTATGTTGATGACACATTAGCAAAATCTATGATCAGAATTGAACATCTAATTGACTTAAGCATGATCCTAGATAGAATGGAAAAATTTAGTCTTAGACTAAATCCTAAGAAGTGTGCTTTTGGTGTCACTTCTGGAAAGCTCTTAGGATACATAGTTTCAAAGAAGGGCATTGAAGTTGATCCAGCTAAAGTGAAGGCTATAATGGAGATGCAACCTCCTAAGAATATCAGTCAAATGAGGACATTACAAGGAAGAGTTCAATCTATCAGAAGATTCATATCGCAGCTTGTGGACATATCACAACCTTTTACAAAAACATTACATAAAGGTGTGACCTTTACATGGAATGAAGAATGTGAGAAAAACTTTGATCATATCAAATAGTATCTATCAAATCCTCCAATCTTGATGCCTCCTATTCATGGGAAGCCATTGATCTTATATGTCTCCGCTACAGGTACATCATTGGGAGCATTGCTAGCACAGCATGATGAGAATAAAAAGGAAAGAGCTATATACTATATCAGTAGAACATTGGCTGCATATGAAAAGAACTATTCAATGATTGAGAAGGCTTGTCTAGCTGTGATCTTTGCATCACATAAACTGAGACACTACATGTTAGCTCATACCACTCAGTTGGTAGCTAAGATTGATCCACTAAAGTACCTACTAAGAAAAGCTGCCCTCACGGGTAGATTATCCAAAGGGGTCATGCTCTTAAGTGAATTTGATATTGAATATGTGGAATGAAAGGCTATCAAAGGATAGGTTATTGCTGATCAATTAGCAGATGCACCTATGATTGATAATACAACAATGCAAATGGACTTTCCAGATTCCTCTATCATGACTCTTTCTTCTAGAGAATGGCAGTTATTCTTTGATGGCTCCTATACACAGAATGGATCTAGAGCAGGCATATTTTTCATAAGTCCTCAAGGATACTCTATACCAAAAGCATTCAGATTAAAGTTTCCTTGCACAGACAATATTGTAGAATATGAAGCCCTTTTGAATGGTATGAAAATAGCAATTGAGTGGAGAGTGACAGAGATACACATTCATGGAGACTCACAATTTGTTATCCATTAGGTCAATGATGTGTATCAAACTAAAGATGAAAAGCTCATTCCTTACAAGAGAATGGTGGATGATCTTAAGAAATATTTCATATCTATCACATTTGAGCAAATACCTAGAATGGAGAACAAGGCTGCCGATGCAATGGCAACACTATCTACTCTATTATAGAAGCCTGAACATGAGATACGCTATGAGTTCCTAGTGGAAGCACTATCCTATCCTGCATATGATTCCCTTGAAACCCGCATGATCTGCACTATTGTAGGTCATGATTCATCTAGATATAAAAACCTATTTTCCTATCTCAAAGACCAAATCATTCCCGATACCTTCAACCACCATGAAAAGAGATACCTTATCTGTAATGCCTCCCGGTATGTCATCATTGGTGATGATCTATACAAATGAGGTCTAGATGGTACACTACTTAGATGTTTAGAATGGGAAGAGTCTCAATGTGCATTAGAGGAAGTCCATGAAAGTATTTGTGGGTCACACTCAAATGGTTTAACACTAGCTTGAAAACTTATTAGGGCTAGGTACTATTGGCCTGAAATGGAGAAAGAGGCTATCAAATTTGCTAAGAATTGTCAAAAGTGTCAAGTACATGGCAACCTAATTCATGCTCTAGGGAGGGATCTAATCCCCTTTACAACACAATGGCCTTTTCATCAATGGGCATTTGATCTTATTGGGATTGTTCATCCTCACTCTTCTAATGGACATATCCATATAATCATAGCTACAGATTATTTTACAAAATGGGTAGAAGTAATCCCTTTGACACAAGCAACTGGAAAGCAAATATCTATGCTCATATTGAACTATATCATATGCCGATATGAGATACCTTATTCCATAATCACAGATAATGGTGGACAATTCAAGAACAAAGACCTAAATGATCTACGTGCCAAGTTCAAGATCACTCAACATTGTTCTTCTATGTACTATCCTCAAGGGAATGGCCAAGCAGAGGCCTCTAATAAGAATCTATTGAAAATCTTGCATAGAACAGTTAATAAAATAGGAAGAGACTGGCATCTCATGATCAATCCAGCTCTTTGGGCCTACAGAACAAGTATCAGAACACCTATAGGGGCTACACCTTTCACTTTAGTTTATGGATCTGAAGTGGTACTACCTATTGAGGTTGAAATCCCATCACTAAAAATCAGAATGCATGGTCTAGTAACTAATGATGACTACAAAGTGTCTAGGTTGCAAGAACTTGAACTACTAGATGAGTGCAGACAAGCAGCGTATGATCATCTCAAAGTATATCAGAAGAGAATGTCTAGAGGCTACAACAAGAAAGTCAGATATAGAGAATTCCAGGTTGGTGATCTAGTCTTGAGAGAGAATCCAAAAAATCAATCACACCGAGAATGCAAGGGGAAGTTTGAATCCAACTAGCTAGGTCCCTTTGTTATCACTGCTACTTTTGGCTCTGGTGCCTATCAACTCTCAACAACTGAAGGAGAACAGCTCTGAGAACCAATCAACATTCCCCATCTAAAGAAATTCTATGCCTAAGGCATTCAGTCTATGGTAAAATGTCCTGAAAAAATCATAAAAATCTGAAAAAGTCCTAAAAAAATGAACATCTTGGTGAAAACCTAGCAATAGGTGCCTTGATGATTCACAAAAAAAGTAAAAAAAATAAAATGAAAAAATACAAAAAAATGAGAAAAAGAAAAAGTGCCTTTGGTGAAAACCTAGAAACAGGCGCCTTGGTAGCAAAAATTGAATCTCTGAACAAGATGGTGAAAACCTGGCAAACAGGCACTACTTGTTTCAAAATGCTCCATCTATCAGTGCAATCTTGGTCTTTCCCAGCTTTCAATCTTACTTTAGTTTGTACATATCTCCCGGTTTGTTTCTGCATTCCTATTTTCAATAAGTCAGTTTGTACACCACTCAGCTCAAGTGTCTATATCCTATCAATGTTCAAACTTGGGGGCGATCAATGTCATATCCTATGGCCTCCAATGTATCTTAGACATATCATATCTAGTCAGAGTCCTTTGAAGCTTCATTTGAGTTAGTCAGTCAGTCTTGTCTCCAGAAAGGATTTTGCATCTACAACAACACAATCAAACATCGAACACAACCTGAAAATAATCTATGCTTTTTACATACTTTTATCTCCTTGTATGCTTATTGATTTGCATTGAGATTTTTGCATATTGTGTTCCCACAAGCTCTTCGATGATGTCATTTACAAGATTTAGAGAGTGATGACTGGGGACATAATATTTTCTTTGTCTTCTACTTGTATGTGAAAATCTAACAACTTTGGAAATTCTGGATTGAAATGGTGTTCGACTGTAAGATCCTCTATCTTGAATTGGATGGCCATGCATACCTCGACCATTGATACCCAAAAAATTCAAGGAAGTTTGATCTAACTATTATCTTTTTGAGTGAATTCTTTCTCCTATTGTGAAATGTGATCTTACCTAAGGATGTGAATGATAAAGGGTCACTACTGGTAATCCACATTGGATTTAGAATGATCTCTTGTTTATTTGATGTGTTTGTTACGCAAGGCGTATTTAGGTCATCATGACATTTATGTTCTAATGCTTATACAAATTTCTATATCAAAATGGACATGATATTCAGGTCATCCTAGCTTTTTGTGCCTTGATGCTTATATCTAATCCGACATTCTAAAAATAAAATCAATATTCATATGCCCATGGTTTCATAATCAGTGGGTGTTGTATTGATTCTTGTGTATACAAATTGATGTTCATATATCCATGGTTTCATAACTAGTGGGCATTGTATTGATTTATCTGGTTACTTAAAAAGTTCAATGATGATAACAAATCAACACATGATCAGTGACTAGGTCCTAGGTCTTAGGTTGCATTTCATTTTGCATGTCTCTTTGCATTTTTCATGTTTGCATGATCTCACAAATGTTTGGAAACACTTCAAAGCTTAAACAATTCTTCATATCAATTCTTCACATATAATGAGAGCTAAGTCTCACTCGAAGGTTTCTTCACTGAACCGCAAGTAGTAACCCTCCTGGGTTAAACATCCTTTTGACACAAGACTGAGTACTTGTCTTCATCAACCTGCAAAAACATATCATGTGTATCACTACATTTACATCCCATATCATTACCATTTGTTTCATTACATTACATCCAGTGCATAAGCATAAATCATACATACATCTTTTCATAATCAATTACATTTACATAACATCCATACATATGAAAGAAATCATTGCATTGCATTGATCCATACATACATTCTACACTACTCATAGCATAAGCATAGCATGATATCATCATAAATCCAAACATGACAAGTAAAAATGAAGTCACGACCCAAAATATTGATCTCATATATATCATCAACTCGAAATGTGTCAGGGGTGCACTACTGGCACAATTTACAAAAGAATGAGCTCTAGAGAGCCATCAGAGTCAGAACAGTATATCAATGATCAAAAAGAATAGAGTATATCAAAACATAAGAACATGAATCAACTATCAGCATGCTCCTCAGTATCTGGTGGAGGAGGGGGTGGTGCATTTGGTATAACCTCTACTCCCATGCCCTAGCTCCCTCTGAGGCTACCATATAATCTAAATACGTGGGTACTCTTTGTGTAGCAGGGACAACAACATAATATGCAAACACATAATATGAGGCCCGTGAGGTCTGATGGGTCACCTCTATCTGTAATCTCTGAACCTCTGAGTGAAACTCTACATGAAGCTCTATGTACTTCCTATCTACCTCTAGATACCTCTTCTCCCACCTAGCACTTTGTACCTTCAAGTCCCAGACCTGAGCTCTGAGACATCTAATAGTCTCTGATGAAGTAAGAGGAATAGTAGGATCTACCTCAGTTGTTGGCATCTCTATGTCCTATGCTAGCTGCTCTGGCTACTGGTCAATGGTATCTGCTCTATGCACCTTACGACGTCTAACCTCAGCTCCTAGATCAAAAGTGGTATCTATTTGTAAGGGATCTCCATCACCACCTACAAACTACTCAGCTACTAAGACATCATCTGTAGAACCAACACTGCCCAAAGTGCCACTCTCACCCCTGGTCCATCTCTATGAACCTGTGGATGTACTTGCTGAAGAAGTAGAGTCCTGATGGTCTTTGAAGGGGAGCCATAGCTCTAGGTCTAGGTGGTGTAGGATGCACTATTTGAGGTCTCAGGCCCTATACCAAGTGAGCACCTATAACATCCATCGCCTCCTCCATGGAGGGTATTAACTCAGTGGGATCCGAGAATCTATGAATGGGGTGATCAGCAAGCCAAGAGATGTATCCATCTATGACCCCTGCATCAACAACCTGTGGATGGTAGTCCCAGTCTCTACCTATGATAGCGATGTACTCCTCTGAGCATAAAGAATAAGTGAGCCTCTATGTCCATCCGAGCCTAATGTCATGAACAATGCGGGCATATGCAGTATACTCCTGTGGGGAATCCCATCTCCATCGATACTGACGCCACACTCTAGTAATGAAAAATATCTCCAAAATGGTGGGAGAACTACCAATAAGTACACGACTTTGGAACAGAAAGCTATACTACTCCCTCGCAATGGGCCAGGCCTCTATCTACAAGTAGGGTCTCCAATGCACAAAAGTCATATCATCCAAGCATCATCTAAACTACTTAGTATGGCCCATGCGGACCTATGTGACATAACCAACATATGTGTATATCACTGGCTCCTATGGCTGATGCTGTATCTGAAAAATTGGTCTCAAAACTGGGATATGCTCCCAGGCCCATATTTGTAACGCAAGAGCTCCAGAAGTGAAACTCTTGCAATCCTGATACACAACCTCATGCATCTCTGAAAATATATGTGCCAAAATACACTGACCCCAAGAAAGCTCAGTGGGAGTCACCATAAGAAGTGCTACCATTAGGGCCCATCCCATCAAGAAACCATTCTGCTGATGGCCCAACATGATCAACTCACCAATCATCCTAGCAATAATGCACTCTAAGTGGTACGTCTGACCATATCTCTGTACAAGGGTCTCCCAGGAAATAGACCCCGTCAACTATGTGTCATCACCAAACAGACGCTTAAAAGCATGAAGACCTATCTGGCCGGTACTCACATACTTAGGATGCCGACTACTATGGAAAGCAATGCGTAAAATCCTATATACATCCTCTGGAGTCATAATGATCTCTCCAGTTGGTAAATGAAACGTCTGTGTCTCTAAGTAGAATCTCTCAATCAATGCAGTTAGCAGACCATGGTTTACCCTAATATTAGGTAAATGGATCAGGTACTCAAACCCACAAGCAATAAGATGTACCCTCACAGGGTCAAGAAGTGAGACACATAATCTTTGGGTCACCGGGTATGAATGACGGACATGTATATCTGGATATGTGACCTATATTATGTAGAAACAAGAAATTTTATCAGAAACTGGGTTCAACAACAGGCTCATAGTGCAAAAATTGAACAGTTTGGTACTTTAGAAGATAGGTTAAAAGGTCAGCAATTAGGCACAATGATCAAAAAAGTCAAAATTTTGACCTAAATATCAATTTTTAGCTCACTATTTTTCATACAACAGTCCAGACTGGCACCAAAAGTTGTACGACACTCTACAATAGCCCATACGACAATCTATGGTCATACGACACTAGGCACTTCATCATACAAGTTTTGAGGGACCTGATGAAATGTCGTACGACTCATGGGTCCCTCTCATACAACACTGGGTGGGTCATGAAACGACAAAGCAAATGGAATTCAAATGTCGTATGAGTCCTCCCCCAGACTCGTACGAGTTTTCATACATGTGAAATTCAAAAAGCAAAATGCGTACGAAAAAATTCTAAAATGCTATAAAACATGAAAAATTTGAATTTTCAAAGGGGCACAGAGATCCACATACCGGATGTCCATACTGTTGAGGTCTATCATGTCTCCAGCTACGCTCAAATCAATGCAAATTCACAGGTACCTTCGGTTCTCTATGTTCTGCCATTTTCTGGCTTAGAGGGCTCCACACGATCTCCAAAGTCAAATGGTTGAAATGATTTGAAAATGACCCTTTCGGCCTTTATATAGCTTTTTGACCTAATTTTCAAAAGTGCTCCGTTTTCCACAAAAATTGCACCCCTAGCTAATTTCGATGTTTTGAATCCATTTTCAGAATCAAAATTAAAATCTAAGATCGTTTCCTATGTCAAAATTGTGATTTAAAATTTTTAGACCCAGGACGGTCTACTGGTTGCATAATCGACCTTCAATCATCACAGAAATCTAGTATTCAACTTAACTAATTATCTTACATCAAACTATTGAAATTTCAACTTGGTCAACTATGGTCAACTCATGGTTTCACCTAGTCAAACTTGGTCTTCTGGACCCCCAAACAATTCAAAATGCATTTTCGAACATGTATAACCACTTCTCAAATCAATTAACATGCTTCTGAACTATCAACACTGACTTTTCTTGTCAGATTTCAATTTTAATCCCGAAGGGGGCATAGCATTGCATACCATTCAAAGTCTGTAATCTAAATTTGAAATCATATCTTTCCTCAGTAATCAAGACAACAACCATGTCTAGTTGCTGATTCATCAAAAGTTCTCATCGCTCGAGGCAAATCAATCATCACTCGGGGCATATCAGATTCATCGAGATCCATATCAATTTGGTATTCTCTTAATCTTGTAAATTGTATCAGTTTTTGTAACTATCGGTTCAATTGTGTTAGTTCCTTGGTTCTTCGGTAACTGAAGGATTCAGATGTGATACCAATGCGATTCAATATAAGGACAATCAGGTCTAGAATCAGTCACTCACTTCTTCACAATCATGAGGTTCGGAATCAGGTGTTTTGGCACTTTTTCACAATCATCGGTTCATTTGTTGTTATAGTTAACATTATCTTTGGTCATTCAGGACCTATTATCTTCATATCAAACTTCAATCATCTTCTGCTTCATATCAATATCAATTCCAAATATCAATTTCATATCTTTATCATGCACAGACTGTCTTTGAACCACTGTGCTTCGCACAACAATTCAAAGAGGGGAAAAATGTAATACCCCAAAAATGGGCTATAGGTTCATTAACCTCCTATATCGACAATTCGAATGAGATCGACATCAAAGTCCTAACCTAAGGCACATTTGAACATCATCTAATCCTAATTGATTATCATAAATTTTGCATCAGGGAATATTCCTAGGAATATTCCTAATTATCTTGATTATCTTTAATTTTATGATTATTTGGCGATAAATCCAATTTATCCTAAAGTTTGATTAATTGAATATTTTCATATTTAATTAATTAGATTTAATACTACCACTTAATTGTTTAATTAAAATTAATCTTATTTATTCCTAAATTATATTATTTAATTTTGACAATAAATCCAAAATCCTATGAATAATTGATTAAATTCTTATTTAATTAATTAAAGAAAGTTGTCAATTTTTAATAATATTATTTTTGAATAAAGTTTGATTAAATAATTGATTAACCCATAAATCAATTGTTTTATTTTTCAAAATCAGTTAAGTTGGAAATAAATCACTTTATTATTAAATTAATTCATAAATAAAATATGCATAATCAGAAAAGTAGGCAACTACCAATTATCAATTAAATCTAAACTCTATTTTGAGTTCAACTATGCTTTTGCATGTTTTTGTGAATTAAATTATCTTTATTTTCAGATAACTCAAAAATCAAGTTGAGTTTATCTGAGTGATTTATGGCTTTATTTCATGCACCTCCAAAGCCCTAGATTTCTATAAATTAAGGCTTTAGCTCTTCATATCACATCTCATAATTTTGCGAGCTTACTCTGCCAAAATTGTCTAAGACTTGTACAACTATTTTGAAGAATTGGAATTTGGAGAATCAAAGCTTATTGTGAATCAAGGCTATTGTGAGATCAATTTTGGTTTTTACATTCATTTAGATTCATTTTCATATCATTGTTAGATTAATTGCATATCAATTTCATATCAGTTCATTCTAGATTAGATTCGTATTAAGTTTTCATCATATCATTGCATAGAAAATAAATAAAAAATAGATTAATTGCATTCATATTTCATATCAGTTTTGCAATCAAATCTTTCATTTAGGTGTCGTCAAGGTCACTGATCTTGATAACAATCTGAGAACATCATACTCACACCTACTAGAAGGTAGTAAATCATTTGGTTAGTTTAGTTTTTCATTCATTACGGCTTTCATTTTTGCTAACCTCTAATGTTTTATTGAAGTGTTGTGTCTATAGATCAGGTACAAAATTCACACACACACTTATAAAAAAAACACAAAAAACACACACAAATAGTACTGCCATCAAATTGGCGTCAAAATTTGACCCCAAATGTTGTAGTACTAGTGATGACACTCATGATTTGAGTCTTAGGGAGGAGTTATACGATGTAGATTTATGCCATAGTGATGTTGATTCACCTCACAATAGTGAGCCATGTATGCAACGATAAGAGGTAGTAGAGGAGTCTCAATTAGATGATGTGTTACTAGTGTTATAGGCACCCCTAATGATTTGTATGAGGATATTTCATGCTGTAGTGAGTTGAGTTTATCATTCCAAATGCTGAATATTGATTCATAGTTGTCATGCATTGAGGATAGGTCCCAGGATCATGATTTATAGGGACTTATAGTGGAGGGGAAGTAGAGGCATGTGAGGATTTTGATATAACTATGGCTTCCACTTCTTCAGATGAGATATTTGCAGAGGTACTCAATAGTACCTCATTGATGGACATGTGAGAGGTGGTTAGTGCACATGATGTTAGTGATAATGTGATGAGAAGTGAGGATATAATTTCCTATCATAGTGCAGTTAGTGAGTCAGAGAGCTTATGTAGGAGCCAGGGTATGTAGAGATATAATGTGACCAGACAACTAAAGGTGAGTGATAGTGACATTTCTTCTACTCTTGATCATTATGATGCTATTCAATAGATGTTAGTTGTATTTGGTTGGGGTGCTCCTATGTCAGATGAGAACGGTGGTAGTTTCCTTTCCCTAGCAGAGATTCATTCACTTCAAGAGGCTGTCAAGATCTTGAAGCATAATTGTTTATAGTTGGTACCTGACAATGATTACCTTCTTTAGTGGGGTATCACTTGTTATGAGGCATTGTTAGGGAAAGAGGAGGTGTTTGAACTCACCCATGATCTTGAGGTAACTTTTGAGGTGTTGGAGTGCACCCAAATGGCACTCCAAGAGTCGCAAATGCAATTGAGTGAGGTGTCAGTGGAGTTGGAGAGAGTGCAGTCTACACCAACCACAGACCTAGTTCAACTAAATAAAGTGGTGGTTGGTGGTGAGTTGATTTCCATGGATGGTAGTGGTAGATGTGATGAGGGTGTAACTACATCCATCCTTGCTATGAGTGCAGTAGTTACAGATGAGATGATCACTTCAATGGAGGACAATAAAGAGTTTCTTGTTGTACCAGGTCCTCTAGTAGTTATCTTGCTGACGAATGATGTAGAACAAGTTATTGAGAGTCTTGATGTGATAGTAGTGGATTATTTAGAGAGTTGTGTGTTAGTTCTTGACACTACTCCCTCTTCTTCCTAGGACTTGGGTAGGGTATCATCTAATTGGGAGATGAGCTTTCATGGGGATTTGTTTCCTTCTTCCAGAAGAAAATCTATTACTTCATCTTATAAAGATGATAGTGATAGATAGTTGGTAGTGCCATAATTTCAGAGGGCTCAGTTGTGGGTTGCAGGGGAGCATGTTGATGTTTTCATGTAATTTCTACTACAAAGAGTCATTTATGGAGTATGTTCTTGAGAGTCTAGGATTAAAAGAGGGACCATTCAAAGCTTCTAAGGGTACTCTCATCCAGGGTTCTTGTGGTATTCAAGTTTTGGTGTGAAAGATTGTAGAGACTTTGACTACAATGTTTCCCCACAGGGATTTTTTGGTTGATTTTGTTGAGAGGGTTACCCCTGGGATCCTACCCAACTAGTTGTTTGGATACAAAGATTGGAGCCATCTCTTGGTTCTTGGTTTGATGATGATGAGCCTTTGACAGAGATCATAGCATTTTATCACAACTACATAGTGAGGAGTGCTCATCATTTCTCTTTTGACACACAGGTATAGGACTTGGTTTCGTGCAGGTGTGGGGGTGCTCCAAGTTCATACCATGCTTTATGGGATAATCTTGGACCCTCTTTAGTTAATAGGGTTATTTGTTGCAAGTTAGCAGAAGATTACTTGCAGAATCAACATGTTTATGATAGTTTTGCAGAGGATGGATATCTGGGTTACGATATAGATGCTTTTGGGATTACTAGTTCATGTTGCACAAATAGACTTCATAATCATGGAAGATTGGTAGAGTGTGCTGGGAGTTTTGATCTAGCAGATGATATCAGATATCCATTTTTCCTTGTTATGGATAGATGTGAATTTTATCTCTACTGGGATCCAGGTGGAGATAGGATTGGAACTGCAGATTGGGTGAGTCACCATTGTTGGTATGGTGATAGTATGATCATGATAGCTTTTTGGATAGTGTTATCATCACAAGAGTTTGTAGGTGATGCCATGGACATTATACATATTTATCCTTGGGATCCTATCATTGTTTGAGGACAAACAATCTTGGGGAAGGAGGATTGTAATGTCCCCTTTTGAGCATGACCATCATAGTGCATGAATTTAGCCTATTACTAGGTCCTTGTAGGCTAATACTGGTAATTAGAGGACCCTATTGAGGGTTCTGATTCCATTTTGTGGGACTTACTATTTATAGTAAGTCAATGGATGGTTTCAATGAGCTCAGATGAGTTAGAGGAGTTGAATGATTTCTCAATTTTTATTTTTGGCTTCCAGTTTGGGCTCCAAGAATCTTGGAGGGAGCATCTATTTTTAGTAAGTCAACCCGTTAGGTTCATTCATCAAATTTCTTCATCAAGATCACTCATGTGCTTTTGGATTTCAATTATGATGCTTGTTGAATAATTTTCATAAGACAGGTGAATTATGATTATTATTTAATTAAATACGCAAAGGTTACTATTTTTGTTGGTATTGTATATTGATCACCATAGTGTCATAGCTTGTTGGAACTGAGTTGAAAATCTTTAAATCTTGGGCACATGAAACAATGACCTTGTGTGTCATAATATCATTTTATTAATGAAAAAGTCATTTTTGGAGCAATGAGGGAGTTTAAAATTAATAAAGTGACTTTATTCTTTGTCAACTTTAAGTTATAACATAAAGTTGCTTTATGAGAAATGAAATTAATGTAAATTAAAGGAGATGAAGACAAATGGAAATTGAATATTATAAAAGCGGATTAGGATTTCATTCCATTCATTCTATTATGTATTTGCTTTATTGATTTGGGTGAAGAGAATAATTCTACACAAGATTCAACACTTTGAATTGGTTGAAATTACACCAGTGAATTGTGCAAGTGCTTTGGCTTTATATAGAGGCAAGATTGATTCAACTGTTAGCATAAAATTTTTGATTAGAAATTCATTTCATTTCAAAATTATTATCAAGGGTAGAAGATTTCACATTATGCAAATCACAACCCATATATTATTCAGTGTTTTTAGTTATTGTTGATCATAGGTCATATAGAGTAGTAGCAGATTGTTAGAGAGCAATGTTTGGAATTTGGGTGACTTTTTTTCTTATTGTTGGGTGCTTTTCATACATTTTCTAGGCTAGTTGTCACTTCCTAGAGAAACCACATTTCATTGGTGGTGTCTATAGTGATCAGTGATCGATTCCAGGTTTTCATAATTGTTGATTAATCTTATTTCTCAAATTAAATTACTATTATTGTATGTGTATCATTTTAAAATGGAATCACGTCCATCTTGATAGGTTTATCACCCTCTTTTAGTGCATTTATCATGATAAAATTGCATTTAGGATGCATTTTGCACTTGATTCCTTCATTCTAGGTGAAATTAGGGTTAGGATCCTGAGGATTCTCCTTAATTTCCCTTCTTTGTGGCTCTATTTTCTAGGTATAGGTCCTCCTAGCCTTCATCATGTTCATCATATGACTCTATGCCTCTTTCTGGCACTCTGCCTTGTTTTGTCATCATTTCTAGGTCTTTGGGCATCCTCGAGACCTCTTGTTTTCTGCTTTGGCTAGATCTGGACCCCTAGGTCAAGGTTGAGGTCAACCCTAACCTAGGTTAGGGTTGATGTCATCCTTGACCTCTATTGGGATTTGATCCCCCTTTTCAATTTTTGGTCTCAGAGGACCCCAAAATTAATGTCGAGCTTTTAGATCCGAATGTGGAAGGGTTTTAATTTGAAATTCATTTAATTATTTTCCCTCCTTAGTTGGTCATTGTGATTGGACCATAATTCGAGGTGAAATTTGAATTATGGGTCCTCACATTACTCTAGGAGCCTCACCTTGAACCTCTATATAAAGACTCTCATTTGCCTTCATTATTACATAAGAACAAGAACAAGAAGAGATCAAGTATCCATCAAGTGGAGACACAATTGACTCAAGCAAGTAATCAATGGTGGAGTGAAGATGCGAGATTGCAAGAGGATGATATAGAAGATCAAGCCATTGTTGATATCAAGAATTTTTTGTGAGCACACTATTGTGAATATCTATTAGGAGCAAGAGAGATCCCTTCTTCCTCAATCCACCATTATCAATATTCAAGCATTCAAAGATACATCATGGGGTAGAAATTATGGATTGTGAGTTTGGTAAGAGTACTTTAGCCTTGGGGGCTTGGTATGCTTTCTTATCTTATTCAAATATATGCATTGCTTTCTCATAATCATTCATGCTAGGGTTTCAATCTAGAGGATTAGATATTGGCATTACACATTCAATAAACACACATATTCTATTACATCTAGCTATTCGTGGAGGTGGAGATCACCAAAATGAGGGTTTGACTAAGGAAAAACCCTATATAGCCACCCCAAAACACCATTTTAAGATATCTACAGTCATTGTTTTGAGAATTGCAGAGCAGATCTGAGTACCCTTTTCGTCAAACTTTCAGGATCTGCGAACAAAATTTTTGTCAGAGCTATTTCAAGTCAAGGTCGACCTTCACTGGTGGGTAAGATTGTGCCCCACTATTTTAGTCAAGGTCGACCTCCCTTAGAATTGAAAAATTTTTATGGTTTTTCTTTGTTGTGGTTTTTTGGTTCTGGATCTGGTTGTAGAATTTCCCAAAACTGTACACATGCATCAGAAAATAGGTATTTCCAGATTAATTTCATTATGAAGTATGTACCTTATCTTATCTAATTTCAAGCATTTCCATATTTACATTACTTATCAATTCAATTCAAATTACATATGTTTAGGGGAATGTTAAATGTATTATTAAGCTCCATTTTTCCTCTATTCATTTTGGTGAACCCATTACAACAACTCTTTCTTTTTGATGTTAGATTTTCCTTTTGTGTTAGTTCTTTCATGCTTATAAAATTATATTTCTTGCATTTATATTTTTAAAAATACAAAAAAATTGAAAAATCTCTTTAAAATACAAAAACATTTACATTTTCATGCTTCTAGTATTTCAATATGTATGATTCTTATTTTGAATACTTTGATAAGGCTTTTATTGCACAAGAGGATAGATTCCCTAATGAGGTACATGGTAGTGAGGATGAAAGTTTTCTGAATAAGATCTCCATTGATCCTATTCCTATTTCACTCTCCTCCACAACCTCTCTAATTAGCCTTTATCATAAGGTGTGTGCATGGTTACCTTCACATCCCACTATTTTCAACATTGATAAACCTAAAATGATATATCATGCACCTTTGATGACGGTGAAAGGATGTCCTCGCATAACAATTAAGGGTAAACCTAGAGATCCTTTGGATTTATTTGATAACACTAATTATATTTCACATGCTTATCGCACATGGAATAACCCTCGGCCTACTGTTCTGGTTTCTTTACCACCTTCTCAACCTATGCTTCCTCAAGCTCCTAGGTTTCCTTCTACCTTTAAGGAGTATAACTTAGTTGACCAATTACGTGCTACTCCTGCTAAGATATCTTTATGGGAATTACTTCAAAATTTCCTAACATATCATGAGGCATTGCAAAAAGCTTTATCCACTCTTCCTACTTCACCTCCTAATCAAGAGAACATTCATTCTATTTTAGATTGCATGCATACTATGCCTTCTATACCTCCTATTGTGTTTTCTGATAATGATTTACCTTCTCCTAAGGTGCAGAATCAATATGATGCTCTTATGGTTGCTATTTCTATGAATCAGAGTATCATTTGAAGAACATTAATTGATAACAGATCTGGGCTTAATGTTTGTAGCATGGATATGCTTAAGGCAATTAAGGCTGATCTCACAACTATTCAACCTGATAATGTCCCTATACATGGATTTGACAATATTGCAAAGAGAACTTTGGGCATTATTAACTTACCTATTACAGTTGGTCTAGTTATTCTAAATATACCTATTCATGTTATACCTGAACCTCTCAATTATAACCTTCTTCTAGGAAGACCTTGGTTACATACTATGCATGCAGTTCCTTCTACTCTTCATTGCAAGGTTGGATTCATTTATAACAACTTAATGTAAACATTACATGTAGATGATGTGTCGAATCCTTGCCTAAATGTAGAATATGCTAAAATCACTGAGCCTCTTCAACTGAGCAAAGAGATTGAAAAATGACCTGAGATACAACAATTGGAAGCTCCATCTTCTTCTTTGACTGAGGATGATTGGGGGACATTGGATTTTAATCCTACTTTCATTGGAGAATATAAGGTCTTTGATTTGGAATTCATGAAGCAACAAAATGAATTTGAGAAACACGTTTTTGCTCCTTCCCCACTTTCTAAGGAACTAAAAAAGTAATTTTGTTGCCACCTCGATTAAAGAAATGATTGAAATAATAAAACTTGATTGTTATGACATTATGACATATGCCACTCCTTGGACCCCATTTGATATGGCTGATCAATATGGTTTTGGTTATCATTTTCTTATGAAATCAAGATTTAATGGGAAATGATATGGTAAATATGAGAAAGGTATGCAAGTACCTTTGGATAATGAAATTTATGATCATACGTATGGATTAGGATTTAATCCTTATATACAACTATTGACTTTTCCTCCTAATGTTAATCATATATGTGGTGGATAATAAAAGATCTACTTTAGATATTTTTCCTGAAGATGAAGCCTTAATGGATTTTTTAGGGGTTTATGAGGATTTACCTAAGTTTCATCACAAATGAAGAAATCCTTATTGTTTAAGTATTGATGCTTATTTTGGAGAATATGATAAACAAGATAATGTTCCTTTACCAATGGATCCTTCGATATAGAGTGATTTGTTAATAACTGAGACTATTGATATTCAAATGGATGAGAACGACACTAAAAAGATGATAAAGATTGGGAAATGTTTGAATCAGGATGAACATGATCAATTGGTTTCCCTTTTATTTGAATTTAAGGACATTTTTTCTTAGACATATTTAGATATGCCGGGTATAGATTCTAAGATTGTTACTCATAATATTGTTTTAAAACCAAATATGAAACCTGTGAAGCAAAAAATTAGAAAGATGAATTTGTGAATTGCTTTATTAGTTAAAGTTGAAATTGAAAAATTATTGGATTTTGGATTTATCCATTCTATTGATTACTCAGATTGGATTTCAAACATTGTGCCTATTTCAAAAGGATAAAATAAGATAAGGATGTGTACTGACTTCAAAGACTTAAACAAGGCATCCTTAAAGGATGATTTCCCATTACCTAATATTGATATGATTGTGGATTCAATAGCGGGTCATGCCTTGTTATCTTTTATGAATGGTTTTTCTGGATATAATCAAATCTTTATTCCTCCTGAAGATCAATTTAAGACAAAATTCATAACACCCTGGAGAACATTTTGTTGGGTCATGATGCCTTTTGGATTAAAGAATGCGGGGGCAACTTATCAACGATCAATGACTTTAATTTTCCATGATTACATTCATAAGATTCTTGAAGATTATGTGGATGATATCTTAGCAAAATCTATACAAAGAGAAGATCATGTTACTATTTTATGACAAATATTTGAAAGGATTAGAAGTTACAACATGAGATTGAATCCTAAGAAATGTGTCTTTGGAGTTGATTTTGGTAAATTATTAGGATTTATAATCTCTAAGAAAGGCATAGAAGTAGATACTAAAAATATTGAAGCTATTGTTAATATGCCTCCTAAGAATATTTCACAGTTACGGAGTTTACAAGGAAAAATAAAAGCTATTCATTTCTTTATTTCTAATTTAGCCGATAGAACTATTCCTTTTACTTCCTTGCTTATAAAGGATACCACTTTCTCTTGGAATGATGAATGTAAAAAAACCTTCAAGAAATTTAAGGAGTACCTTGCAAATCCTCCTATCTTGCAACTGGCTAAATTTGATAAATTATTTCATTTGTATACTTCAGCAACTCTGAAGGCCGTGAGTGCATTGTTAGCTCAAAATGATAATAACGGTAATGAAAGTCCTATGTATTACATTAGTCAGACTTTACTTGATTACAAAGCAAGATACATAGATTTGGAAAGACAATGTTTAGCTATAGTTTATGCATGCCAGAAACTTAGGCATTATCTTATAAATGTTGAAGTCAATGTGATTGTTAAATTTTGATCCTTTGAAACATCTTTTCTCACAAACTAATCTCTCTGGCCGTCTGGAAAAATGGGTGATGTTACTTACAGAATTTAATCTTAATTTCATTTCTCAGAAGTCTATTAAGGGACAAGCTTTAACAAATTATTTAGCTGAAGCTCCTTGTCCTCATTCTGATACATGTTCTACTTCAATAGAATTCCCTAATGACAATATTCTAGCTATTCAATAGGATGATATTTGGGAATTTTATTTTGATGGGTCTAAATGTAAGATAGGTTCTGGTGTTGGTATTATCTTGATTCCTCCTATGAAAAAACCAATCCCTTTATCATACAAATTGACCTTTCCTTGTACTAATAACATTGCAGAGTATGAAGCTCTTATAGCGGGCCTACGAGTAGCTTCATCCCTTAACATCAAACACTTGCAAATATATGGATATTCGCAATTGATTGTTGAAAAAATTAAAGGAGGTTATCAGACTAAGAATGATAAAATGACACAATATAGATATTTATCTCTCGATGTGCTTTCGTAATTCTCTTCTTATATGATTCAAACTTTACCTAGGAAAGATAATCGGCATGCGGATGCCATGACAAGCATAACTTCTTTGGTTTTTCTTGAGAATAATGCTGAAAACTTTCAATTTACCATACAAACTCTTAAAAACCCTGCAATTTCTAAAAATATTACCTCTAATTGTTTCAATTTGCATTTGGATGAATGGTATTCTCATATTTTTCACTTTTTGAAAGATGGTACTTTTCCTGAATCAACAACAAGAAACACACATAATCATATTAGGAAGCTTGCAACACATTACATCATTTTAGGAGATACGCTTTACAAATGCTCTTATGAAGGATTAATATTAAGATGTCTCAATAGAACTAAAATCCCAGTAGCCTTGGCAGAAGCTCATTTCAGTTCTTGTGGAGGGCAATTTGGTGGAAAATCTCTGGTTAATAAATTGCTTAGAATGGGATATTATTGGCAAATGATGGAGCAAGATTCTTTCATGTTTGTTAAGAAATGTCCTCAATGTCAACAACATAGTAATTTGATTCATGATCCTACTCGTGAGCTTCGTAATCAAGTTCCTCCATGGCCTTTTAGTATTTGGGGTTTTGACCTTATTAGAAAAATCTCACTAGGCTCTTCTCAAGGACATACTTACATCCTGACTGCTACAAATTACTTCACAAAGTGGGTCAAAGTTATCCCTCTTCGTTCAATGACTACTAATGTTATCTGTGAATTCATCCTTAACAATATCATTATAGGATTTGTTATTCCTTCAATGATAGTTTCAGATAATGGTACCTCTTTTAAAAAAAAGAAGTCATGAAATTCTTGGAGAAATATCGAATTCAACATAGATTTTCAACTCCTTATAATCCTCAATCTAATGGTCAAGTTGAAGCATCAAATAAAATCATTGAAAAAATTATGAGAAAAATAGTTAGCAAGCATGCAAAAGATTGGCATACTCAATTGACCTATGCTTTATGGGCTTATAGGACTAGTGTTTGTACTACCATGAGTACTTCTCATTACAATCTTGTCTATGGTACTAATGCTATTATACATTTGGAATTAGAAATACCCTCTTTACGTGTTTCATTTCATGGGATAATTGACAAAGATACTTTTCATGAACAACGCTTACAAGAGCTAGAAATGTTGGATGAACAACAAATACATGTGTTAGAACATATAAACGCTTATCATAAATCTCTTCAGAAGAAATGTAATCATAAGGAAATTGAATAAACATTTTCAGTTGGTGATTTAGTCTTATATGAGAATCAATGAAATATGAATGCTTTACCTAGTGAAAAATGAAAGTTTAGCCCTAATTGGCTTGGACCTTTTGTAGTCATTGAAGACTTTGGTTCAGGTGCTTATAAACTTGTTGATATGGATGGTATTTCTTTTAAGGAACCTATTAATATTATGCATCTCAAACATTATTTTCCTTAAT
Organism: Chamaecyparis obtusa; assembly: GCA_027943335.1. NCBI lineage: Eukaryota > Viridiplantae > Streptophyta > Pinopsida > Cupressales > Cupressaceae > Chamaecyparis > Chamaecyparis obtusa. The sequence goes on along the minus strand of BSBK01007603.1, from coordinate 1,691,159 downwards.
TTCCTTCTTGCTTTCCTTGTGCATTTATGTATTCCTTATAAAGTTTATTTTATAGGTTATGTAGTTTTAGCAAAATTACATTTTGAATATATTTATGCACCTACTTTCTTTCAGTTAAGTTTTATATTGATGAAAACATAGTAATAAAACATAGAAATAATTAGTAGAGAAATTTTTTCATTCATAAATTTTTTTTCAAGTTCTGATACATATGTGTCCCATGGCCCTATTTTTCACCATGTCTATCACTATGCTCTGATGGCCGATGGATCCTAGATCTCTCTGGTTTATGATAGGAAGATGTAGATCTATGTGTCCATGTGTGGCTCCTTGATATGCTCATATCACATATGTGCTCCTGATCCCTCTGTATGTCAGCTATCAATTTCTCCTCTCTCTCTCTGCACAACCTCACCTCTTGTTGGACACATGTAAAGATGTCAGCATGCCTGCTGGGATCTTTGTGGCCAATGTAAGACTCTCACTCGTTGGCTAGTAGCCGATAGGATATACATGTATCCTTCAAAACCTCAGATACAAAGCTCCTCCACTCCGCTACGCTAGATACAAAATGAAAATACATTTATCAAATCTAGTGCCTTTTCATCTCAATTTAAGTTACATATTTAATCAAATCTCATATTTCATACCTGGGTCTCCCTCTTGGACATCACTAAAGTATCTAGATGGTGGGGGCATGGAGTGACTACTCTCTTCACACTCGCTATGTCTAGGCCTTGGTGGTGGTGTCTTTGTGTGGGTGTGTGGAGGCCACCACAATCTTAGTGGTGATGCATGAAAAATGTGTACATACACACTAGTATCACCAACTGGGGGCATCTATTCTGCTCTCTCCTCCTCCATGGGGTCTCCCTCAGAAATGTGCTCCTCCTCTATTATACCACTATCTCAGTGTGTCCTCTCTGAAAGGCCTGGATCACCTGTAGGATAATTCTCAAGCTGGAAGATGGGGTGGGTCCCCTGCAGACTCCAATACTTGATGTAATCTCAACTCATGCCTAAATAGGTCACATATGATGGTACCTCTATATCCTCTATCTCATCTGCATCACTTTCCTCTATGTCTACTACCGATAGTTGGCATATGGCATCAGGTCTCTAATAATACCTCATCATATGTACATAACATGGTACTAATTTGGGGACTCCCTATAATAGGCCAAACTATCTCATCACCCAATCATAATAGTATGGCATCACTATATGATTCTAATGACCCTCTAGTAGCTTCTACCACTATGAATGTCTCAGCTAGTATCATGTATTTGGCCACTCTGTCATCTGGTAGTAGGGTCTCCATATCGCATCTGTGCCTGGAATATGGTCTAGACATACCCTCCAATAGAGGATATCTCTGAACTACCAGACATCTCTCAAAGGATAAGAAAAAACTCTTGGTGTACTCATATCTACCATCACTGGAGCACCCTATGGATGTGTACATGCAAAATTCTCAAACAACCAAATCTGCAAGAGTGTGCATATCGAAAGACTCTCTCTCTGATATCTCACTAGCTAACATAGCTTGTGGTATAACTAGGCTAACATGCTGCAACCCCATGAGAACATGATCCTATCACTCTCTATCCTCCATATAAGATGAGTAAGAGGTGCATAAAATATTGTATCCTTTGTGTTTGGTAACACAACCAAGGCTACTATACAAAGCATCACTCTCCATACCAAAGGTGTAGGGCCTGACAGTATGGATGACAAAAGGATCTGATCTGACCAGGTTCACATCTGTGGAACCCATCCCATAAAATACTCTCCATCTACATAAATCTCCTTGGAAAATTTTTGTGCCCTCAGTCTGATAGTCTCACCTCAGATCAAAAGCTGCAGGATCCTATAGACATCCTCCAATGTCACGGTAATCTCTCTTGAGGGAAGATGAAAGGAGCATGTATCCTCATCCCACCTCTCTATCAGAGCTGATAACATGGCTCAGTGTAGTCTGATCTATGGTAGGAATAATACCTAGTATAGTCCTATGTCTCTCAGTAACTACATCTCATCCTCATTTAGCTCAGACAGTCTCTCTCTAACGACCCCTAGAAAATCTCCAAAGGGATGCTCTCAGAGACGAACCATGTCCTGTGAGCACAAAAAAACATCATATCAGCATTCTATATCATCAAATCTTCAAATCCAACTTGACTAGGTCAAGGTAGACCTTAGTTAGGTCAGGGTCGATCTTCTTGGGCCAAGGTTGACCTTCCTAGGTCAGGGTCAACCATTTTGGGTCAAGGTCAACCTCATCCCAGATTAGGTGGAGACCTTCTAGTTCATGTCGACTTTTTTCGATCAAGGTCAACATAACTAGGTTAGGGTCAACCTTTAAGGGTCAGGGTCGACCTTGCCTACAAAAATCAAGAATTTGGAAAATACAGGAACCAATAACAACAAACTCACCTTAGGAAGCAACCATCTGGTAGCCAAGCACTGTCTAAGGAGCTCCGTGTGCGTCGCTCAAAGTCCTTCTCTCCTTGGCATCTTGCTTTCTCTCTTTGAATATGCAAATGGTAAGAATAAGTAAGTATGACTTCCTTTCCCTTATTTATAGTTAAAATCAGGGTTTTGTTAGGGTTTTCTCTTAGGGTTTACTCATGGTAAATTCAGATTTCCCTTCTTATGCATTTAGATAGACATTCACTCTTTTCATCATAACTTGAGTTCGGTAACTCTATTTTTAGTGTCGTCAGTGGTGTTGAAATCATGATTAAGATACCTAACTCAAATCAGTTTAGGAAGGGTAGGAATCCTTCTAAGTGGTTTAGGAAAGAAATTTTCAACAAACTACATATCCAGTGTATAAAGTTATCCTTATCACCCTGTTTCACCTTTCAGAAGTAGAAAGGCGAAACAGGGGGCATAAGGGGCTTTATGCACTTCTCAAGTTTTCATTTAGTAAGCTCTAGGTGATTTATGGATTTTCATTAACCTTGTGTATTGTAGGTTCTAACAGTTTTCTTCGGGATCTCTACATCAAGGACTTGGCTATATCCTTTTTATTTACTATGATGTTTTCTTACTTTAGCTTGCACATTCACATAGTATCATATCTAAGCTAAACTGGGGGCTAAATGTATCATCTTAAAATGGAAGAACTTACATCTTGATAGGTTTAGCACCCTCTTTTAGTGTATTTATCATGATAAACTTGCATTTAGGATGCATTTTGCACTTGATTCCTTCATTCTAGGTGATATTAGGGTTAGGATCCTGAGGATTCTACTTAATTTCCCTTCTTTATGGCTCTATTTTCTAGGTAGGATCTAGGTATAGGTCCTCCTAGCCTTCATCATGTTCATTATATGACTCTTTGCCTCTCTCTAGAACTCTTCCCTATTCTATCATCATTTCTAGGTCTCTAGGCATCCCTGAGACCTCCTATTTTTTGCTCTGGTTGGATCTGGACCCCTAGGTCAAGGTTGAGGTCAACCCTGACCTGGGTCATGGTCGAGGTCAACTCTAACCTAGTTCAAGGTTGAGGTTGACCCTGACCTAGGTTAGGGTTAAGGTCAACTCTGACCTAGGTTAGACTTGAGATCGTCCTTGACCTCTGTCAGGATTTGATATCCCTTTTTAATTTTTTGGTCCCAGAGGACCCCAAAATCAATGTCGAGCTTTTGGATCCAAATGCAGAAAGTTTTTAATTTGAAATTCATTTAAATATTTTCCTTCCTTAGTTGTTTATTGTGATTGGACCATAATTTGAGGTGAAATTTGAATTATGGGTCCTTGCATTACTCTAGGAGCCTCGCCTTGAAACCTCCATATAAAGACTCTCATTTTCCTTCATTATTACACAAGAACAAGAACAAGAAGAGATCAAGTATCCATCAAGTGGAGACATAATTGATTCAAGCAAGCAATTAATGGTGGAGTGAAGATGTGAGATTGCAAGAGGATGATATAGAAGATCAAGCCATTGTTGATATTAAGAATTTTTTGTGAGCACACCATTGTGAATATCTATTAGGAGTAAGAGAGATCCCTTCTTCCTCGATCCACCATTATCAATATTCAAGCATTCAAAGATACAATAATGGGGTAGAAATTAAATATTGTGAGTTTGATAAGAGTATTTTAGCCTTGGGGGCTTGGTATGCTTTCTTATCTTATTCAAATCCATGCATTGCTTTCTCATAATCATTCATGCTAGGGTTTCAATCTAGAGGATTAGATCTTGGCATTACACATTCAATACACACACATATTCTATTACACCTAGCTATTCGTGGAGGTGGAGATCACCAAAATAGGGGTTTGACTAAGGAAAAACCCTATATAGGCACTCCAAAACACCATTTCTAGATATCTACAGTCATTGTTTCTAGAATTGTATAGCAGATCTGAGTACCCTTTTAGTCAAACTTTCAGGATCCACAAATAAAATTTTTATCGGAGCTGTTTCAGGTCAAGGTCGACCTTTAGTGTGGGGTAAGATTGTGCCCCAGGGTAAAATTGTGCCCCACTATTTGGGTTAAGGTCAACCTCCCTCATAATTGATAATGTTTTCTGGGTTTTCTCCATTGTGATTTTCTGGTTCCGGATCTGGTTGCAGAATTTCTTGAAAGTGTACATAGGCATATGAAAATAGGTATCTATAGATTAATTTCATTATGAGGTATGTACCTTATCTTATCTAATTTCAAGAATTTCTACATTTACATTACTTGTCAATTCAATTCAAATTACATATGTTTAGGGGAATGTTAGATGCATTGTTTGATGAACTACAACTGATTTAGAACCTAATTGAAGATAAATGATTAGAGATCACCAAGTTTCTAATTAGATATGTAAGATGATTAAATCAGTAATATGTTGTCATTGATGTCAACTAGTTTTGGCAGCACTTATCTTGTAAGATACAATACCTAAACATCTGTAGAAAGGAGAAAAAGAGATAAAGAATAAAAATATCTACATGAGAAAGATGGATGAGGATAAGGAATACATTGGGTAACTTATTGATGAGTCTATGACCTTATGTTATTGACTTGATTATGTTGCATACATTTATGATGAGGAAAAGAGAAAAATGACACAAGGCAATGTGGATGGTTAATGAAGCATCACAGTATACACCGAGTAGTGTAGTGTATACTGAGCACAATATAAACCGAGCTTGTGTTCACCGATGTATTTCTTTGTTAATCGAGTATGAACAAAAGAACTAAATGATCAGTTTAGCTAATGGAATTTGATGAGCTGTAAAGTACCTCATAATCAGAGTTAGAGATAAAGTTTGTTATGAAGATTGATGGCTAACAAAATTCAAGGAAGATCTAAATGATGGAAACAAAATGTGTTGCTGACACATCAACTGAGGAAGGTTTAAGCGACAAAATGGACAAAGGAGAATAAGTGGAAAAATCTAATGGATGAGGATAAAATGGTTTAAATGTATATTTAAGAGACTAGGGTTTCATTATGAAACTTATGTCAAAAGAAGGAGACTGCAGAATTATCACGTGAACAAGTTTCATGCATGCTTGATTAGACTGGTTAAGGAGAACTGAACTACAAAGATTACTAAGTGTTAGAAAGCTATTACCGAGAGATAGTAAGTCATTGATTATTGTTGAAATAGAATTGATATATTGATTAGAGGATTTGAATGAGCATAAAATAGATCTAAACATCTGCAATAGAAGTTGTATTGTAATCATATCACCTACTGTTACAGTTTAACCATTGTAATCAAATAAATCTCTTAATAAAGTGGATTTGAAAGTCTTGTAATGTCATTCATAGAATGTGCATTTGTTATCCTATCAACCCCATAGTGAATGTTGGTTGGACGATAATGGTTAGTGTTAAATCCTCTAACAAGGTCACACCTTACAGTGTGTTTTGTAACCTTTAACAGGGTTGGGTCTTCATCGACCTCACTTTAGAAGAGTGAACAATTTTTGGGTTTCTGATCCCAGGTGGTTTTTTCCTTAACAGGGTTTCCACGTTAAATCTTTTATGTTATGTGTTGATTGTGGTGATTGTTTGATTGTCATACTTTACATATTGCATATTAGATTTGATCAGTAATCATTATAAGTTATTGACTGGTAATCAGTAAAAGCACATACATAATAGTATTTTATGTTACCAAGCTGCATAAGTTTAAGTAAATTTTTTTGGTTATACATTTTGATTTGGGATTGTGGATAACTAATTCACCCCTTGTAGTACCTTGCCCCTAGTCCAATTTTATAAATGTTATGATTACTTTAGTATGATAGATTATATGTTAGGAAATCAATGATGTGTATGATTTTACTGACCCCATACTTGCATGTGTATGGTTGGTGTGTTTGTTTTATATTTTGTTTGATGTGTTTGATGTGGTTGAGGGATGGAGTTGTAGTTACTTTCTTGCGAAATCCACACAATCGGCCAATCCCCGTCATTATCTGTTATATATATATATATATATATATATATATATATATATATATATATATATATATATATATATATATATATATATATATATATATATATATATATATATATATATATATATCTAAGCTTATTTATCCTAAGTGTTGGATAAGTATCTGTTGACTACCCTACTCAGATTTGTCAAGGTGACCAAGTTCATGGTTCCCTATTTTGAGTTTGTATGTTTATTTGATGATCTTGAATTATTGTTGTTTGAGCATGTGATTTTCTATAGTTATGGAAATTAATATTTTATTTGGAAAATAATATCAATTTTATTTCTTATGTTTTTGTATGATTATTAATTAATTAAAAATCAAATATTAGGATATTTGGTTTTAATTAATTAATTATGTGAAAATAGGATTTATATTGTCCATTAGATATTAAATTATTAAACTACATGTTTTAATTATGTTTGGAATATTAAATTATTTAATAATAGTATTTAATAATAACATGTGCTTTATTGAGTTTGAATGTGATTTGTTTGAAAAATGAGACAACTTGTCTTTAGGAGTCTAAGTTGAGTTGTGCACAATTAAATATATTTTTAATTATTAATTAGTATTTTCTTTCAACTCAAGGGTGTGAGTTTGATTAGGAGTTGATTTGTGAGTCATTTAGGAATTGCATGAATGGTGGAGTTGAGTCCCTAATAGGGAGAATTAGCATTCATTGGATTCAATCAGGTGGTTGGAGATTTGTGGAAGGAGCTTTTGGAGATTTTGAGGCATTTTTGTGTTCTTGAGCTTTTGTGTGTGTGGTTGAGATTCTGGGTGAGGATTGTTTGCATCTAGATTTGGGCTTTGCATATACTGTGATTCAGATCTATAGGATTGAGCTCTTCTGCTGTTAGATCTAGAAGTTTCAACATTCTACAGGCATTCCATTTTAGTTTTCTAGCATTAGATTTGAGGTAGGGTTTGAAGGAACCTTCCTATGTTTTCATCTGTAGAATTTTCTGTATTTTACTATGCTTGTTTTGATTTATAGATATAGATTTTTTTTTGTTTATGTTTTCAATTTGGGGCTTTAGATAACTCATAGATTTTCTATTTCATAATTTTATATAGACTTGGCATAGTAGGGATATGTCGTCGAAATTTCAAAAGAAAATACATCCTAGATCTCTTAGAAAATGAAAAATTAATCTAGATATAGTTCATACTATAGAGTGGTTAAATTAAATTATTGGTTTGTTGACAAAAACTCAATTTGAGCTGAAAAACATCATTCTGAGAAAAATAAATAATCTCTGTTAAAATACTACAATAAAAAAAAATGCTTGTAAGTAGAAAAGATTTACTATAGTAAATGGAAATTGGGAAAAAGAAGCCATAAAAGAAATTGCAAGTTAAAAAAAAAATAAAAAATTTCCTTGTGTTGTGTAAAAATAACATATATTTCCTTTTCTGGTAAATTTTCTACTAGCTCTATCATTTCTATTTTCAAAAATATACTGCTCTGTCAGAAAAAATAAATATATAAGACAAAATAAAGTGTTAGTTTATAAAAAAAAAAATAGTCAAATATTAAAAGCATTGATAGAAGAATGGAATTTGTTTTAAAAAAAATTATAGGTTTTATGGGGGCGGGGGCCACCACACCCCCCAATCCCCATGCACTTGCAAAGAGTGTTGTTGTCGTAGCAGTATGGTACTGCCATGACAGTACCTCACTGCCAAGGCAGTGGGTACTGCCGTGACAGTACCCTATCTAGGGGTGGGCTCGGCGTTGGAAATGAGGGCATGAGGGGGGCACGTGGGGCCCGCTCACCCACCCCTTTGACTTTGCTTTTTTTTTTATTTGTTTTATTTTGTTATTTATAGTAATATAATAACTTTCCTTGTTAATAGATTTTAGTGGTTTATTTAATATTTAATTTAATTTAATTTAAATTAAATAGTTTATTTTATTATTTAATTTTATTTAATTTAGTTAAAGTAAATTATGTTTATTATTTTTAACTTAATCCTATTTACTTTGGTTATTATTATTAATAGATTAACTTGTTTATGGGATTAGATTAATTTATTATTATTAATAAATTAATTTGTTATGGTATTAGATTAATTAATTAAATTAGGTCATTTTATTAAACTAGTTTAATTTTATTATAGATAATGTTTTTAGTTACTAATGTTAGATTTATTTATTTATTAAATTAGTTTAACTTAATTATAAATTATTTTTCTTTGAGAGTTTATAGTGAAGATTGTTTCTTATTAACTTTGGGTTTGATTTGGGTATGGTTAGACCATTGATGTAGTTGTGAGACTATTTAGATAGTAAATTTATATTCTGTAATTAAATAAATGAGTTCTTGCTAGATCTATGCTTTAATTGTAAAATTTAGGTAAAATAAGGTATATGTGTTTATAAGTTAATGTTGCATCTTCATGGAGTAATTGGTTAATAATATGTCCTTATGCATGTATGTTAGATTTGAGAGTTGATTAAAGGTCCTAGAATGGTGACATGTATTTTTACAAGTGTTACATTTATACTGAAATTGGGTGTTATTGTTCTGTTGTACCTATAGGATGATTATAGGGATTATTCTTTCGTTATGACATCATATTAATGTTTATGATTAGCTTGTCTCAGTATATTTATGTAATTCTGTATTTAAATTCAATTATGTTCAATATGGAATTTTGTATGCTTATGATTAAATTCCAGTCTTTTATGATGCATTGTGTCTTCTTCGTGCCTAGAGTGTTTTCATTTGTTTAATGTGTTTTGGGGCACTAGAAGACCTAAGGGAAAGACAGAGGCTGAGGTTTGTGTCAGTTGTTCTTGTTCTCAGTATTATGTTTGGATGTATGTGTGAGATCCGATTTTACCTGACTTGACCATTTGGGCTCATGTTGTATTGAGTTTTACTTCATATTCTATAGAGGAGAATATGGTATTGACTGTTTATGTTTGATCCATGGGATCATGTGTATATTCTTTTGTGAGCACTTTGAGAGTATTTTGTGATATCATGGTTATGTGAGAACCAGTATGTTCCTGTTATTTTGTGAAATAGTTCTGAGGGACATTGTTATCCTGTTTGTGATCTATGTGAGATCTATGAGCCTAGGGTAGTTTACCTAGATATGTAGTAGGAGGTGGCTTGCAATAAGTGTTGGGGCCCACAAGTGGCTGCCAGGATCACTTATTGTTAAGTATCTTAATCAAGTGATAACATAATATAATATTGAGAGATTTTAAAATGAACCTAATAAGATATGTTTCCTCACCCTGGCTTAGTGCTAGTATAGACTAAGGTGGGAATGGAGAAGATGACTAGCCCCCTTTTAAGGGATGAGTTGGCATAGTTGATGACTTTGTCTATACGAGAGGTCATTGACAATATGTATGGTCACTTGAGTGTCGAGATCTAGAGAGATTACTAAGACGAGACACAAGGGTTAGACGTACATGATGACACCTTCCTATGCATAGTCTAGTTATCCTACATGTGTCGGTTGCCTCTAGATTAGTGAGTCTTTCATATCATTATACTTTTTCACCTTGAGTAGAGAGCTTACAGGATCCTTTCCTTAGCTTGATCTATTTGATGTTTGTTATCTGAGTGGAATCTGTTGTTATCTCCTTAGCATGGTGGGAGTGGACCATTTAGGTTCACGAGGTCGGGTGGTAGTGATTCTTTTACCATTTGAGATTATGATGTTCATGTAATATTACTGGATGATCCCTGTTGTTGTTGTTCCTTCTTGATCTTCATTTTTGGAGATGTGTTCTTGTTCTTCTGGATCTTCTTCCTTGTGATCTTGTATCTTTGTATCAGTTCTTTAGAGATGTCTTGTGTTTTTCATTTCTATTTTTATATTACATCCCCTACGACATGTGCAAGGGATGTAGATCTATGGATACCTTATGGTACCTATTGTATTTATGTCATCTTCTGTGTGATGTTATTTTATACTTCATTTTTTTATATGGGTTTTGTAATTGTACCTAATCTAAATTAATTAATTAACGTTAAAGTAATATTCATCAAGGAACCCTTGAGAGTTGTAACTTGTGTTGGTTATTGTATTATTGTGAGTAAATGGTAATTGCTTCTGCATTGATTTTTATCTTGTATGTAAACTGTTTAAAAAAAAATTATTCTGCAAACTTAGTTGCATGTTTAGGTTAAGTTCTTCTGGGTTCCCTGGCGGAGCATTACACCCCTCCTCTCAGTTATTCTAACAATTGGTATCAGAGCATTGGTTTCTTGGAATAGACTTTTAAGGACTTTAGTAAAAAGATCTCAAAATGTATAAGAGGGAAGTGCCAACGCTCAACAAGAATAACATCACAATATGGCAAAGCTAAATGAAGCTGCATGTATCTGGAGTTGGGAATTCTACCCTCACTCTAATGGAGAATGGCTACCTTGCATGACACACTGGACCTTTGACCCTTGATTAGTTAAGAGACAGACATGAGCATAATATCACTATGATGGAGATTGGTACTGCTCTGACTGATGCCAAATTTGAAGATATCAAAGGATGTACTACTACTAAGCAAATGTGGGATAAACTTGCTCAAGTTTATAGTGGAAATGTAAATGTTAAAAGAGCCAGAGCCAAAATCTTAAGAGGAAAACTCAATGATATGAAGATGAAAGAAGGTGAAAACATAGTACAGTATACAAATCGGATAAAGGAAGTTGTTAATGTAATAAGAGGATCTAATGGTGTTATTGATGAGGACACTGTGGTAAGAAAAATTATTAGAACCTTATTACTGATTTATGCAATCAGAATATCTGTAATCCATGAGATGAGATCTACACATGGTAATACTCTCACTCTTGACAATTTGATTGGTAAACTTACTACATTTGAGCTTAACAATTATGATAATAGTGTTGTACCGACTGTTGAGTTTGCTTTCATGACTTCTTTGAAGATTGGTAAGTCTAGTAGTAAACATGATGATAATGATAGCAATATTGATGATGAGCTTGATGAACTTGAAGCTCTTATGGCCAGAAGATTACCTAAAGGTAAAGGTAGATATAAGGGAAAGTTACCTTTAGCATTCTTTAATTGTAAAGAAGTTTGTCACATTGCTGCTAGATGTCCAAACAAGAAGGAAGAGGATAGAACCAAAGACCGATCTAGTGAAGGAAGCTATGGGAGAAGGAACAACAGAAGCTAGTGACACTACAATAGAGACAACCGAGAAAACAGTGATAAAGGTAAAAAGGTATGTTACATTGATGAAGAAGATGATACTGACATTGATTCAGATGATGATGTAGAAGTAGTATTTATTTCTATGAAGGATGATTCTGAGGAAGAATAAAAGCATGTAGAAACAACACTAATTTCTAAAGTTAATAAAAATGATACATTGATCATAGATAGTGGTTGTACACATCACATGACTGGTGATGATGAAAATTTTTATCATCTTGAGTAATACAATGGAGAATCTGTTAAAATGGGTAATGATACACCCTGTATGGTAAGAGGTAAAGGATCCCTGATGATAAATGATAGAATAAAATGTGAAAATTCTTATTGGGTAGAAGGACTGAACTATACTTTGCTAAGTGTGGCACAACTAAATAATTCAAGTCACCGAGTTGCTTTTGAGAGCATGAAAGTAAAAATATTTGATGATAGAGGAAGACTAGTCTGAACTGGAGCACAATCGAAAGGTAATCTATTTTATCTTGATAATGATGAGTCTTCTTGATTGATGATGAAAATTGAAGATGCTTGGTTGTGGCATAAAAGGTTATGTCATGTGAATTTTGATAACATGATTAAGATCAGTAAAAAGAAAAGACTTAGAGGTCTGCCTAACTTATCACAGCTTGATCATGTTATGTGTCATGAATGTCAAAAAGGTAAAATGACCAAATCTAGTTTCAAATGAAAAGATTATTCAACAAAGAAGATACTTGAGTTGGTTCATACCAACCTATGTGGTCCTATGGGAACTCAGAGTTATTATGGAGATAGATATTTTATTCTTTTTGTTAATGATTATACTAGATTAATGACTGTCATGTTTCTAAAAGAAAAATATGAGGCATTCAAGATGTTCAAGTGGTATAAAGAAAAAGTAGAAAAAGAGATAGGTAAAGTATTGAAATGCTTAAGATCTGATAGAGGAGGTGAATTTATCTCTGATGAATTTACTAAATTTTGTAATGAGCATGGTATTAAAAGATAGGTCTCTGCACCGAGGACACCTCAATAGAATGGCATTGCTAAAAGGAGGAATAGGTCAATTATTGACTGCACAAGGACATTGATGATAGAGAAGAATGTAGCTTAGACATACTGGAGAGAGGCTATCAGCATAGCTGTTTATGTTCTTAACCAAGTACAACTAAAGAAGGACACTAACAAAATACCCTATGAGTTATGGTTTGGACACAAACCCACTATAAGTTATTTTAGAATTTTTGGGAGTAAATGCTTTATTCTAAAAGATGAAAGAAATGGAAAGTTTGACTTAAAAGGTGATGAAGGGATATTTCTTGGATATTCCAGTAAAAGAAAAGAATACAAGTGTCTAAATAGAGTTACTAATAAAATGATTGAAAGTACTAATGTTTGGGTTGATAAGTTTGATGATAAGAATGTAGAAGAAAGCAAAAAGGAATCATAAGACTATGGTAGATTCACTTACATTGAATAGCCAGAGTATCTACTGAAGTTGTAGACTGTGACAAACAGTCAGTAGGAAAATAATACTGAGGAACATGAAAGAGAAATCGATGAGCAGAAATGACCTACTGAGAAAGAAAATGAACTTGCATAGGATGAACAACAAAGAAGAGATCAAGTACTGGCAATATTTATCAGAAGACATCATCCTAAGACATAGATCATTGGAAACAGACAAGCTGGAATGATGAGAAGGAGTAAGACAAGACAAGGTACATGTTTAGTTTGTGAATATGAATTGAAGAATGTTAAAGTTGCATTGGAAAATGATGAATGGGTTAATGAAATGAAAGAAGAAATTGAACAGATAGAGAAAAATAGACATGGACTTTAGTACCCAGACCTAAAGATAAGAATGTTATCGGTACTAAGTGGATATTTAGAAATAAGTTGAATGAAAATGGAGAGGTAACAAGGAATAAAGCTAGATTGGTATGCAAGGGATATGCACAAGAGGAAGGAATTGATTATGGTGAGACCTTTTCACCTATTGCTAGATTAGGAGTCAGAATGTTACCTGCATATGCTACACACAAAAAGTTCAAGGTTTACCAAATTGATGTTAAATCAGCTTTTCTGAATGGGATACTTGAAGAAGAAGTCTACATAGAACAACCAAAAGGGTTCATTGATCCAGAAAAAAAAGATATGGTATGTAGATTGCATAAAGCTTTATATGGTTTGAAGCAAGCACTGAGAGCCTGGTATGAAACGCTGCATAATTATTTGTTAGTATTGGATTTGTTAGAACTAGTGAGAATAGAAATCTGTATATGAAAGGAGATTCAGATGATACTATCTTGATTGCTGAAATATTTGTGGATGACATAATATTTGGAGGACAAGATCACATCTGTAAATCATTTGCTGATGAAATGAGAAAAGAGCTCAAAATGTCTATGTTTGGAGAGATTAAGTTTTTTCTAGGCTTACAAGTGATTTAGTAGAATGATGGCATATTCATAACACAATCCAAATATATCAAGGAAGTACTGAGAACATTTGGCATGGAAGATGCTAAACATGTTGGAAGACTAATGGCTATGGGATGTAAACTAACTAAGGAAGATGAAACTACAGAGGTAAACCAGACACTATACCGATCTATGATTGGTAAATTAATGTATGTAGGTCATAGTAGACCAGACATAGCACATGCTGTGGGGATTGTTACAAGATTTTCTACAAATCCTAGGGAGTCACACATGGTTTCTACAAAGAGAATCTTAAGATACCTAAAGAAAACTGAGGACTATGGATTATGGTATCCTAAGGAAGGCAAGTTTGAACTCAGAGTCTACACCGACACTGATTGGGTTGGAAATGTGGATGACAAAAAAAGTACCACTGGAGGAGCATTTTTATTTGGTGAAAGACTTGTTACATGGACAAGTAAGAAGGAGTTTTGCATTTTTCAGTCTATAGCTGAAGCAGAGTATGTTGATGCTGCTACAAACTATTCAAATATTGCATATATCAAGCAAGTGTTGGAAGGTATGAATGAGGTAATCACTGAGCTGGTGATTATATATTGTGATAACACTAGTGTAATTAATATTTTAAAGAATCCAGTGATGCACTCAAAAACAAAGCACATATCCATTAAGTATCACTACTTAAGAGAACAAGTATAGGAGAAGCAAGTGAAGCTATAATTTGTTACATCTAAGGAGCAACTTGCAAACATATTTACAAAGCGTCTACCAAAGGATACATTTGAATACTTGAGGATTAGACTTGGGGTCCATCCCCTGTCTACCAGTCACTAATGTGATCTGGAGGTTGTATCCACCTAATCTTATTAGAAGATCATACATGTTGATGTAGCATAGTTCACACTTTGGATTTATGTCTAAGGTTGTGAAAAGTTTGAAGAACTGGAATAGATTGGCATAACAATATACATAGATACAAAGAATGCACCAGACAACAGAGAGTTACATGGCTACTACAGAGCTGTATGATTATGTGTTTCTTTGGATTTGTTGTCAAAGGGAGAGAGATATCAATATGAAATAGAGACAAAAGGGAGAGAAAGTTAATGAGAGATCTAAAAGTAAGGGAGAGCATTGAAGATCAGTTACTGAGAATAGAAGAAGGAATCTGAGAGCTGAAAAGATCATATCTGTAGAACATAGTCTGCACTTGAAATGTTGTAACTCAAAGCATTTGTTTACAAAGTTGTAGAATATATTTTTGGTATGTGTATGGTACACTTTATATTGCTTGAGTTTCCATCAATGCCAAAGGGAGAGATTGATGAGCTACAACTGATTTAGAACCTAATTGAAGATTAGTGATTAGAGATCACCGAGTTGCTGATTAGATATGTAAGATGATTAAATTAGTAATATGTTGTCATTGATGTCAACTGGTTTTGACAACACTTATCATGTAAGCTACAATACCTGAACATCTGTAGAAAGGAGAAAAAGAGATGAAGAACATAAATATCTATATGAAAAAGATGTATATGACAGATGAGGATAAGGAATACATTGGGTAACTTATTGATGAGTCTATGACCTTATGTTATTGACTTGATTATGTTGCATTCATCTATGATGAGGAAAAGAGAAAAACAACACAAGGTAATGTGGTTAGTTAATGAAGCATCACAGTATACACCGAGTAGTGTAGTGTATACCGAGCATAGTATAAACTAAGCTTGTATTCACCGACCCATTTTTGTGTTAACTGAGTATGAACAAAAGAACTAAATGATTAGTTTAGCTAATGGAAGTTGATGAGCTATAAAGTACCTTGTAATCAAAGTTGGAGATAAATTTTGTTACGAAGATCATCAGCTAACAAAATTCAAGGAAGATCTAAAGGATGGAAACAAAACATGTTACTGACACATTAGCCGAGGAAGGTTTAAGCAACAAAATGGATGAAGGAGAATAAGCAAAAAAATTTGATGGATGAGAAGAAAATGGTTTACATGTCTATTTAAGAGACTAGGGTTTCATTATGAAACTTATGTCAAAAGAAGGAGACTGTAGAATTATCATGTGAACAAGCTTCATGCATGCCTGATCAGACTAGTTAAGAAGAACTGAACTGTAGAGATTGCCAAGCATCAGAAAGCTATTACTGAGAGATAGTAAGTCATTGATTATTGTTGAAACAAAATTGATATATTGATCAGAGGATTTGAATGAGCATAAAATAGATCTGAACATCTACAATAGAAGTTGTACTATAATCAGATCACCTACTATTATAGTTTAACCATTGTAATCAGATAAATCTCTTAATAGAGTGGACTTGAAAATCTTGTAATGTCATTCATAGAATGTGCATTTGTTATCCTGTCAACCCCATAGTAAATGTTGGTTGGACAATAATGGTTAGTGTTAAATCCTCTAAGAAGGTCACACCACATAGTGTGTTTTCTAACCTTTAAGAGGATTAGGTCTTCACCGATCTCACTTCAAAAGAGTGAACAATTTTTGGGTTGCTGGTCCCAAGTGATTTTTCCCTTAACAGGGTTTCCACGTTGAATCTTTTGTGTTATGTGTTGATTGTGGTGATTGTTTGATTGTCATACTTTACATATTACATATTGGATTTGATCGATAATCATTATAATTTATTGACTGGTAATCGGTAAAAGCACAGACAAAATAGTATTTTATGTTATCAAGCTGCACAAATTTAAGTAAATTGTTTTTGGTTATACATTTTCATTTAGGACTGTGGATAATTGATTCACCCCCCCTCTTAGTTATTCTAACATTGTTAAGCTCCATTTTACCCCTATTTAGTATGCAATAAGATTTCTTATTGAATTAAATTGGGATACTTTTTCTGGATTTAGAAAACAAATAGTTTATTTCATGCATTTTAATATGTTAAGAAATTGTAAAACCATTCAAATACAAACAAAACAAACATACTTACTGACAGTCCCACTTGGTGTTGAGAGGGGAGGTGTGAATCAACACCTATAAAAATTTAAAACAAATATGATGTAGTATACTACAACTATAAGCAAAAAAGATTCTAGCATAAGAATAGAATCAAGCAATCAATAGAAAGGAAATTCTAGATTTATTACATGGAAACCCAAATTAGGTGAAAACCATGGTGTGAAGAAACCTCACAAATTATGCACTCTTCTGAAGTGTGCCTTGTTAGGAGCCTTCCATGTTAAAGGATTACAATGCACTGTTAGATGTGACCCAGTTAAGAGATTTGATACAATAAGGTCTATTAGTGCCTGTCTAGTTAGAGGACTTAGAACACCTAAATATATGTCACCCAGCTAAGGGATTTAGTACAAGGGACCTATTAATGTCCACCCAAAATAATAGGATTTAGCTATTGTAATTGTTAGAGAACAATAAAAGGATTAACCTTTTATAAATGGCTTTGCATAGCCTGATAAGATCTCTGCTATGCTTAACTGAGAAACATCACCAATTGCTGCTTGTATGTTATCCTTTCCTATTATGCTTCTTTTCACACTCTTCTTTCTTTACCTTAGCTTCTTCAGCGTATAAGTTCACTCTTTACTTTGGCAGAATGAGGGAAAACTATATTTTCATCAAATAGCAAAATATATAGACTTCTTTCCCTAATTTCTTTTCTCATGCACGACCTATTTAAATCTCACCTTCAAATCCATCACCCAATGGAGTATTAGTTGACTGAGGAAACATCTGATGCATGCTCTATTTTATCTTCTTTATGAAATAAAATAACAGATGTGTGTCAAAAATCTTTCCTTCGCAATGGATAACTCCATGTGTTAATGCCACAAACTCCGGTGTCACCTTTCATTCCTTGATCTCCACCAATTGCATCCTTTCCTCAGTCTTTGTTACCGGTTGCTTTTCCATTGGTGACTGGTTGCATCTGATGAACATAAATAGCCTCTCTCTTGTTCTTTGCAAAGTGTCACCGGTTGCCAAACTAGTCTCTCTACACATGAAATGTTGTCAAATAACTAATAATTGTTTTTCTTCACAAATCCAACAATGGTGTTCTTAGGTTGAGATGTCAACACATCTTTTCTCTTTTGTCAATCAATGACAATACAAAATTATCATGTACCAGTAGCAAGCTTACTGGTTACCATCCCTTAATGCCAACAATCTCCCCCTTTGGCATTGATGACAAAACCTTAATAGGAAATCATGTCACCTTATTTATACATATCTCTATTAGTCATATTGTGACATATTATCCCCTTTTGACAGTAATGCCAAAGGCTAGTAAAAAAGACTACCTTAAAGAGATCTTCTCCCCCTGCAAGCAGCACTCCTATTCATCTATCTAGGTAAGATGAGGTGAAATCCTCCATTGAAGCATTGTGAATTGATGAACACCTTTTCATGTTTACTAATGATCAAGAAAGGGTATCACCCCTAATTTACCTCTAAGATACTAAAAATTACTCTTAGGTAATGGCTTTGTGAAGATGTCAGCAATCTATTCTTTTATGGGAACATACTCCAATCTCACTTTTTATTTTGTACTAGCTCTCTCAGGTAGTGATACTTGATGAAAATATGCTTTGTTTTGGAGTGCATGAAAAGATTCTTGGATATGTTTATTGCACTTGTGCTGTCATAGAAAATTGCAATCAGTTTAGGTATCTGTTCTTGGATTTCTTCAAGTAGTTGTTTGATCTAGATTACTTGTGTGCAATTGATTGCTACAACAACATATTCAGCTTCCGTTGTAGACTGTGAAATGCAGTTCTATTTCTTACTTGTCCAAGACATAATCCTTTCACCAAGAAAGAATGCACCACCACTTGTGCTCTTTCTGTCATCAATATTACCAACCCAATCTACATTAGTATAAATCTTTACTTGGGAGCCTCCTTTGTGAGAAAACCATAAGCCATACTCCTCAGTCCCCTTTAGGTATTTGAAAAATTCTCTTCACTTCTATAAGATGTGTCTCTTTAGGATTTTTAGAGAATCTTGCTACAATGTTTACTGCATGTGCAATGTCCAATCTACTATGTACTGCATACTGTACACACTAAAACGGTGCACTTTTATGAACCATTACATGCAAGGTTGCTCAAGAATGAGGCCTCACAAAGTGACTCATAGCTCTCTATGCATGGAGTTGCAAGGGACTATGATAAATTTGCTCTCAGCTAGAGCTACAAATTTGTGACCTTGCTAGTCAACCATACAATGAGATATTCAAGTGAAGACAAGGGCAACAATGCCAATATCTTCAAGAATCAAATATGCAATGCAATGCAAATCTAAATGAGAATGCAATCTAAGCTATGAAAGAAAAGTACAATATAACTAATCTATGAAAGGAAATAACAAGTGTTACAATGCCTCCTATTTAGACTATGTGAGTTAAAATCTATTGCATAAAAGGAAACTAAGCTTATATGCCATGATCATGCAAACTAAGCAAAGGAAATATGCAACTAAATGATGTAATAAAATGAAGCAAGTCTTCAATATCTTCAAAAACTCCAAATGCACCTAAAACCTGCAACATAACATTAGCATAAAAACATGGTATGCAAATAGAGGAGAGAGCTTTCCTTTTATAAGAAATGCAAAGGAATGGACCATTGAGATTAAGAGGCAAAAAGTCTTAATGAGCGGTGGAGGTTGAAAGAGGAGAAATCCATGTGCACAAGTATCCTCCAATGAGAGTGAAGTGTTGACTTTTGAGCCTCATGTGAGACAAAAAGTACTTTTTTCTTTTTGTGAAATAAGAATAATGTTTTATTTGTGCAACTTAGGATAAGAGGAAAAGTGGGGCTTTTTATTTAATCAAAAGGGGAGGAAATATTCCTTTTAATTAAATAAAGACTTAGGATAAATGGTTAGCCCAAAGATAAAAATCCAATATATGATTGAATTTAAGATTTAATCAAGAAATTGATAATGTTGAAAATATTGATTATTGATAAAAATGATTCAGGATTGATAAATTGAATAAATGGGGCCCAAAGTCTAGGCGACCATTTTTTGGTGCATACATTTGCCCCTCTTTGACTAATGTGTGATTGATTTGGGAACACATGTAGTCAAAGAAGAATTGAAATGTGAGATCGATCTGGGATCACAAAACAACTCAAATATGAGGTCAATTCGGGATCATATTCGGACAAAGCATAAACAAAGGTCTTTGAATATGAGGCCGATTCAGGATTGCATTCAAAGTAAGAGATAAGAATCTCAAATTTGAGCGAAAGCTCATGAAGGATGTCTGAATCAAGAGAATCAAGAAAATCAAGGATGAGAATCCCATAAATACTACCCCCTCGGAGTTGAAATCAAAATAAGATAGAGGAGAACAACAAATGGATAAAGATTTGATCAAATCAGAATGAAATCATAATCGAATATAAAGGTCAATAGGTTAACCATAAAAACATGCCCCAGCCTGACTGAGAAAGATGCAGTCAAATATGAGAAAGGAGGGAATGGAATGAAGATGAATGAAAGACTAGAAGTTTGGAAGACATGGAAATGAAGAGATGACGATGCCCCAACAAAGATCGAAGGATTAGGCCTCAAAAAGATGTAGCCAACTGCATAAAAGAAGGGAAGATTTTGAAACACAATTTTGACTATCAAGATAACCTTAGATTTCAATTTCAAATTCGAAAATGGATCCAAGATGTCGAAATTAGCTAGGGTTGCAATTTTTGCACAATTCTGAGGTGTTTTGAAAATGAGATCAAAAAGTCAAAAGGCTATAAAAGGGGTCAAAATGTCATTTTCAAAAATCATTTATCTTTTAGTGATTTGAGAATCTTGAGAGCTTTAGAGAGAGAAAATGGCTCAGCAAGTAGGAGTTCCCATCCACAGGCATCGATTCGAGCGTGCCCAGTTGCACAACCGGCCACCACACTATCCTACCCCGGTATGTTTTCGAAAAACTTGAGATTTTTGAGGCATTTTTTGCATTTAATACCTTTTTTTAGCACATTTTTCAAATTTTTAAAAGTTCAAAATTTTTTGTTGGGTGAAATATCACGCGATACTTTAGAAGTATCGTACCCTTTGGGGAGAAGTGTCACGCGATACTTCATGGGTCCCCAAAGTATCGCGCGACCATAGGCACCAGTATCGCATGATACTGGGTGAAAGATTGCACGATACCAGGTGAAGTATCGCGCGGCCTAAGGTATATCACCCTGCTATAGGGAGAAGTATCGCATGATACTTCTCCAAAAAACAATATCCCCCAAGCTAAAAATTTGATATTTGACACATTTTTGAGCAAAAATGACATGGGTCTAGACAATATTACGTTTTAGAGATGTTTTATACTAATTTTTAGACATCCATCATGATATGTGCTAACAACTGGCTTAGTTTTTGGCTTGTAGGAGGTCTTTCCAGTGCTGATCATTAGAGTGCCGAAGGTGACTAGGTTGCGGTGTGTCTGAGATCTGGATGATTCAGGCAATGATGATATTAGGGCCATGGAATTCTAGTATTTGTTGAGGTTCCCATATATCAGAGCTAACCATGGGTTGTTGACTGCTCTTGCCGAGAGATGGCATAGTGAGCACAACACTTTCCAACTGCTGACCGGAGAGGCATCCATTACTCTGGAGGATGTCTACAGGATCCTACGAGTGCCATGCCATGGCGAGCCTATGAGTATAATCATGTTTTGAGATATAATCATAAATGTAGTGTTTCCATATGATGAAAACTGACATGATTTGTTTGTTGGCATAGGTGTACTATGATCAGGATGCCACTGAGGGGTGCCGACTGGTCTAGGAGATGTTCCATGATGTTACCATTCTAGACAAGCATGTCAGCTGGGAGAGGCTGATAGATGACTTTGGCAGGGATTATCCAGTGCCATGCATAGTGGCATCTATCATCTCTCAGATCCTGATGATTGACCGCAGTCAAAAGGGTTTCCCACTTGGATGGGTGAGGTTACTGGTGGATTTTGTAGGCAGGCCTCGTCGGATGGCATGGGGTCCTGCCATATTGGTAGAGATGTATCATGAGTTACATGAAATCGTCTATAGGGATGGTCAGACATGGGCGTGCAGTGCCATTCTGGCACAGGTGTGGGCTTGGGAGCACATCACTGTGGTGCACCCCAGAGTTCAGTCGAGGGAGAGGAGGTACCCCTTTATCTATAGGTACCTAGGATTCATATCACATGCCCATACTGGGGATGTGACATATTAAAAGAGGATTCTAGATGACATAACCTCTTTCACATGAAGGCCATACAGGGAGGTGGAGGTCTGGGGAGATGCAGTCGATGAGCTGAGCTACATGATGTGCACTCGGCCACTAGTAGGTCGATATGCTAAGATAGTGGAGAGATTTTGTATCACTCAGGTGTGGTGGCAGTTTGGGAGGGTAGCAGTGAGTCTCGACAGAGACTACAACATATGCTAGGGCTAGGGATGAGGAGGGTCATGGGTGGCTACCCATGTTGGATTATTAGTAGGCTGTCGCAGAGATAGCGAGTATCAGGAGTGAGCCTTGGGAGTATTTTCTAGATGTGACAGATGTGGGGGCTGATGTGGCATATAGGGCAGAGTGGCAGAGGGTGCCATTCCCTTGATTTATGATACCAGATGCATAGGTACCAGTGTAGGGGGGATGGAGGAGATGATGGGGGGGATGGAGGAGACGGAGGGGACAGAGGGGATGGAGGAGATGGTGGAGATGGTGGGAGGGGGAGAGGGAGGAGGATGGAGAGAGGAGAGGGATTGAGATTAGGTGGCCAAAAATGGTCGCAAGGACAGAGATCGTCGATGCTCGAGGATGAGGTGAGACCAACTCGCCGGCAGGCAGAGGCACAGCAGGACCAGCCTGCGGGTGGAGATGAGCTGAGAGTGAGGATACAGGCTCTCGAGGTTGAGATGTAGCAGCTCTGGATCACCATAGTAGTGAGAGACCAGTAGCTACTGGATCTGAGAGTGGAGCGAGATTAGTAGATAGCCGATCTCAGGGCAGAGATAGCACGTTGTGAGGCGATGGCACAGGCAGATGCGCTAGAGATTTGATGGGAGTCGGTGAGAGTAGCATACTATCATGGACTCTACCTATAGGCCATTCCAGAGGGTGAGAGAGCACCATCATATTCTCAGAGGGTAGGGGTATCAGATGCGGTACTTAACAGGAGAGCCATGCCTCCTCCACCACCATGAGCTCCTCACGAGGGTGGTAGCGAGTCTTAGGGTTAGGTCTTAGGTTGATAGATGTTTATACATATCTTGAGACATTGATCCAAATTATGGGATCCCATTTGTATATTGTATCATGACATTGATGTATATATGAGATTACTAGATGTTTGATTGTATCATGTGTTTATGTCTCTCTTATGATAGATGTATCAGTTTATGTATATTGTCTTGTCATTCTGCTAAAAAATGCTTATGTACATGCTTATGTATGTTCTCTCTCATAGATGTATGTTTAATTCTCATGTGTATGATATAGACTCATGTTTCTTGAAAATGACAATTTTGATATAGATATGATGATATGATTAACCCCTTGTGATGAACAGGAACAGGTTCGAGATGAAAAGGACAAGGAGTGAAAGACATGATCAAGAAGAAGGAAAGGTGAGTGCAGTCGACTGACAGGTCCATGTAAGATGAAAAGGAGTGCTCTCTCCATATGCAAGAAATGCAAAACTAGACTATCATGACCCTAAAAATGCAAGCTACTATGAAAGTGGTTGACTTGCAAGGTCACAATACTTATAGACATATAATTATCATCATTGAGCATTATTGGTAGCATTGTAAGATCATACAATGCACACTAGCATAACTATGTGGATATGAATATGATCTTTATCAAATAGAAATGTGGGAATCTCACCTAGGCACCAAAGACATGTAGGTCAAGATGACTAGTGCAGTGAGATTACCTAAATTTGATATGGCGAGATTATGTTTGTATCAAGACACATGAAAGTCAGGATAGCTAAAAGCATGCACTCACAAAATAGTCAAGGATAATACCTTGTCAATCCATAGTGTCAAGTAAGACCAGCATAAATGCTCATGACAGTTAAGATCAACAAAATATACCCACAAGCAGATAAAGAAATAAAATATGTTCTCAGACCCTCAGTCTTCTAGCTATGTATCATCGAAAACTTCTCAGAGAGAGACCACTCATCAAAGAAATCCTCATAGACAGCACACAAAGAAAAATAAAGTCATCATATCGCTAGCAAGTTGATTTTTTAAGTGCGTGTGTGTAGGTCATAGAGTCAAACTTTGAGTATCCCACCTACTAAGTGAGAGATATCGCATCATACGAGACTCTTGGGTAAGACACTTGATAAGTGTTAAGAAACACTCAACACAAGGGTAGTGTTGAAAAACACTGTTTGGAGTGGTGTTGAAAAATACCTATTGTGAAATGCCCCAAGAGACAAACGTACCTAAAGGACCAACACTAATAGTTATGCCCCCTAGACAAAGACAAAGGCCAATTCTAGACTAAGCCAAATAAGGTCAAGGCATGAGGGAAAGGCTCAGTGTCGAGGATGCATGCTAAGAAAGAGGAGTGCAAAGGCCTCAAATAGCGCCTATTTCCAGGTTTTCACCACTTGGAATCTTTTTTCATTTTTTGATTTTTTTGTATTTTTGCTACCAAGGTGCCTGTTTCCAAGTTTTCACCAAGGCACTTTTTCTTTTTGCTTTTTTTGAAATTTTTGCATTTTTTTATTTTTTTGTATTTTTCCAGGACTTTTTATGCTTTTTAGGATTTTTTCAGCAATATATATCAATTTTTTTGGTATTTTTTTAGAATCAATAAGTATGTACAAAGGATGCCCCCAGACAGAAATGGGCATCAAGGATAGAACTTCTTGAGGTGTACAATGTTGATGGGATCAGGGAACTGTTCTCCATCGGGATCTGACAGTAAATACGCACCAGTACCAAAAGTAGCTGTGATGACATATGGTCCAAGCCAGTTAGGTTCAAACTTGCCCTTTAGTTCTCTATTCTATTGGTTCTTAGGGTTCTCTCGCAAAACAAGATCACCTATTTGAAATTCTCTAGGGAAAACCTTCTTGTTGAATGCTTTGGACATACGCTTCTGATACAATCTCATATTATCAAAAGAAGCCTTACGCTTCTCATCTATAAGTTCTAGTTCTTGTAACCTCATGGCGCGGTAATCCTCATCTGTAATCAAACCTTTGAGTGAGACTCTAAGTGATGGTATCTTGACTTCTAAAGGAAATACTACTTTAGCACCATAGGTGAGAGAAAAAGGAGTGGCTCCTGTAGGTGTACGAATGCTTGTTCTGTAAGCCCATAGTGCTAGATTGATTTGTAAGTGCCAATCCCTACCATTCTTGTGCACTGTCCTATGAAAAATTTTAAGAATGGTTTTATTAGAGGCCTCTGCCTGTTCATTTCCTTGTGGAAAGTAAATGGAGGACCAATGTTGCTTGATTTTAAACTTTTTGCATAAATGCTTTAGGTCCTTATTCTTGAATTGACCTCTGTTATCAGTGATGATCTCAGAAGGCATGCCAAATCGACAAATAATATGATTCAAGATGAACAAAGAGATAGTCTTCCCTGAAGCAACAGAAAGTGGCACAGCTTCCACCCATTTTTTGAAGTAGTCAGTGGTAGTAATAATGAACTTATGTCCACCTGATGAGTTGGGATGAATTTGCCCAACTAGATCAAAGGCCCAGCGCTGAAATGGCCAATGAGAAATAGAAGGGATCAACTCCCTACCTGGAGCATGAATCAGGTTTCCATGTTTTTGACATTTTTCACATGACTTAGCAAAGGCAACTACATCTATCTGCATTGTGGGCCAATAATATCCCACCCTAAGCAACCTTCGGGCCATGGTAAGACCATTAGAATTTCCACCACAAATGCCCTCATGGATGTCAACTAACACTTGGTTGGATTCCTCCTTTTCCAAGCACCTAAGGAGCATCCCATCTAAACCCCTCCTATATAAATCACCAAAGATAAGAGTGTGGTGAGAGGCATTATGGATGAGGTTTCGATGTTCAGAGCGGTTGAATGTGTTGGGGATGATGCCATCATGAAGATATGAATAGATAGCACCATATCGGGAAGACTCGTGTGTGACAATGGTACAAATGACATGGCTTTCAGATGAGTAAAAAATGGGATGGTGTAGCTCTTCCACCAGGAATTCAAATCTTGATTCATGTGTCTCCAACTGAAGAAGTGAATCTAATGTGGCCATAGCATCTGTAGCCTTGTTGTCTATCCTAGGGATTTGCTGAAATGTCACAAAAGTGAAATAGCATCTCAAAGAATCAACCATCTTCTTATAGGGTATTAACTTGTCATCTTTGGTTTGATACTCTTCATTGACTTAGTTGATGATTAACTGGGAATCCCCAAAGACATGTAACTCTGTGATGTTCCATTCTATAGCCATTCTCAAGCCATTGGTTAAAGCTTCATATTCTGCAATATTATTCGTACATGGGAATAAAAGTTTGTAAGACTTTGGAATATTGTACCCATGTGGAGAAAAAAATAATACTCCAGCACTTGATCCATTTTGCATGCGGGAACCATCAAAGAACATTGTCCAAGTGCGAGTAGTCGTATACAAGATGTGTTCATCTAGGAATTCCACTTGAACAGGCATACTATCCTGAAGTGGGAAATCAGCTAATTGGTCAGCAATAGCTTGCCCTTTTATGGCCTTCCTTTCAATGTACTCTATGTCAAATTTAGTTAGGACCATCATCCATTTAGCAAGTCTACCCATGAGGGCAGCCTTACTAAGCAAGTACTTGAGAGGATCAATTTTTGCAACCAAATGTATGGTATGAGCAAGCATATAGTGTCACAACTTTTGAGAGGCAAACACCACTACAAGACAAGACTTCTCAATGTTATTGTAATTGATCTCATAGGAGACTAGAGTATGGCTAATATAGTATATGGCCCATTCTTTCCCAGTATCATCTAATTGAGCCAACAATGCCCCTAGGGAAGTGTCTGTAGCTGAAATATATAGGATCAATGGTTTCCCTGGAATAGGAGGCATTAGGATCGGAGGATTAGCCAAGTATTGTTTGATTTGATCTAGGCTCTTTTGACAATCCTTGTTCCAAACACAAGAAGCACCCTTATGCAATGTCTTGTTAAAGGGTTGCACTCTATCTGCAAGCTAAGAAATAAACCTCCTAATTGATTGAAGACATCCCTGAAGACTTCTCATTTGGCTAATATTTTGAGGAGGTGGCATATCTAGAATTGCTTGGACCTTTTCGGGATCAACCTCGATACCTTTTGCTAAGATTATAAATCCTAAAAGTTTGCCTGAGGTGACACCAAATGCACACTTCTTTGGATTCAATCTGAGTTGAAACTGTTCCATGTGATCTAAAATTACTTCCAGATCATCGAGGTGTGTGTCCCATTTTCTTGATTTTGCCAGGGTATCATCCACATAATCTTCCATGTTTTTGTGCATCATATCATGAAAGATAGTGGTCATAGTTCTTTGGTAGGTTGCTCCTACATTCTTTAATCCAAATGGCATGACGTTCCAACAATAGGTTCCCCATTCACATGTGAATGCTATTTTCTCTTGGTCTTTTGGGGCTATTTTAATTTGATTATATCCTGAGAAACCATCCATTAGAGAGTATATTTCATAGCCCGATGTCATGTCTACTATCATGTCAATATTTGGAAGTGGAAAATCATCCTTGGGGCATGCTTTGTTTAAATCTCTAAAATCTATGCATACACGAATGGACCCATCATGTTTGGAAATTGGTACTATGTTTGAGATTCATTCTGCATAATCGATGGCTCTGATAAATCCAGCTCTCAAAAGTTTTTCTAATTCCGCTTTGACAAGGAGAGCTACATGTGGATGCATTTTTCTGAGTCTCTGTTTCACTGGTTTGACTCCTGGGGCTATGGATAAGTGATGCATTATAAGATTTGTGTCAAGCCCTGACATGTCTGAATAGGTCCATGCAAAATTAATTTTCTTCTTTTGTAAGAACTGTACATATGCCTTGGTCTCTTCCTCTGATAAAGACTGGGCAAGATGAACTATTTGAGGAGTTTCTTCTATGTTCAAATTGATTGGCTTTGTTGGCTCAATCAATACTGATGATCTATCCTGGAAATAACTCGGCAAGTTATTAAGTACCCCATCCTTAGGTGCCTCAAAGAGGTTTTCACCCTCGGATACGTCATTTCTTTTTACTATTTTTGGTTCTGATACCACCACAAAGTGGTTTTCACCATTAGACCTATTTTTCTTTTTTTCTTTCTCTTTTATTTTTAGACTGAGGTACTTAATATCAGGCTCTATCATATTGGTTTTTGGTTCACTAGTGGAAGAAGCCATGGGTTCAAGAGCATTCATATAGCTGGCAATTTCGTAATCATTCTGAAAAGTGAGGAATATAGGCTCTTGATGGTTCTGAGACTAGTCAATTAGGTAATAGTGAACAAGGGATAGGTCAATGACTGGTTCAATGTTATTTATGCAAAAGGTGTTATCTCTGGTGACCATACAATTGGGATTCATCAAGTCCTCTCCTAAGATACCTGAACTAGGACTCATCCTACTAAATGAAGTGTCATCCACTAAGGCAATTTGAGGAGTACAATCCTCTAGTCCTATGATAAGCTCGTTAGCCGCATCAGGTTGGGTACTATAAGTATGGACAACATCCATGTCCAAATCAATTGTTGCATCTGAAAGTGAGTCCCATTAATACTCATGGGAGTCTGTGTCTGAATCATCATTTGGGCCTCGTGATGTAGAAGCCTCGAGGTTAGGAAGAGTTTCCCCTTCTCTAGTGCTAGCATTGGTACTATCCGTCGCAGCTAGGATAGAAACACTTTCCTTTATCGATCTAGCAACCATATAGTCACTATCCATCATAGTTGGGATAGTAGGACTATCAAGTATCAAATCTTTTGAATCTCCCCAAAGGAGATTTGTTGAAGGCACCCAATCATCAGACATATCGTGCTGATTAGAGAGATTAGGTGTGTCATCTAAACCACTATCACTATCCGTCTCAGCTGGGACAGGGACACCTTTCTTCTTCTTACTTTCAAATCCTAAGCCAATCGTGGACTTATTCTTTCATCCAAAAAGGGCATGGTCAAGAGCCTCAGCTTTAGCATCCAGCCTATGGCTAAGGGGACCATATCCTGGGTAACCCATATTTTTAACCAGTGTATACCCTCTCCCATAAGCTTTAGGTGGAGCAAAGTTCTCATTGTGTTTGTATTTTTCCTCGTGATAGATCCAGTCCCTTACGACAACTTCCTCTTTCTCGTCCTGAATAGGAACCAAAGACTCAAAATTTTTTCCAAATAATGTCATTGCTGATGATGAAGGTTTCATATTTGGTGATGGTCTCCCATAAGACCTAGGAGAGATTGGCATGTTTGTAAAAGAATCAATTTTATAATCTCCCATCCCAAGATCTATGGTCTTAAACTTCTTCTTGCATTGTTCAAGTGAACTACTAGGATTATCAACTTCCCTATTCAAAGGTACATGTGATCTAGCATAAATGTTATTAACTAACAAAGCACTATCTCTAGGTATGCAAATTTCTACACCATTATGGAGAAACTTAACACACTGGTGATATGTCAATGTGACTACTTGCATTTCATGAATCCATGGCCTACCTAGCAAAATTTTGTAGGCTAAAGGTCCAACATCAACAATTTGAAATAATATATCCTTTTCTACTGGACCAATGCGAATAGGCAAAACGGCCAATCCCTTAGAACTTCTTTCTGCTTCATCATATGCCTTGATTGTGATCTTTTTCCTTGTGTCAATGATGTTCTCAGAATATCCTAGAGCCAACAACAAACTCATGGTACAAATATTGAGCCCTGCACCCCCATCTATCAGTACACACTTCACACGGGTTTTATGAATCATGACTTCGATGTGTAAGGCCAAGTTATGTGGGTGACTGATGGATTTGTCATCTTCTTCTGAGAAGGTGAGGTAATGAGGGCTAGCCAAATGGTTGACCATATTTTGGAATTGATCAATATCTAAGTTGTTAGGGACACTGGCTGCTCGTAAAGCATCTTCAAGGACACACTTATGCTTAGGGGACAATTCTAAAAGCTCAAAAATAGATATCTACACGGGTGTTCGTTGTAATTGGTTAATAAGATTATAATTGGAATCAGGACCAATGGTAGATTTAGGAGGAATGCCTTTGGACATGGGCTGCTTAGACTTGCTAGTGCTAGGACCTCTGATAATAATGGGTAATTGGGCCTGACCTCTAGTGACAGCATTGAGGGACTGGGGCATCCTTCATGAGTGAGGACCTCTTATCACCACAGCAGGTCTTTCATCAGTCATAGGAGTTGAGTCCACATCATATCCATAAGGATCTTTCCCTCTCATCATGTTGATGTTATCATCAGCCACTTCAAGCATGTTAATCACATTTTCAGCATTTGTGTATGTATAGTTGATAGCAGCCTTACCATGCTTGTTGTTAGAATTTTCCCCTTTTTCATATTTAGGCAAGGGCTCTTTAAAGGATTTATGATATGCATTAGTGGTTAAACCATCAACTTGTAATTGTCCTTTTTCAATAAGGTCTTGGACAAGATGCTTGACTTTAAAACAATTTTCTATGTCATGTCCAATCCCATTATGGAAAACGTAAAAAGCCTTCACATCCCACCAATGAGGTAAAGGATCTGGTATACGATGTTTTGTAGGATCCTATGGGTGTGCCAAATTATGAGAAACTAATGTCTTAAAAACATCTGCATAAGATTCTCCCAATTTGGTAAATTGTCTCTTCTCTGTTTTAGATCTCCTTTGATACTTAGGTTTGTCTTGTTGTGTTGAATACGTTTGCAGCTTCATAGCTTGAACTACATGAGAGAGGTTAAGAACTCCTTCATTTTTGGGTTGAGATGAGTCAACAACTCTGTCGTTGACCACTTGCTTTTTTTTGTTCCAATAGGAGTTCTTTTTGTCCTTGTTACCATTAGTATTGTTATTTTGGCTATTGTTGTTATTTGTTGGTTTAGCCAAAATTTCTTGTTCTTTTAGGACATCCTCAATGCGACATGCCACCTCTACCATAGTATCAAAGGAATTAAATAGGATTTTCTTGACTTCATATCTTAGTTCTAGTATTAGATTGCTCACAATGATATCAATTCTCTCCTCCTCAAGAATTGTCCTTAGGTATTTTGAACACAATCGCCTCCATTGTTGTAAAAATGTGACAAAAGATTCCCCTTGATTTTGGTTGAGTTTGCACAAATCAAGCATTGTGACCAACCTCGATAAGTTGTAAGAAAAATGCTGAACAAACCTTTGGACAAATTTTTTAAATGTCTTTACTGGAGGGGAAAGGTTGGTGAACCACTCCATGGCTTGACCTTTTAAACTCCTTGGGAATAATCTCATCAAGTAGGAGTCTTCATGGTGAAAGGAAAAGCTCATTATGTAGAACTGTCAAACATGGTCATGAGGGTCACCAGTGCCATCATATTTGTCATATGTTGGGAACTCAACTTTCTTAAGGAATTCTACCATCACCACACTTTTGTCAATGGGGTTAGGACATATGGAGTCCAAATGAAACATGCTCTTGGGAGCCTTCATCCTATCTATATCCTTTTGCATTTGTAAGATCACCTCATTAGTTGAAGGGCTCTGTTTCTTGATCTTTTGGTGAACATCAAAATTATATGGAACTTTAGCACCTTTGTTAATAAGACTTTCCAAGAATTGATCTTTGTTTTGTTCCACATATTGCTCCACATATGCTTGAAAGGATGGTTCTTGTTGGATAGTCATGAAATCCATATGATCAAATTTAGCATAACTTCCTCCATGTTGTGAGCCATGATGTGCTCATTGGGAGGGTTGCTTTGAATGTCTATGAGATGACTGTCTCCTATGATGGTCATATCTTGAAACCCTTCTTTCTCTAGGATTTGGGGATCGTGAGGGTGTCCTTGATCTTCTTCTAGGACTTGGCGAAGGGGTAGATGGGGGTGAGTTGGTCCCACTATTGGTTCCCCTCCCATTGAATCAGCTTTGGAGTTGTTGTGCGTAGAGTCTATCTTCTTCTTCTTGGGTGACTCTTTTCTTTATATCCAACAATGCACGTTCCTCTTCTTCTAGTTGTCTAAACTTTTCCTTTTTAGCAGCTTGTTCATCCAAACAGGCTTGCTTCTCTCTCTCAATGCTTCTCAATCTTGTATTTGCATATCAAGAGGTGTCTTTAAGTGGGGAGGGTGGTCTCGAATGCCTTATTGCATTGGCTTCATTTATGTGGTGATCACTAGATTCATTGTTTTGGTCCTCATGTTGTGACCCTAAATATGAGTGAGCTTGCTTATGATGTCTCTCAGCTCGTTGGTGAGCATCAAAATACCTCACATTGTTGGGAGGTGACCTGGGTGGACTAGCATGTGAAGACCCACCGTACTCTCTTCTATGTCATTGGAAGATATCCTCAAGAGTTTGATTCATGGCTTCTCTTTGTTGTCGGGTGAAAGTGTAACTCATGTCCATACTTGATGAAAGTGGTACAAAAGAGGTGCTCACTTTAGTAGGATTAGCTCCTGAATTAAAACAAACCTCAGATTCACTCTTAGGAGATTGATCAAAAAGGGGTCCTTTTCCCTTATGTTGTTGATGAGTCTTAATGGGTGGTAACTAGCTAAAGGCAATAGGGGGTCACTTCCCTTGATTGACTTGGTACCTTGTCATAACTGACATGAAAGAAAGATACTCTCAATGATAAGGTGACCTCTCAAAGTGTCAATGCCAAACTAGGATAATCAAAGTCCTCTATTGTCCAAAGAGAAATGAGAAGATAAAAAAAAGGGCTTTACCAACACTGTCAAAGAGGTGCTTCAAATCAAAGGGTGACTACCCTTTCACTTTTGAACCAGGAGGTTGGATTAGGCAAAATATAATTGAAATTGAGATTTAAATGAAAGCGATTTGGACAATAAGAGCACTAAAATTTTCCAAGAATGTAGCTAACAATCTTAGAGATGAACCTTGGCACCAAGAATGGCCTTCTAACTTGACAATTATTCCAAAGTGATTTCGTAAATCAAATGATGCTATCCTAGAGGACTAAAACTAGAAATTTAGAGTCAAGAGAGGTCTCAGACGTCAGAGCAAGAAGCCTACTCTAAGACCTAACCTGATTAACAGCAACTGAAACTGACCAAATTGTAAGCATGGTAGAAATTAACCAGGCAATATACTCCAGGCTACTAGGGTGATATACCTATAATCACGTGATACTTCACAGGAAGCCAGGCGATATACCTCAGTACTGGTGGGTGATATACTCCAGGCAGGTCAGGTGATAGTCCATCAAGGGTGAACTATCACACGATATTTCTCTTCAAAGTAGGTGATATTTTTAGCAAGCGCGAAGTATCGCATGATATTTCACTTTACAGAGTGCGATACTGTTGCAGAATTGTTCAACTCTTGACCAGAATTGTGTAAAATTTGCATTTTTGGGTCTGCTTGGTCAAAATTTTTAGTCTGAGGATTGATTTGTTTTATTTCAATCACAATATCAATAGAATTTTGGCAGGTTTGCAAATAGTGAGGGATCAAACATGTCTCAAACACTTGAAACAAGGGCAAAAGCAACCTTGCCAAGACAAACACTTGTGATATCAGAATTGAAAAAGCACCCTATGAATGCTACCGACTATTTGTATGTAAGAACGTTTGCACTGGCATCACACAACCAAAGACAATTCAAGAAAATCTATCCTAAAAAGTCAAGACTCAATGCTTACCAACTTAGCCCACAACTTGATGCCCCCTTGCCTCACACCAAGTGGTTACCCACAAGAGATGTTGGCTTTGTTGTGGAAGTGTCAAATGACACAACCAAAGGGACACATATGGTGAGTATCTTAAGGTGATCTGGGTAAACCACTTAGATCAATCCTTGCACTAAGAAGATAAGTGGCTAAACAAGGTGGCTTCTATCTAATGGTTCTTAATAAGGATTTCTATTCACAACACCCCTCTTGCTCCTCATAAAGGACTAGGACCTCGCGGCCTCAAGAGTACCTTAAGCATTCTTGTTCAATGTTTTCCCCATGGTTGCAATCCCATGAGCTACTCACATCAAACGAAGATAAGTGTTATGTCTACCAAGATTTTTGGTGTCCTTGATAGCCTTGAGATTATAGTGAGTTGGAATCACTTGCCACCGAGGAAAATGATGACAAGGTTGTCCCCACTTGAGTCATTCCTCTTGATTGCTCAAGAGTAGGCCCGCTAAAAGATTCCTAAACTAAACAAAAATGGATAATTTATGAGGTTCAAGGTTTTTGGTTCACCTCAAGGGTGAAGAGCATACTCCCCTATCTCAAAAACTAATCACAAACACACCAAGCAAAGAAATTCAATTACTCCCTTGCTTCCAAAACCTTAAGATGGGTCAAGATTTTCTGATTCACCTAAAGGTGAAGAGCATACTTCTCCTACCACCTCAAAATCTCTTTCACAAGGTTTTAAAGATTCCTACTACAATTAGTGAGTGCCACACTTAAAAGGAAAGCAAATAAACAAGAAAGATTTTTTTTTTATTTTTTTTTATGCTTGGGCAGCCCTGCAAAAACTATTAGTAGCCCTCTTTAAAATGCATTTTTAGCAAATTTCAAGCAATGAGAGCACCTACAAACACAACTTGTTAGACCAACAAGGTTAGA
This sequence comes from Chamaecyparis obtusa, assembly GCA_027943335.1. Classification (NCBI taxonomy): domain Eukaryota; kingdom Viridiplantae; phylum Streptophyta; class Pinopsida; order Cupressales; family Cupressaceae; genus Chamaecyparis; species Chamaecyparis obtusa. Next base: position 1,656,272 of record BSBK01007603.1, on the reverse strand, counting down.
AAAATTAAAATCCAAATGTAAATATGCAATAAACTGATAGATTCAAGCTAAAAGATGTAGGTTAGACCTATCTAAATACAGTAAAATAAACCAACAAACTAAAATGATCAAATTCAAATGATAAAACTGGAAATGCAGGTCTCTGTTAGATCAGGCAATATACTTCAGACTTCACCAGTATCACGTGACATAGTTTCCTATAGTCGGGCAATATACCTCGGTCTGGGTGATACTCTGCACTATGGGCGGGTGATACTTCACACAATGCTAGGCGATATACCTTAGTACTGGCAGGCGATTCTTATCTCACGCGAAGTGTCACACCACTATACAAAGGTATATCGCGCGATATTCCTGAGAAGTATCACACGATACTCTGAGATAGAAAACTAGAACTGCAAAATTTTCAAAAAATAATCCAAAAAGTGACGAAAATGCAATGAAACAAAAGACAAAGCCTATCTACTCTGCCCCATGGTGGGTGCCAGAAATGTACACACTAAAATGCTGCACTTCTATGAACCATTACATGCAAGGTTGCTCAAGAATGAGGCCTCACAAAGTGGCTCATAGCTCTCTATGCATGGAGTTGCAAGGGACTATGATAAATTTGCTCTCAGCTAGAGCTACAAACTTGTGACCTTGCTAGTCAACCATACAATGAGAGATTCAAGTGAAGACAAGGGTGAAAATGCCAATATCTCCAAGAATCAAATATGCAATGCAATGCAAATCTAAATGAGAATGCAATCTAAGCTATGAAAGGAAAGTACAATGCAACTAATCTATGAAAGGAAATAACAAGTGTTACAATGCCTCCTATTTAGACTATGTGAGTTAAAATCTATTGCATAAAAGGAAACTAAGCTAATATGCCATGATCATGCAAACTAAGCAAAGGAAATATGCAACTAAATGATGTAATGAAATGAAGCAAGTCTTCAATATCTTCAAAAACTCCAAATGCACCTAAAACCTGCAGCATAACATTAGCATAAAAACATGGTATGCAAATGGAGGAGAGAGCTTTCCTTTTATAAGAAATGCAAAGGAATGGACCATTGAGATTAAGAGGCAAAAAGTCTTAATCGGCGGTGGAGGTTGAAAGAGGAGAAATCCATGTGCACAAGTATCCTCCAATGAGAGTGAAGTGTTGACTTTTGAGCCTCATGTGAGACAAAAAGTACTTTTTTCCTTTTTGTGAAATAAGAATAATGTTTTATTTGTGCAACTTAGGATAAGAGGAAAAGTGGGGCTTTTTATTTAATCAAAAGGGGAGGAAATATTCCTTTTAATTAAATAAAGACTTAGGATAAATGGTTAGCCCAAGGATAAAAATCTAATATATGATCAAATTTAAGATTTAATCAAGAAATTGATAATGTTGAAAATATTGATTATTGATAAAAATGATTTAGGATTGATAAATTGAATAAATGGGGCCCAAAGTCTAGGTGACCATTTTTGGGTGCATACACATACTATAATTTAACTATCATAGACTAATACAGTGTCTCATTTACTTCTTTTGCATCATCTTCCTTAGATAACTTGAGGTTAGTTATCATAGGTGTACTAACCAGTTTGGATTCTTCAAGCCCACTTTTTAAGAAAATTTCATTTATATACTTGGACTGAGAAATAAAGATACCTTCCTTTAGCTGATGGACCTATAGTCCAATGAAAAATTTTATGGCTCCTATCATAGGCATTTCAAATTCTTTCTTCATCTCTTCAGCAAAAGCTTTGGTCATCTTGTCATCTCCTCCAAAGATGATGTCATCCACAAAGATTTCAGCAATCAAGTTCCCTTCTTTTCTAGTCTTGAGATACATGTTGTTGTTGTCCCTAGTTCTTGTAAATCCTATTTTTAGGAGATATGAGTTTAATCTCTCATACCATGCTCTTGGGGTTTGCTTTAGCCCATAAAGAGCCTTCTTGAGTTTACAGACCATACCACCTTTTTTTGTGGATGTGAAGACTTCTAGTTGTTCAATGTAAACTTCCTCCTCTAGTATTCCATTCAAGAAAGAAGACTTTACATCCATCTGGTACACTTTGAACTTCTTGTGAGTAGCATAAGCAAGAGAGATTCTTACTTCTTCCAATATGGCCATAGGTGCAAAGGTTTCCCCATAATCTAGTCCAACCTCCTGAGCATATCCTTTGCAAACCAGTCTTTCTTTATTCCTTATTACTTTTCCTTCTTCATTTAGCTTGTTTCTGTAGACCCACTTTGTCCCAATGACATTTTTGTCTTGTGGTCTTGGCACAAGAATCCATGTGTCATTCTTCTCTATTTTATCAATCTCTTATTCCATGGCCTTGATCCAATTTTCATCTTCTAGAGCCTCCATGGTGGTTTTGGGCTCTATTCAGGAAAGTAAAAAAATATTTTCTCTTGCCTTTTTCCTGGTCAAGATGTTTGCATATTTGTCACCAATTATATTATTGGTTGAGTGATATGTGACATACCTTGGGAGAACTGGTCTTTGTTACCCGTCAAGTTCTTCTGGTTGAGAAATTTCTTCAACATGGTCATGAACAACTTCTTGTTCATCATCTTGAGTTGGTCTGTCAGTTTTAGGTACGACATCCTGCTCCAGAGGTCTGTTCTCATATTTTCTCTCATCTTCAGGTTTCATCTCTTTGAACTCAAAAATATTTCCTTCATTGTGACCTTGTTGACTGTCATGTTCATTATGACCGATCTTCTTTCTTGGTTCTAAATATTCATTAACCTTTACATTGATGCTTTTAATTATTTTTCCTGTCCTTTTATTTAGACATCAGTAGGCTTTAATCTTGGTAGAATAACCCAAAAATATGCCTTCATCACTTTTGGGCTCAAACTTCCCAAAGTACATATGTCTCTTAATGTAACAATTACTACCAAAGATTCTTAAATAGCATACACTAGGAGTATGAATGAACCATAGTTCATAGGGTTCCTTTCTTAACTTGAACTCATTTTAGTTTGTAGACCATAGTACTAATAGCTTCTCTCTAGAAGTGATGGGGGAGATCCTTATGAATTATTAGGGTTCTCACACAGTCAATAAACGTCATGTTTCTTCTTTCTACTACTCCATTTTGTTGAGGAGTCCTTGGTGTAGATAACTCCCTTTTTATTCCATGTTCCTCACCATAGTGAGTGAAATCTTGAGAAGTGTATTCACATCCTTTGTCTGATCTCAGACACTTTAGGCTTTTACCAGTCTCCTTCTCCACTCGAGCCTTGTAGATTTTAAACATGTGAAATGACTCTAATTTTTCTCTGAGAAAGAGTGTCCACATCATTCTTAAGAAATCATCTACAAAAAGCATGAAGTACATGTCTCCATAGTAGCTCTTTGTTATCATATATCCACACAAATCTATGTGAACAAGATCTAGAAAATTTTTAGCAGAAAAGGATTTACTACTGAAACTTATTCCTGTCAATTCTCCTAACTGAAATATCCTTACAAATACCTCTGTTAGGTTTTGTGATCTCAGGGAGTCCTCTTACTGATTTCTTCTTGCTCACCTTGACAATACTATCAAATTTTATGTGGTAGAGCCTCTTATGCCACAACCAACCATTGTCTTCTTTGGTTACATGACAAACTTTTCTCATTTCTCCTTTGATTGATGCTATGAGGCAAGCTCCTTCCATTGAATCCAGATAGAACAAGTTTCCTTTTCTCTGTCTACCAGTAGCAACATGAGCTCCTGATTGGTTCTTGAAAACACAAGAACCTTGCCCAAATTCCAATAGGAATCCCTTGTTGTTTAGTTGGGAAATGCTCATTAAGTTGTACTTGAGTCCTTCTACCCAGTACATATCTTCACATACAACATCATTACTGAGTGCAATAGAACCTTTTCCTTTGATAGTAGAGGGGGCATTATTACCAAAGGTTACTAATCCTCTATCATTGAGCTTTAAGCTGATGAACTTGTTCTTATCACCAATCATGTGGTGAGTGCATCTGTTGTCAATGATCTAGTCATCATGCTAATGAGATCTTGATATAAGTGTCATTTCACTTATCACTAAGCTTTATTCTATTATTGCAACAAATGCAATTTCTAGATGTTCAGAGCCTTTAGATTCATTATCTATGACTCCTTCTATAAGGTAGCACTCCTTTTCTTTATTCTTGAATTAGTTGCTCTTGTCTTATCATTTTCTAGACATCTTGTAGCAATATGTCCTATCTTATTACAAGAGAAATATTTTAGTGGAAGCTTTTGTTTGTATTTCCCTTTTCCCCTGGGAAATCTCCTAGCAATGAGTGCTTCAAACTCCTCTTGCTCCATCTTTTCTAAGAGAAGATTCTCAACAAGACTTCCAGTCTTACCGGTAGAGAAATTACTAGTTTCTCTTCCTTTCTTGGTGGAAGAGGTATTATAGAAGACTTAAAAGCTTCTTCCTACATGGGTAATCTATTATCAAAATTTATCAATTCAAATGCAGTCAACTTACTGATTAGGGAACTAGAGTGACTTGATCTGTGATCACTGATCTGAGCTCTTGAATAGATGAGATCTTGATGGCATACTAAGGCCTAAGCATTCTTATTATTTTGCTTACCACCTCCTCTTCACTGAGTTTTCCTCCAATTCTTTTGATGGAGTTAATCACTTCTTTGATTATGTTGTTGTATTGCTTGATGTCTTATCCTTCATTCATCCTCATATCATCATACTTTCCTTTGAGGATTTCAACCTTAGCTCTTTGTACATGTGGGTCACCACCATATACTAATTGCAGCTTGGCCCACATCTTGTGAGTAGTGTCTAGATTTTCAATCTCTACATAGATGTAGTCTGGTAGTGTGTTGGCTATCATATCCATGACAACTATGTGTTTTGTCTTGATCTTCAATTCATTAGGAGTTAAGGTACCATTGGGTTCAGTGTAATCAGTGGTTACATGAGTCCAATATTGATCTCCAGTGGTCTTCATGTACAACCTCATTCTGCTGCACCACAGAGTATAATTTTCCTTTCAAAACTTTGGTCCTTCCTTTCTCATCATCTTGAATTTTTCTTTTTATGGTGAAGCAACAAAGAAATGAAACTAAGGCCCTGATACCAATTGACAGTCCCACTAGTGTTGAGAGGGGAGGGGTGAATCAATGCCTATTCAACTTTAAAATAAATTTGATGTAGTATACTACAACTATAAGAAAAATAGATTCTAGCATACAAATAGCATCAAAAAATCAACCAAAAGGGAACACCTAATTTATCACGTGGAAACCCAAATCAGGTAAAAACCATGGTGTGAGGAAACCTCACAAATTCTACACTCTTCTAAAGTGCACCATGTTAGGAGCCTTCCCTATTAAAGGATTGCAATGCACTATTAGATGTGACCTAGCTAAGGGATTTCATACAATAAGGCCTATTAGTGTTTGCCTGGTTAGAGGACTTAGAACACCTGAATAGATGTCACCTGATTAAAGGATTTAGTACAAGGGACCTATTAATGTCTACCCAAAATACTAGGATTTAGCTATTGTAATTATTAGAGAATAATAGGAGGATTGACCTTTTAAAAATGTCATTGCATAGCTTGATAAGATCTTTGTTATGCTTAATTGAGAAACATCACTAGTCATTATTGGTATGTTCTCCTTTCCTATTGTACTTCTTTGCACACTCTTCTTTCTTCACCTTAGTTTCTTCAGCGTATAGGTTCACTCTTTACTTTGGTAGAATGAGGGTAAACTATATTCTCATCAGACAGAGGAATATATAGACTTTTTTCCCTAATTACTTTTCTCATGCATGACCTGTTTAAAGATCACCTTTAGATCCATCACCTAGTGGAGTATTAGTTCACTAAGGAAAAATTCAATGCATGCTCTTTTTTTTCTTCTTTATGAAAGAAAACAATAGATGTGTGTCAAAAAGCTCTCCTTCAGAAGAGATAACTCCATGTTTTAATGCCACAAAATCTAGCGTTAAAACCTTCAAACACGCATTGCACCTATCATATTGACAAATAAAATTCTACCAGATTTAGTGCAGTAAATCCCGGTCAAGGAGTTAGATAACAAGTAGTTGACTATGACTTTCCTGGTTCATCTTATCATGATGAAGTCTTTACTTGATCGATAAAGATCTTTAAGTTGTGCACAGGTAAGAGCCTTGACCTATCACCTTTCATTCCTCAATCTCTATCAGTTGCATCCTTTCCTTGGTCTTTGTTACCGGTTTCCGATTACTTTTCCCTTGGTGACCGATTGCATCTAATGAACAGAAATAGTCTCTTTCTCTTGTTCTTTGCAAAGTGTCACCAGTTGCCAAACCAGTCTCTCTACACATAGAATTTTGTTAGCTAACTGATAACTATTTTTCTTCAAAAATCCAACACTAGTGTCCTTAGGTTGAGATGTCAGCACCTCTTTTCTCTTTTATCAATCAATGACAATACCAAATTGTGATGTACCAGCAGAAAGTTACTGGTTACCATCTCTTAATGCCAACACTTACATTCAAAAATCAAAACTTAAACATTGCATGCCAACCATTTGACAAAATGTCAAAAGGTTTGAAATTGGGTTTTAGGAGTTAGAACTAGTAGGGTTCTTACAGCAAATCCCATCAGCAATAGAGATGCAACATTCGCTCCACCTTTGGCACTTCCACAAGAGTTAGTCGGAGATCTTGAAGAAGTAAAAGTGATAGCTAATGAAACAAAGAAATAAATTTCAAACAAAATGAATAGAGCTATCAGATTTGTGGAGGAATTGATGTCAATGTATGATCATACTTCCCTATTCTTATATAGAATTCAAGACATAACAAAGTTATGGTAGGATTTCCAAAGTGTTCAAAATAAAATAATTGCATGCTTGAAAGTATTAAAAGGAATCCCTAAATAAGAATTGTTGAATGGAAAAGTATTAAAGGTTGGAAATGCATATGATTTCAACATGCGCTACAACACACTATTGGCTAAGGTTGAGGTCTTAGAGAAATTTAAAGGTTCTTGTGCTAAGATAGAAGAAATAATCAAAGAAATTTTAAAAAAAGTCTTCATTGAAGTCACAGATGTGCTCGAACAATAAGAAGTTAGAGAAAGTGATACAAGTTTGGAAAATTTTAAGAACAAGATCCAAATAATTTCTTCACTTTTGTAGGTCTGATCCTTGGACAACACTTGAATAAGGTTTCCACATTCCTATTCATTAAAGATATCTTTCAAAAACAAGGATCAGATTGGACAAAATATTTTACCACATATGCTGATGAGTTGGATGTGATAGAATACAAGATACACATCATGCCAAGTGTAACAATAGATGAGATCAATCTTGTTGTGACTAGATTCATTGAATTTGTAGATAAAGAAAAGGATAAAGGATGCTTTCTTCTAGAAGAAAGCTCTATCTTAGTTGTTTATTTTTCATTGGTTCTCACTAGATTATCATTGCAAACCCTAATCAAAGTATAGTTATCTAAATCTTGGTCATCAATCTTAAATTAATCTTAGCCTTTCATCTATATTTTAAATCCTATATAAACCCCTCCTATCTCATTTGCAAACAGATTTTTAGAGAGATTGTTGCACAAACACTTCTTAAGAAAATTCATTGTTCAATTGTTGGTGAATTTGATATCTTTTGCAAATTGCATAGTTTCTTGTCTCACTTAGAGTAGATTTTATTTTCAAGTTGTTAGATTGAATGAAGGATTTGATAAGAAAGTTTCTTGTAGGATGATTTTCAATTATTTTGAAAGGTTAGTTTGAATGCTTGAAAGAAAGCATAACTTCCATGGATGTATTCATTGTTCAAAATGTTGGTGAGTATGTATAATGTGAAAACCCTTTCAATACCTTAGAAGATAGCATCATTCTTGTGGAGTTGTTGAATTTGTAAAAGCAAGGATAGGTTTTTAATTCCACTTTCACAATATTATCTCCAAAGTTCATAGTATTAGTTCATATAATTAGTTAGAGTTAGAATTATGTTCACAAACCCTCCTCTTTTCATTTTATTTTCAAAGTCTTTGTAAGAGTTAACCCAAAAAATCCAAAAGAAAAAAGAGAAAAAAGAAAATTTGTTATCTAAATGTTGAAGGACAAAATCTTGAATAAATGTGTAAGTCCCCTCAATTGTTTTCAAAAAATCATCCTACCATGAGAGTCTATCCTAAACAACAAAATCACATGCATTTGGAACCTTGGAGTCATCTTTGTGATCACATAGTTCATTTGTTTAGCACATAGAATATTTTGTTCAAGAGAGGTTAGAGTACCCTTGGTATTTAATTTTGAGATGTTTGTGTCATAAAACACACACCAATAGGATGTTTGAGTATCTCCTATCCTTCCCATGTTGCATCCTCCAAAGGCAAGTTTTTCCATTTTATAAGATATTAAAAAATTACCTTGTTCCTAAGCCTTTTCTCCCTTGTAGAAATGTTTCTAGTATAAGTATCAATTTGGCCTCTTCATCCATCAGAGGTGACTCCATAGAAGGTGTCAAATTTTTTCCAAGTGCCTTTTTGAGGGATGACACACAAAACATTGTTAATCTTGTTGGTAGATAGAAGCTCCAGCTCATATGCCACTTCACCAATCCTTTGAGCCCCCTTGAAAGATCCATAAAATATGAGTTTAAGCTTTTCCACCCCACTTATCTTGAATAAAGTTTGTCTATAAGGTTGAAGACACACAAATACCAAGTCTCCCACCTCAAAGGACCTCTCAACTCAATGGCAGTCAACAAATTTCTTCTACAGTTCATGTGCAATCTAAATATTCTCCTTGAGCACTTTGAGGATATCTTGATTTTATTTAGCCCACTCAAGAGCTTTTGGATCTCTAGAATTGGAAAAGACCAAATCCACAAATATAGAAGCTTTGTAACAATACAACGCTTTGAAAAGTGTCATTCCAATGCTCATATGGTATGTTGTTGTATCATCTTAAAATAGAAGTACTTCCATGTTAAGAGTGTTTATCCCTCTAAGTAAGTGGTCTGAGGTCATGTTAAGCACCTTCATCGGGTCTTTGCATGTATCTAACTTTCTCCCCCCATTCTGATTCTCTCTCAACCTATTTCACTTTATTTTTACATTTCCTAGCACTCTGGATTGAGGTCCTGAGGTTTTTGACCTCAAGCTCAAAGATGACCTTGAGGGTCAAAGAAGACCTTGACCCTGACCTAGGTCAAGGTTGTTAGAAAGTAAAGTCCAGTAAGATAACTGAGAGGGTGGAGGGGTGAATCATTTATCAGATAATTATAACCTTTATCAACTTTAATAGCATTTAACCATGTAAGAAATATAATTACCAACCATAGAAAGATATTCATACACAATGACACAATAACACAAGATATGTTGACTATGGAACCTCTTGATCAAAGAGTAAACCCCAGTGGGAATGATGCCCACAAAAGATGCACTAATATGAATATTCCTTGTGAAAGGATGGACTCTGTTAGGAGTCTTATGAAATACATTTAGTACATATGAATCCCTGTTAGGAGATTTTGAATCCCTGTTAAAAGATTCTAACCCTATTAGGAGTTATGGAAGATAGAATGACCCACTGCCCAAATAGCTTCAGGGTAAGATCATCGAACACACTGTCCAAATGACCTTAAGATTATTTAGCAGAATAATATGAAATATGTTACCTCCTCACTGTGCCAAACCACACTTACTGCTACACCAGATCTCAATTCTAGAACACTGTACTTCGCATGTCTTCCTTCACAATTTTTCTTTCACCACTTCATTGGCTCTTTTCTTCACTTCATGCACACATTCACATTCAACCATACCATGCTTACACTTCTTCACATTACTACTACATTAAAATAAGGAAAAATATTCCTTCCTTTATACCACACTCAAATAATTACAAATGAGTCGGCACACAAATACAAAATAAAAGTTTCCACAAGCTACATCAAAATTACACAAAACTGTCAACTTCAAAATGCAATAACTCTTCACTCATGTGACCTCAAAGTTTTCACTATGAACCATGTCACTATCAATGTGTCTCAAGATTCTCTTTAACTATGCAAAACTAGATTCCTTCCCGATTAGGAGATATCATCTGATTTCCACAAACCGCTACTCAGGAACATTGCCTGAATACTACTTCCACCAAAATGCTCATAACTTTCATGAATAAATGAATTACTATCTATGCTCTTAACCATAGACATATAACATATCAAAGAATATAACCTCAACATCACATAGCTCCAAATGCAATATCCCACATGTGCTAATCAAAACATTGTATGCTTCTCTAGTAGTCTCCAAAAGATCATTGTGTTGACATCAATGACAATAATAGTCATGAATGCAACAACAACTACTATAGAATGACTGCCAACATCCAGCATTCATTCCTAACAATCTCCCCCATTGGCATTGATGGCAACATAGATGAAAAAGATCCAATGTTCCAAAAATCCAATACTGCAATACTATTATTCTGACAAACATTTTGAATCTTCTTCATCAATAAAATCTTTCTTCATTTTCCTATTCAATTCTCTCCAACAGATGGTACAAATGGTTTTTCATGTACACTTCTCCCCCATTAACATCAATGACAAAAATTTCATCACTATGTCAACAACAACTCAATGTCAAAAGACTCTATTCAAAAAATACATTCACAAGAGTCCTCATGACTCAACTCAGATACACATACTCCCCCATTGAGGAAGTACCAACATCCAATCCAGAAGAAAGATAGGGCTCATATACCACTAGAAAGATGCAACCAACTGCATCATTACTCAAAAGTAGGCTGGGGCATAACCCCAAGCATACCTCTTAGATACTCAAATGTATCCTTAGGCAAAGGCTTTGTAAATATGTCTACTATCTACTCCTTTGTGCTTATGTACTCCAATCTGACTTCTTTTTTAGCTACTTTCTCTCTTACAACATGATACTTGATGATACTTGATCTCGATATGCTTTGTCTTAGAATGTAAAATAGGATTCTTAGACATACTAACTATACTAGTGTTGTCACAATGTATGACAATAGGCTCAACAAACTTAATTCCAATATCTTTCAGCATCTACTTCATCCAAATTATCTGGTTACAATTGTTTGCTACTGCTACATACTCTACTTCTACTATACTCTATGAAATATAATTCTACTTCTTGCTTAGCCAAGAAACTAATCTTCCTCCAAGAAAAAAGGTTCCACCACTGGTGCTTTTCTTGTCATCAACACTACCTCCCCAATTAGCATCTGTATATGCACATAGGGTAAAATCATCAGATTTTTCATACCACAATCCATAGTCCATTGTGCCTCTTAAATATTTCAGTATCCTCTTTACTGCTGCATAATGTGATTCTCTAGGTTCAACTTGAAATCTTGCTACCATTCCAACTAAATGTGTTATATTAGGTCTTGTGTGTGTTAAATACTACAATCTCCAATCATGGATCTGTATTTTTTCTGCTCAATTGTCAGTGTTTCATCTTTGCCAAATAGTTTATGTCCTGTAACCATAGGTGTTCCAACTGGTTTATAGTTCTCCATTCCAAATCTTTTCAGCAAATCATTCAAGTACTTTGTCTGACTTACAAAGATACCATCACTGTTCTGTGTTATTTGTAATCCCAAAAAGTATTTCATCTCACCAATCATACTCATTTCAAATTTAGTCTTCATTTCATCAGCAAATTTGTCACTAGCTTCATCTTCTCCTCCAAAGATAATGTCATCAATAAAAATAACTATAACCAACAAACCATTTTCAATTTCTTTTGTGTATAGATTGCTATCAGCTGTTCCTTTAGTAAATCCTAATTTCAACAAATACTTATCCAATCTTTCATACCAAGTTCTAGGTGCTTGCTTCAGTCCATATAGTGCTTTCTTCAGTTTACATACCATGTTTCCTTCTTGAGTCAAAGGAAAACCTTCAGGCTGCTCAATGTAGACTTCTTCCAATTCAACATTCAGAAATGCAGACTTCACATCCATCTAATACACTTTGAATTTCTTAAAAGCTACATAAGCCAGAAATATTCCTACTGCTTTAAGTCTTTCCACAGGTGCAAAATTTTTTTCATAGTCAATTCCTTCTTGCTGTGAGTATCCTTTACATACTAATCTTGCTTTGTTTCTTACTACTTCTCCTTGTTCATTCATCTTGTTTCTGAATACCCATTCAGTTCCAATCACATTCTTGTCTTTAGGTCTAGCGACCAATTCCCATGTCTTGTTCTTTTCAATCTGATCTAGTTCTTCTCTCATAGAATTAATCCAATGTTCATCTTCACAAGCTTCACTAGTAGATTTAGGTTCAATTTGAGAAATAAAACATAAATGTACCTTATTCTGAGTCAGAACTCCTCTATCCAAACTTCTAATAACTTGTTCAACAAGATGATGTCTTGATCTATACCTGTTTGGTGTCATAGTCACAGATCTTGCTTCAACTATAGATTCTTCTCTAGATTCTTCTCTGGTTTCTTCTGTAGGACTCTCATTCAACAATTCACTGTCAGTCTCATAGAATAATTCAGTAGTTTCAATGTTAGGCTAAGGATGAGCTTCTTCATCAGATTCATAATCAAGCATTCTTTCCTAAATTTTGAACTTCTCATCAACTTTAACATTTGCGCTCTCAACAATAGTCTTAGTTCTCTTATTGTAACATCTATATGCTTTTCTTTTCAAAGAATATCGAAGAAAAATTCCTTCATCACTTCTAGGATCAAACTTTCCAATATCCTCATCTCTCTTTATATAACATTCGCTTCCAAAAATTCTAAAATACTTAACTGAGGGTGCATGTCCAAACCATAATTCATAAGGTGTCTTGTCTATGTCTGATCTAATTTATACTCTGTTCATTGTATATACTGTTGTATTCACTGCTTCTCTCCAAAATGTCTTTGCCAAATCATTCTCAAATAACATAGCTCTTGCTACTTAAGTTACTGATATGTTTCTTTTTTACAATACCATTTTGTTCTGGTGTTCTAGGGGTTGAAAACTGTCTCTTAATACCATTTACTTCACAAAAAGTGTTAAAATCTCTAGAAGTAAATTCTCCACTTCTATCAGATCTCACATATTTAATCTTCATTCCAAATTCATTCTCAACTTTATTCTTAATGATCTTAAACTTATCAAATGCTTCGGATTTTTCTTTCAGAAATGCAATCCACATCATTCTTGTAAAATCATCAACAAGAATTATAAAATACATTTCTCCATAGAATCCTCTAGTCCTGGTAGGACCGTTCAAGTCTGTATGAACAATCTCCAACTTCTCTGCTGATGTAAACTTCTTACTAGGAAATGAACTTCTCTTCTACTTGGCCATCACACATTCTTTGCAAATCATGTTAGTAGGCTTCATAATTCTAGGGAAATCCCTTACTGCAAGTGTAGTACTCACTTTCACAATGTTATCAAAGTTTATATGACAAAACCTTCTATGCCAACCAACTGTCATCAATCTTAGTATTCAAACATGTCATCTCAGTAGGATTCAACTGAAATACATTACCTTTGGTTCTAGATCCAGTTCCAATCAAATTTCCATCTTTATCCTTTATCACACAAGTTTTCTCAGTAAACCAAACTTGATATCCCTTATCCACTAACTATCCAACACTCAAAAGATTATGTTTCAATCCATCAATAAAGTAAACATCATCAATGTTAGTCTTTCCATCAAGAGTAATAGATCCTATACCTTTAATCAAACAAGGTGCATTGTTACCAACTCTAACAACTCCTCCATCATAATTGTTAAACTTTATGAACTTCTTCATGTCTCCAATCATATGATGTGAACAACCACTATCTATAATCCAATCAACTTTCTTTTCAACTTGGGAAACTAAGGTTTTTTCTTCTTTAACATCAGATTCAAGATTCTCTTCTTTAATTGCTACAAATCCTATTTCATCATTATTCTCAATATCACTTTCATCATTATTCTATACTAGCTTCAAGATCTTCATCATTAGCATAATAACATTCCTTAGATCTTCTAGGCTTGAAATTGTTTGTATACTTCTTAACTCTCTTAGGACATTTTGATGCAAAATGACCATATTCTTGACAAGTCCAACATTAAAAAAATTTCTTACCGTCTGGTTCTCTTTTCACAAGCAAGGAAATACCTTCTCCAATCTTCTTATCTTCTTCATTTCTAGATCTGTTACTGCTGGCATAATCTCCACTCACACTTGTACTTCTTGACAAAGTAGGATGAATACTAAGAGCACTGAATGCTATCTCCATTCTAGGTATGTCTCCTGATAATCTCAGGTTCATCTCTACTGCTTCCAATCTTCCAAGAAGAGTTTCTCTTGTAAAGTTTTCTGTACAAGGTATAACTTGTTCAATCATCTATGTTGTCTGCTTAAGTACAGGAGTCAATGTCCTCAGAATTTTCCATATCACTTCATTCTCTATCTTTGTTCCTCCACAAGATTTTATTCCTACAACAATTTCTAACATTCTACCAATATAGCTTCAAATAGATTCATCTTCCATCATTCTTATATCTTCAAATGCACAAATCCAATTATGTAATCTAGCTCTTTTTACATGTTCATCACCTTCAAAAGTAGAGTGTAAAGCTTTCCAAATTTCATGAGCTTTTGTTAAACATTTTACTTGACTGTATTCATTCTCTGGAAGTGCTTCTCTTGCAAGTATGTTACACATGAATAGATCTAGCTCATCTTTAGATCCTGTCTCAAGATTGTCTTCTCCAATGATAGTCTTCTCATTCTTTGTAATCAACCAATAACCTGGTCCTAAACATAGTAGATGTGTCTTCATCTTTTCTTTCCAGATGTTAAAATTTACTCCATCAAACTTAGGGCTTTCTTTTCTGAAACTCACCATGGATCTCCTTAAGCTGTTAAACTTTTCTTTCAAGGACCTGCTACTCTAATACCAATTGTTAGAAAGTAAAGTCCACCAAGATAACTGAGAGGGGGGGGTGAATCAGTTATCAGATAATTATAACCTTTATCAACTTCAACAGCATTTAACCATGTAAGCAATATAATTACCAACCATAGAAAGATATTCATACACAATGACACAATAACACAAGATATGTTGACTATGGAACCTCTTGATCAAAGAGTAAACCCCGGTGGGAATGATGCCCACAAAAGATGTACTAATATGAATATTCCTTGTGAAAGGATGGACTCTATTAGGAGTCTTATGAAATACATTTAGTACATATGAATCCTTGTTAGGAGATTTTGAATCCCTGTTAAAAGATTCAAACCCTATTAGGAGTTATGGAAGACAGAATGACCCACTGCCCAAATAGCTTCAGGGTAAGATCATCGAACACACTGTCAAAATGACCTTAAGATTATTTAGTAGAATAATATGAAATATGTTACCTCCTCACTATGCCAAACCACACTTACTACTACACTAGATCTCAATTCCAGATCACTGTACTTCACATGTCTTCCTTCACAATTTTTCTTTCACCGCTTCATTGGCTCTTTTCTTCACTTCATGCACACATTCACATTCAACCATACCATGCTTACACTTCTTCACATTACTACTACATTACAATAAGGAAAAATATTCCTTCCTTTATACCACACTCAAATAATTACAAATGAGTCGGCACACAAATACAAAATAAAAGTTTCCACACGCTACATCAAAATTACACAAAACTGTCAGCTTCCAAATGCAATAACTCTTCACTCATGTGACCTCAAAGTTTGCACTATGAACCACATCACTATCAATGTGTCTCAAGATTCCCTTTAAGTGCGCAAAACTAGATTCCATCCCGATTAGGAGATATCATCCAATTTCCACAAACCGCTACTCAAGAACACTGCCTGAATACTGCTTCCACCAAAATGCTCATAACTTTCATGAATAAATGAATTACTATCTGCGCTCTTAACCATAGACATATAACATATCAAATAATATAACCTCAACATCGCATAGCTCCAAATGCAATATCCTACATGCGCTAATCAAAACACTGTATGCTTCTCTGCTAGTCTCCAAAAGATCACTGTGTTGACATCAATGACAATCATAGTCATGAATGCAACAACAACTACTACAGAATGATTGCCAACATCCAAAATTCATTCCTAACAAAGGTCAATCTCAACCCTAACCTAGTGTGGACTCTACCTCATCCTTGACTCAAGATTCAAATTTCAAGGTCCCATAATTTTAAGATGTTAATTTTTGGAAATATTTCTTTTCCCGCTATTGGGTTGGCCATTTCGGGTTTCAGAATGGTAAATCCTTAAATTGCATTTAATTTGGGTCCATTTCTAGGGGTTAAGGTTAATTGGGATTTAATTCCCCAATGTCAACCTTCTCTAGAGGTTTGTGCCCTAGATCACTATAAAAGGAAGCCTTCCTCCCTCATTTCAATCCATCCCATCTCAAAATCAAGTTGTGCATCCATTATCAAGAAATATCTCAAGCATTTGCAATCAAGTAAGCAAGAAGGGGAAGGAAAGAATGAATGAAAGAATTCATCCTCAATCCTAGCATTCAAGTGGTCAAGCATTCAAGCATTCATCAAGGAGATCCATTGTTAGCCATTGAAGGATTCAATCTCTTTGGAGCCCCCTTGAATATTTATCCATCCACATTCATCCAAGCCTCCTCATATGAAAAGATCCTTTCAAGATTGGTGTTGAAGATCAAATGCCATTGATTTGAGATATCCTACATTCATTCTACATTCATTAGAGCATCCCTACATGTGGACTCAAAGATTCGAATCCTCTACAAGGACTTCAACATAATTAAGCAAGGTGAATAGTTCCATTTACTTTTTTTATGCACATTACAATTTCAATTCAATTTCAAGGTTAATTTCTAAATTGGGGTTTGACCAAGGAAAACCCCCCATACAAACAACAAAAACTCTCTTTTTCTTGTAGGTACAAGTGCAGGACTGTGGATCGGAGCTTGGATATGGATACTCTTTTCAATGAACTTTTGAGATCTGCCAAAAAAGTCAAAGATGACCTTCAAAATTCCAAAGTAGTCTTTTACCTTTTATCAGGGTCAAAGATTGCCCACTGCCAGAAAGACAAAAGTTTTATGGGTTTTCTTCCTCTCGGCATTTCTAGTCTGAAACAGGTTGCATAATTACCCAAAACTGTGCATAGACATCAAAAATCAGCATTTTCCAAATTTTCCCTATTTTGAGGTTAGTATTTGCCTTTCAATTATTTCAAATTTCAAGCATATACTCTTCATAGTGAAATATAAGGTTTTCTTCTTGATTCATATTCTCCATAGATTGATTCTTTTGTGTATTGACCTTTTGGTTAATCAATTTGGATCTCTCCTTTTGGAATTTGGGTTTAGAAGTAGATCTCATATTACCCCATTTAATGAGGTGATTCCATTTCAAACCTATTTAGTTGTATTGTAACAAAATTATGCCAAATGTAACCATTATGCCCATGCTTTTTCCTATCCCAAAACATAATTCCTCAAGTAGATTTCAAGCTACTTGTTTACAATTTTAGTTTGATCATCCACTTGAAGATGATAAATAGTGATATGGTCAAGTTCCATTCCACCCAACTTTGTCAAGTCTTCCCAAAAAGTATTGAATATGCGGTCTCTATCACTTACAATACTCTTTGGAACTGCATGAAGTTTGAAAATTTTCTCAAAAAATAGACCAACAACTTGTGGTGCCTTGAATTTGAAAGCCATAGCAAGAAAATGAGTATATTTCATAAGTCTATCCACCACAAAAAAAATACAATCCTTACCATTCACCTTTGGTAGCCCCATACTAAAATCCATAGATATTTGATCTCACTTCTGATTAGGAATAGGGAGTGGTTGTAGCAACCCTACTGAAAAAGAAGCTTCAACTTTGTTTCTTAGCACTCTAGACATTATCTAACATGCTTAAGAACATCATCCTTCATACCTTTCCATGAAAATCTCTCATGAATGTACCTACATGTCTTCGAATAACCTGGATGCCAACAAGTTGATTTTCATAAACAACAACACAAAATTTATGTTTAAACTCACTTTTGGGCACAAGGATGATTATGCCTTTGCAATACATAATATAATTAAGCACCTTATACCTCTCATCTTCAAATTTTCCATCTAAATTATCACAAGCATGCTGATTTTAGGCATATTTTTCTAATATGTAATCCTTCCAAGAGGCTGATATTTTTGAAAGTGCACAAAATGTATGATTTCTAGACATTGCATTAGCAACAACATTATTTTTCACTTTGACAAATTCAATATAAAAATCATACCCTTGTAGCTTACTTACCCATCATCATTGTCTTTCATTCAATATTTTTTGCTCCATGATATACTTGAGGCTATTATGATCAGTCCTCACTATAAACTTATTGTCCATAAGATATTGGTGAAATTTTTCAAGTGTGTGCACAATTTCCAACATCTCCTCATCATATATAGAGAATCTCCTTTCCACTTCATTCAATTTTCACCTCTCATAAGCAATGGGATCTTGCTTGCATTAGAACAACCCCAATACCACTACCAAATGCATCACACTCAAGCACAAAAGGTTTACAAAAATCCGGTAAAGCCAAAACAAGACAAGCAATCATTACCTTCTTAAGATGATTCATGATTCCTCGAGACTCATCCATCCAATCTAAAGGATCATTCTTTGTCAAATTTTCCAACGGAGAGGTTAATGAGGAAAATTACTTCATAGGTCATCTATAGTATGTGCATAAAATAATGAAGCCCCTCAAATGTGACACATTCTTTGGTGGCAGCCAATCAAGTATAGCTTGAATCTTTATCCTATGTGCCTTTCCCGACCATACCTAATGACATGTCCAAGATATAACATCTTGGTCATACCAATCACACTTAGAAGCTTTACAAAAAAGGTGATTAGCTACCAAGATAATCAATATCTCATCAAGGTGTTGAAGATGCTCCTCTCATGTCTTGCTATACACTAGGATGTCATCAAAGAACAACACAAATTTCTCCAATTTCTTGTTGAACACATGTTTCATACAAGACCAAAAAGTAGCCAAATCATTAGATAATCCACACGACATCACCAAATACTCAAAATATCCATAGTGGAAATTGATAATCATTTTGTTCACATCTTTCTCCCGAACTCAAATCTAGTGGTATCCTAATTGAAGATCTATTTTGGAGAAATAGAGTGCTCCATGTATCTCATCCAACAACTCACCAGTCTATAGAATATGATACTTTATCTTGATGGTCTTCTTATTAAGTGCACAATAATTAATACACATCCTCATAGCTCCATCCTTCTTCACCAAGACAACTAAAAAAGAAAAAGGACTAGAACTGGGTCGTATATGTCCTGCATCCAACAACTCTCGAATGGTCTTTTCAATATATCCTTGAATCACTTGAGATGTCAGTAAGTATTTTTTACTACTGGGTTGCTATCCATAATGTCAATGGCATGCTCAAAGTCATGATCTAGAGGCAAACCATGTGGTAAATCTAAAAATGCCAATATATGCTTGTCCAGCATGACCTGTATATCAACATGGTATCCTTGATGTCCTATATCCAGGGACTTATTAGTAATAAAACACTACACTTCCCACTCATCCTCTAAATGCTAAAAAATTATCTCCATTCTCCTAGCTGAAATGACTCTAGGTGCATCTGAAGATAAGCTTTGTAATATCACCCTTTTACCATGCAATGTAAAACATAATTTCATACTCTTAAAGTCCATCAAATTAGAATGTATACTATGCAACCACTAAATACCCAATGAAACATTGGTCTTCTCAATGTCAATAACATAAAATTCCTCTATAAGGGTGTAATTACCCAATGCCATATTCAATTGTGGAACAAGAGTTGCACAAAGCAATGTTCCATTATTTGTCCTCACATAGAAACCTTCATTCTCCTCAACTTTCAAACCCTCCTTCACATTGGATGCATCAATAAAGTTGTTGGTAGCCTCACTATCAATCGATACACCAACTCATCCCTACACAAACCCTTAACTCTAAAAGTGATATAATGAGGAGTGGTAGAGAGTTT
The DNA here is from genome assembly GCA_027943335.1 of Chamaecyparis obtusa. Lineage (NCBI taxonomy): Eukaryota > Viridiplantae > Streptophyta > Pinopsida > Cupressales > Cupressaceae > Chamaecyparis > Chamaecyparis obtusa. The sequence continues at coordinate 1,636,198 of BSBK01007603.1, read as the reverse complement.
CTATCCCACCCTTCATTTTTGCCAAATCATTTTGATTCTCCTGTGTTTGAATCTCCATCCATTTTTTCCTGTTGCACATCCTAAAACTGTGTCTCCTCCAACTCATTATTACTAGGCTCCTTAAAGACCACAATCAAGTGGGCTTTTCCCCCACTCCTATACCTATGTCCAAGCTTCTAAGGCTCACAACAACCAAAGAAAAGCATCTTCCTTCTCAACTCTTCCCTCAAATCATGAGATTTCCTACCAAATGGGTTAGATATCTCTCTTGTTGGTCTAGTATATTCTAGTTTCTTCTCCTTCTTTAGAGGCCAACACTTTGGTGAGGATCTCTATGAAAACTTTCTAGGAAACCTAGCATGTGGTGTAGATAACTTCATATTCCTTGCACTCTTAATAGAACCCTATAAGGTAGCAAATCAAAGGCTTTGACCCAACCTCTGAGAAGCTCTATCAATCCCTCCATGAACCAAGAAATTGGTCTCTTCTCAGTCACATCAATCACCATAACTAATAATCATTAAAAATTTAAAATATATGCATCAAGTGTCTGAAGTTGTCTCACTTGAGGCAACTCCCTAGAGTGTGCCTCAAAACCCTTACATCAAATATCTCAATCAACATAGTGTAGAACTTATCATAAGAAAGTATTGTCCCTTGTCCTTGTGTCACCAATCCATGATACCACCAGTCATTTTAGGCTCCTTCAAGGTGAAGGGTAGTAAATTTGTCAGCCTCAATCTCCTTCATTTGATTTAGGGTGAGATAAGTATCCAATTTTTTAATCCAAGCCCTTTCTATAAGGAAAACATTCCAACCTCTTTTGCAACCCATAATTACATTTCCCTTCATTCGATTGTTTTTGTTTGGGCTTTGTGCATTTCATGACCTCCAATTAGTCTCTAAAAGAGATGGAAAATTGAAAATATACCCCCAAAGATTGATACTTAGATAATATCTTAGTTTCCTCATTTTCCTCAATAGGTTCCTCTTGTGTAGGCTCATACTCTTGTATGAAAAGTAAGCATGAAAGGTCTGGATTGTGTTGAACCTAAAGGTTTGCTAGAAGAATGTTCCCTATTTTTTGTAGCTTTTCTACTTCCTTTTTTCTTTGAATGCCTCAAAGCCCTTCCATTTGTTGAGTTATGATTCAACTAACTCAAATAGAGGTTGTCATCAATCAGTCTTATCATGTCTAAAAATATTTATTTTACTTCCTCTTCACTTGATGATGGTGGCTGATTTGAACCTGCCATTATTCATTTGAATTTTTCCAGGTTGTGACAACCTTTTTCATGCATGCAATCAACCCAAATAGGTTGCCAAGTCTTAGAGCTCTAATACCACTATAATAACTTCAAATGGGATATTAAAAAGAAAACAATAAAATCTGCAAACTATGGCACAAATCCAATAACAAAATGTTTTTACAACCATAGTATAATAATGGAAATTTATATGCATTCTAGTAGCCTTAATCCAACCCAAAATTTTTTTTATCAGATTTCAGTTTAGAATTGAAAAATGAAATATAGAAAATTTGATTATTATTATGCTCAAAAAATGACAATTCAAACTCTTACAACTGCCCAGAAATTTTTACAACTAAGAATCAAACATTTTCATTAAGAAAATGTGCAGGTATTATAACAAACTATTTGTTAGGATTAACAAGATAGAAATAACAATTATGTGCAAATATAACCAATATCAGAAAAATAGTAAACCACATAAAAGAGAACACAAGACACAAAGATTTAACGTAGTTCACCCAATCCCTAGGCTACATCCACCAACATCGAGTCCAATATTATTATTATCCATTGATTACAACCTGATTACAATACGTAATCCCTTATAGCTCAATTTTGCTGCAAGTACTAAAATCATACATAATGAAATCCCTAACCCTAAGCCATATTATACAATATTTTTTCACTTTAGGGTTAGAATGAGTTATAACATGTCAGCCCAAAAATAGTCGAAAGTATGTTAGCCTCAAAAAATATTTGTGAGGTCGAGAGGAAAAGTGTACAGTACTTTCCTAGATAGTACTTTCTTGATTAGTCACCACAAGCTAACAATCTCCCACTTGATGACTAATCAGCACACTAAAAAACCTCCCACTTGGAGACTAATCCTGTAGCAATACCACTACCATATGAGGCTCCCACTGGATTGAACCACCCTGGACTCAATTATACCTTTATTCTATTCAGTCTAGAAGACCAACTGAAGCTAAACATGAGTTCAGCTTCTCCCTTGTTACTACCTTTGTAAACATATATGTTGGATTATCATCTGTATGAATCTTTTCCAACTTTAACTTCCCATCATCCAAAACTGACCAAATGAAATGGTACCACAACTGTATGTGTTTTGTCTTTGAGTGCAAAGCAGAATTCTTCACAAGATGAATGGCACTTTGGGTATCTGTATGCAAAAAATATCCATCTGTGGATGTCCCAATTCTTCCATGAAGAATTGAAGCCATATCATCTACGTGGTTGCCTCTATAGCAGCAACATACTCTACCTCTTTAGTGGATAAAGCAACCACCTTTTGTAGTCAAGAAATCCAACTCATTGCTATCCCACCAATAGTAAATACATAACCTATAGTACTCCACCTACTATCTATATCTCCTACCAAATCTGAGTCAACATAGCCTTGTACAGTAGTAGTAGAACCCCCAAAGTGTAAACACTTACTGGATGTACCTCTCAAATATCTGAGAATCCATTTGACTGCATTCCAATGCTCAATACCAAGGTTACTCATATATCAGCTAATGATTCCCACTCCATGTGCAATATCTAGCCTAATACATACCATTGCATACATTAAGCTCCCTACAGCTGAAGCATAAGGTACCTTAGACATTTTAGTTTCTTCTTTTGGTGTCTTTGGACACATATCCTTAGTCAATTTCAAATGACCAGGCAAAGGTGTGCTAAAAACTTTGGCATTCTCCATAGAGAAACGTTGTAACACCTTCTCAATATAATCAGCCTGAGATAAAGTTAGCTTCTTATGTTTCCTATCTCTGCAAATTTTCATACCAAGGATTTGTTTTGCTGCCCCCAAATCCTTCATAGCAAAAGAGTATGCTAACTATTTCTTTAACCCCTTAATGTGATCCATGTTAGACCTAGCTACAAGCATATCATCAACATATAAATATAAAATAATGTAGCTATCATCATCCAACCTCTTAAAATAAACACAATGGTCAGAATGACACCAAGTGTATCCATGCTCATTCATAAAAGTTTCAAATTTAATGTACCATTTCTGAGGTGCTTGCTTCAAGCCATATAAAATTTTCTGCAATCTGCACACCAAATTCTCCTTACCCTTGACCTCAAATCCTTGTGGCTGGACCATATATATTTCTTCATCCAAATCACCATGAAGAAAAGTTGTTTTAACATCAAGCTACTCTAAATGAAAATCTTCAGTAGCCACAATACTTAAAATAATATGAATAGAAGTCATTTTAACAACTGGAGAAAATATCTCATTAGAATCAATTCCCTTTTTCTGTGCAAGTCCTTTTACAACTAACCTATCTTTAAATCTTTTCTTACCTCCATCCTCTTCTTTCAACTTGTAAACCCATTTATTTTGTAAAGCCCTTTTACCTACAGGTAACTTGCATAAATCCCAAGTGTGATTTTTCAACAAGGATTCCATTTCCTCTATCATGGCAGACTCCCATTGAATCTTTGTATCCACTTGCACAGCTTCATTATAACATTCAGGTTCACCGACATCTGTTAACAAAATAGAATACAAAGATGAAGAAAATCTTTCTGGAGGTCTACTTAGCCTTGTGGACCATCTAACATTCACTGGGGTGTGTGGTATTTGTTCTTACTATTGTTTCGGAGCATAAGGAACTATTGGAACATCATCTTTTAGAGTATCATCTAGTACTACATAATCACTTTCTTTCTTCTCATGCTACTACAACAGATCTTTGTACAATACTTTGTCATTGAATATGACATCCTTACTTCTTACAATTTTATGATTTTCAAAATCTCAAAGCTTGTAACCAAATTCATCAATGCCATATCTAATAAATACACATTTCTTTAACTTATCTTCTAGCTTGGTTCTATTTTTAGAATCTATAAGTGCAAAAGCTTCACAACCGAAGGTTTTGAGAAAAGAAGAACTCACCTTCTTACCACTCCATGCTTCCTCTAGAATACCACAGTCTAAAGGAGTAGAGGGGCCTCTATTGATTAAATAAATAGCAGTGTTCACAGCTTTTGTCCACATGTTTTTGGGAAGCCTAGCATGCAACCTCACACTCCTTGCACACTCCATTATTGTCTTGTTCATGCGTTCAGCCACTCCATTTTCTTGTGGAGTCCCTGGTACAATTTTTTACCTATGAATACCATTAGAGGAACAATAATCTTCAAATTTTGTGCTACAATACTCACCACCATTATCAGATCTGAGACATTTTAACCTTTTACCAATCTCATTTTACACCAAGCATTTCCATTTCTTAAAATTTTGAAATACATCAGATTTCTGTCTAAGGAAATAAATCCATACTTTTCTTATTGCATCATCTATAAATGTAACATAATACAAAGAGCCACCAAGGGAAGATACCTGAGCTGGTCCCCCTACATCTGTATGCACAAGCTCTAATCTCTCATTTTTCTTTTCCTTCCCACTCTTCACAAAACTAACTCTCTTTTGTTTTCCATACACACAACTCTCACAGAAATCCATATTGACACATTTTAGACTAGGTAAAAATTTCTTTGAATGAAGTAATTTCATACCTTTTTCACTCATGTGCCCAAGTCTGTTGTGCCACAGTGTTGTGTCAGAATCTATAGCAATGGCTTGACGCTCTTCCTGCTCAACTGCAGCCACTGTTCCTGAACATTCATTATCTTCTGAAACAATTAAAGTAGAAGGAACAGTATGACCTGGACAAAGATATAAGGTGCCCACTTTCACACTTTTTTCTACTACAAAGGAACCTTTTGAAACCTTCCAATTTATATCATTAAAAGTAATTGTGCAACCCTCATCACCCAGTTGCCCTGCTAAAATTAAATTCCTACTCAGCCTTGGAACATGTCTTACCTCTTGTAGTAGCCAATGATTCCCATTCTACAACTTAATCTTAATTTTTCCCTTTCCAACTATTTGACAGGGTTCATTATCTCCCAAATAAACTAGCCCAGAATCCCCTTGGACATAATCAAGAAAGTAACCTCTATGGGGTGTAGCATGAAATGAAGCCCCAAAATCTAAAACCCATGAATCATCAATACTTTCTAAAGAAAAAATCAAAGCAACATCTTTAGATTTATTACTTACCACATTTACCTCCTTGTTACCTTCTTGTTTGTCTCCTTCCTTATTCTTCTGAGACCAGCAATCTTTCTTCTTATGACCTATTTTTCCACAGTACCAGCAATCATTTGGCCCTTTGGATTCAGACCTCTTTCCCTTTGATTTTCCTCTTGATTTCCAATGATTTCTAGAGTTGTTTCCTCTCTCATTGGTTCTACCCCTACTTTGTGTGTTTAAGACACTACCTGATGTCGATCCACCTGAGCTTTTCCTATGAATTTCCTCACTCAGAATAACACCAATAACACCATCATATTTTAGGGGATTAGAACCAGAAATAGAATTATTAACAACCATTACCAAGCCATTCCAGCTTTCAGGCAAAGAACACAAAATCAAGAGAGCCCTGACTTCTTCATCAAAAATAATATTAACAAAAGTTAATTGATTGGTAACTATATTAAACTCATTTAAATGATCATAAAATGACCCACCTTCCACCATTTTCATATTAAACAAACACTTCATGAGAAATACCTTATTTGAAGCGGAGGGCTTTTCATACAACTTTGCTAGGGTTTTCATCAAATCTTTAGTCATCATTGCTTTTGTAATATTGAATGCAACTAATTGTGCTAGGCATAATCGAATACTACCAAGGGCCTTTCTATCAAGAATAACCCAGTCCTCATCAGAAATACTTGCCAATTTCTTGGCTTTTCCTTCCAACGTCCGCCATAGATCCTCCTGATAGAGATAGTCCTCCATTTGCATTTTCTATAACTGAAAGTTCTACCCATTAAACTTGTCAACCTTCAGCCTACCCTCATCTTCCATTTCTCCCACTCAACTGTGAGACTCCCACTAAACCATGAGATCTTCCTATAGAGGATAACTAAAAATAACCTCGCTCTGATACCACTTGTTAGGATGAACAAGGCAGAAATAACAATTATGTGCAGATATAACCAATATCAAAAAAATAGTAAACCACACAGAAGAGAACACAAGACACAAATATTTAACGTGGTTCACCCAATCCCTGGGCTATGTCCACCAACAGTGAGTCCAATATTATTATTATCTAGTGATTACAACCTGATTACAATCCGTAATCCCTTACAGCTCAATTTTGTTGCAAGTAATAAAATCATACATAATGAAATCCCTAACCCTAAGCCATATTATACAATATTTTTCTACTTTAGGGTTAGAATGAGCTATAACATGTCAGCCCAAAAATAGCCGAAAGTATGTCAGCCTCAAAAAAAAATTCTAAATTTAGGTTAGAATATTTTTTAACCCTATCTAACCTTTCAAAAGTGGTGTTGGGATCCCAAATTGACCACCATTAAAACTAAAACTAATTCTCTTCAACACAAAGCTCAGAAATGAATGATTTGCAACACTAAATATTCCCAAATCTAAGTCTCCAAAACTAATATTATCCTTAATTTAGCCTCCAAACTTGATAAATTCTTGCAGCCCAAAATTCACAATGTGTCAGGGTTTCACAAACTGGAGTTCTTCAACCAAAACACACTCTTCTAACTAAGGAGAGATTGTATGTCTCATTGAAATCAGGGACACTCAAGGTTTAATCCTCAAGCCAAGTTACAAAAGAAATAAACAAAAATCTTCATCTCATCATGAGCTCTAAATGGGACCTTAGGGTATTTTATAGAAACCTCTAAGAAGATGAATCAATCTCCACGCTTGATAGTCCACCTTTAAATCCAATGGTCCAAAATAAAATCCTAAAGCACGCACCAATGAAACTCCTTGAAGCTGGATGATGTTAATGTGAATTTTTTCCACTACAACATACAAAATTGAATACTTAGTATCTCAAGATGAAACACCAAATCTCAAACACTCTCTTGAATAAGGTCACTTCTCATGCTTATAAGCTTGCAAAGTAAGATAATGAAATGACTTCAAGGTTCCTTCTCAATTGTGGACACTTGCTCAATGAAATAATGTGATTTTCTAGTAATCACTAAGGGGACTTTTATTGTTTCTGAAGACTTGTCAATTGGATTTTTAAAGATATGGCTTCACAATGTGCAATGAATTTTTTTTTTTCAAACTATTCAAGTCAACTTGAACTTAACTTCTACTTTTACTTCTAACTATGAATGTAAGGAAGTATGGAAGGCATTGGACTCTACTAGATTCAATCTTGTTAGCGACTCCAACCACCTAGTGCAAGCTTCTAAGGTATACTCAAATGGTTTTCAAATCAATATCTCCTCTTCAATCCCATCAATGGATGCAAACTAAAGATTGAATATCAATTGAAGTTAAGTGCAATTACTATCTCTCCACATAAGGAACACCTACAATCAACAAGAGACTAGTGGTCTATTTTATATTTGAGTCAAGAAAGTATACATCCACATTTTATGTCATTCAACTAAGCTAATTCTAAACAACATGAAATGAAATCTACTCCAAGTGAGGATTGAGGAAACTATACAACACTTCAAAACAAAATTAAGTAATTCACCATAAAGACCAACAATGAATCATCAATCACTTTGATAGCATTATAGCAATAATTTCAACAATTATCTCCCTTAGATAGCCTACCTTTACTTCTAGCTCTCTAATCTAATGCTTCTACAACCTAACTCTACTAACGTAAAAAAATTGTTGAGGATGGCAACAAAAACAACCCAAAATGGGCATGAATAAGTCACGTGGGGTTTTTTCCATCTTAGAATTGTCAAAAAATTATTGACTGGGTGCAAGGTAGAAGAAAATGCTATGATTCTCAATGTGAATCTCATGTGATTTAAGCAAGAATGCCGGAAGTAAACCCTAAACAAGTTTGAATCAAACTCCCTTTGTTCTAAAAACATTTGTCCAAAAACCTTACAACTCTTTGAAACTTGGAAAAATACATCTAACAATTTTTTATTTTCATAGAAAATTTGTAAAAGTAATTTCTAGAAAAATTCCAAGTCAGAAGAGGCTACAAATTTCCCATCTGATAGCATGTTACAATAAATCAATGTTGTTGTATTAAATAGAGGAGATGAAAGATCCTTAAATAGATTTACAAAGATGATATTTCTAAAAGAAATAATCGTGAACTAAATACAGAAATAGAAACTACCTAATAAAATAAAGACTAACTAAGATGACCATTAAATAAACATTATAATATTCTAATAGAATCCTTCTTTTTATTTGGAGCCTTGATCTTGAGCTATCTCCTTGTAGCATCCACTTTCCTAAAATCTTTCTTTTCACTTGAGATTCTTGAGGTTGAGCTTGATCTCCTCACTCTCTTTGCCTTCCAAGCTTCTGCTTCAACAAATTTACCTTGCAAAACAAAATGAGAAAAGGTATTAAGCTTTGAGAAATTGATAAGTATACTAAAATGAAGAAATCTAAAAGCTTTCATGATAATTGCATCAACATCAAAATGAAATGGATTTTCCTTAGTCTCAAGATCAAACCTCTCTTTCTCTTGCAAATTTTGGAATGAAATTATGCTAAAATATGGAAAGCAAACTAATTTTTCATCCATAACATGCCCTTTTTTTATTTTTTCTCACTATCTTCATCTCTGATTTCTTTTAGGATACATCTGCTCAAGTTCGCCCATAATTGTTTCCCTTTAAGAGGATATGTCATTTCTTCAATGTTAATCTGCTACCTCTCCAATCAATTCACCACCTTTAATAAGAAAATTCACTGCCTGATCTCATGATGAAAATCGCTGCATATTAAGATGCAATTCTCTATTTATTACAAATAGGAGATTGCTGCCTTGTAGAAGACCAAGATTAACCTATGATTGATGTTTGTAATGAGCTTGCCTTATCTCCTTATATAGGTGATGAAGAGGTGCAATCTTCCACCTAGGCTGACTTTGCTTTAATAGACCAATAAAATGTCTTATTTAATTTATTTTCTCAACCCCTAGGCCAACCATGGTGAAGGAAGGATAGTAACCTTTTAAAAATGTATGATCTTCCCTCATAAAAATTCTATTCATAAGGATTTGATTGAGTTTCCAAATAGGGTGGAATTCCACTATGTTTGAGGAGTCTTCCTTTTACTTACTATCTTCCTTGTTTCATCTCATACTTCAAATATGCCCAACTATCTTTCTTTGTATCTCAAACTTGCAACCTCAATTGCCTTCACATCCATGCTTTTTTTATTTCCATTTTGCACAAGCTCCAAAACTCAGTGCACTTTTTACTCTAATTTCACCACTCCCCTTGAGACTTTGATCTCCAAATAATACCATCTGCTCATCCAACTTCATTCATAGGTGAATTGGAAGCAGGGGTAGAGGGAGGGTTTGAATGATTTCAAGTTGCAAAAAAAGGGGTGGAATCTAGGACAATAAGAGGAATCGGGATTCCTCATCCACCATCAATCTCCTCAACTTGATATTTCTTCTCCAACCTTAGCCCACACCTATCCTCTCATTCCCTTTTGATCATTATTCAAGTTTAGAGCATTAATTAATGTTTATACCTTGCTCCAAATCAATTTTCATCCTTTCACAAAGGGTGCAAAAATCAAGTTCATAAGAGGAAAGAGGATTCCTCTTGGGGTGGAATATTTTTCCACCCTTTGAGGAATTTTCCTCACTCAACCCAAATTTCTGTCATCATAGAATGTCCTCCCAAATTTGTTTGATCACTTCCTTATTCATTTTTTTTAATCTCTTTGAAAGTTAGGAGGAAAAGAGTCATGTTTTGAGCCTCCAATAACAATGCATAAATCAGACCTCTCCTAGGATTAGGAATCCTAGGAGGTAGGCATATTCCACCACCTCCTAAGGATTTTTTCTTGTCTTGCAACTTTATCTCAAAAAAACATCATTTTGGACTTTTTTCACTTTTCTCATCACTTTGTGCTTGAAACTCATTTTTTACAAGGGGCGGAATTTGGGGAGGTCAGAGGAATTTTCCTCTGGGGTAGGTAGAATCTGCCATGCTAAAAGAAATTTTCCTCTATGCAATATGATTTTCATACTTAGTCATTTTTCAACTCAAAGGTGGGAGAATTTATATAAATATAACATTTATGTACAAGTTAAATTATTTCTTATAATTTAAGTTATATTTATCTAAATACTATCAGGATGTTTGAGATAGGTTTTAGTTTCATAGGAGTTATAATAAAGATTCTAGATTTTGGGTGTTTTAAAAAAAAATTAGACTTAGCCAAATTTCAGGATTCAACATGCCTTTAGTAGTGTTACCTCCCACAACCTACCTTGGCTTTCTAAGGTCAAATTGAAGTTGGAACAAGGATTTTATAATGAATCTAACTCATTTATTCAAAAATCACTTGGTTTCAACTCCATCTCTTTGACTAGCTTAGCCCAAGTTTCGCTTACATCCCAAACATACTTGACTTCCCAGTAGACCAAAATTGTTCAAACTCACTCTCGGACTTGGAGACTTGAAAATTTCTATCAAGACCACTTAAGACCACCTAAGATCATCTAAGACCACTAATCCTACTTCTAAATCAAAAAGAGGGGGTCCTCGTTTGCAATAGGGTGATGGTGTGGAAACCTCACTACAGGTGCCTACCTTGTTTTTTTGTCACATGTTTTTATTAAGTCACCTATGTACAGGAAAGATGGGGTAACTTAAGTTCCCTTGCTAGGTATAACTTAAAGTTTCCTAAAAAGACATGCCTAGCTTAAAATATCTTAAGTTCACTTATAAATAACTTAAGTTAAGTTCACTCAAGTTGCATCAAAATGCACTCAACTTAAAATTAGAATTTAGAACAAGACAAGGACTTCATTTCTTACCCATTGTTTCTCTACATTCTCTTCCTCTTGGGAAATCCAAGGAAAAAATAACCAACTACTACTATTTGTCTTGCTATGAGTTGGTGACATTACATGTTTTATCATCATCCTTGATCACCAAGGGTGGTGGTAATGTCTAGGGTCTCCATCCATTGAGGGACGACGTTGTTGGTTAGTATCCATTATTGAATGCTCATCTAGATCTAATAGGATAAGAGGCTCATAATATAATAAATCCAATAACCAGGGGCACTAAGTCTTAATCAGACCACATTGCATAACAAATATAATGAGGATTTTAATTTGAGGGTCATTTCTTGTTAGCAAGTCATACCCTAGCCTTCATAACACTAAGGAGAAGAATATATAGCTACCATAGCTCCATAACTAATCCTAGCATTGTCAAAGATGAGTCTATGAAGTCTTGATGGTGTTACATGTTCCCTACAATAAAATTATCCTTATCACCTACCAACATATAATAGTCAAAAATCTCCATCAAATGAAGGTATGAGCTATGCGATGACTAGGTCTGTTCCATAGAGGAACATCAAGAATCGAACCCTCAATCACAAATAATCCTAAACCATGATCACATACTACAGAGCTATAGCACCATAGACTACATAATGTGAAAGGAAGATCTAGCTCATGTCTATTATGTTACTAGATATGTAGCATAGGTTTGAAATCAATGCATTAATTATTTGTTGTGTGTTTCTAGAACAAATAGTTTAATTCCATCCATGTTCTTCTCTATTTATGTGTATTTCTAAATTTTGAGCATCAAACTCTACTAATTAATTGTAATCAAATTTTTATAGTAGTTGATCATTAAAATATAAATCCAAGATATATTTGGGTTTCCTTATTCACTTTTACAAAGAAATATAGTTGTGTGATCTCATTATATCAATGTTTGTAAAAAATAGATAAAATGAAATAGAAAGTACAATCTAAAGGAGGGAGGATATTATTATGGTATAAAAGCAATAAACCTTGTCATCTTGAGGATCAGTTTGTGATACAAATGTATGAAAGGGAGTGCTAGAGAAATCAAATATCAGTGAAAGGAAAAAAGAATGGAACCATATGTGACTAAGGTAGAGAAACAAATCTTTAGGAATTCATCATCCTTGAAAATAAGGAATTGTCCAAGAAATTTCAGCCCTCCATGTTAAAGTACTTGTTTTAAATAGCTCAAATGTTGAGGGGAATGAATTAACTATGGAGTATTGTTAGACCAAATCAAAGTATGGCAGAAGGAAACAACTCAATAATGAAATGATCTTCATTAATACTCCTAAAAGATATTTCAAGCTAAAGTTTTACAAAGAGAAGAAGATCAATTTGAAGAGGAGAAACAATTACCACTACAAATAGAGGATGAGAATGTAGGCCATCATGTAGACTATAAATCTCTAAATCTAGCAATCCTCCATTAAAAGTCTTGCATTGAGTACAATGAAATGAAAACATGGAATGGGCATGGAAACATAAGGAGATATTATTAGGAGTAGTACTTGAAAGATACAACATCAACTGGGGAAGATCACTATACTTAATTGTGTTAGAAAATTTAAGTTGTCATTAGTGAAGATAGATGCAAACACCATTCCCATCAGTATAAGGTACACCAGGAGATCACTCACTATACTTTATAGGCACCGGTAGACTAAACCAAAGTATATGCACCAGAAGACTAAACAAAGTTGATGCACCAGTAGACCGAACAAAGTACATAGTACCAGTCTTATAGTGCATATAGGGGATGAACTAAGTATTAAATTAATACCATTCAAGAGCATAATAATCCACATAGGATTATATGGAACTGTCTGATTTAAAACCAGATTATACGGAGCATCCACCATCTAGAACTGGAGTTAGCTTTTTAATAGGATTTAGTTTGATTTCTATATGGATTTTTCAAGGTAAACTCAAAGATCATCTCACAAAGTTTTTTTATGCATGATTTATGGTTGAGTTTACAGCCTGGTGGTTCTATGAGTTAGATTTTAATAAGATTAATTTCTTATTTATACACACTATAGGACATGAAAATAGAGTATTTAATATATAGAGCAGGATAGAGAGATATCTTCTGAGAGAAGCTATGGTCATAGAGGTGAAAGGAAGAAAGGATCAACAATCAGGAAGAACAAGAAGATCAACATGTATAATCTAATCAGACAAAGAGTGTCAATTAAGATCATTGCTTTTATACTGTGAAAGCATATTCAAATCCCTCTATCATGGTGAACCCTAATAGGTTCTTTGTATAAATCCTTTAACTAGGTAGCATCTTGATTGATGTTGAAACTCCTTCAATAAGGTGGCTCCTAATAGAATCAAGATCTTAACCGGTCTTCTACCAAATCCCTTTACCGGGCAGCACTCTCACAAGTGCTTTGTAAGCTCTTAACTGGGCACCTTTATTACTACAGTAGTGGAGTTGTGAGCTCTATCTCACTGTGGTTTTTTCCTTCTAACCGAGGGTTTCCACAAACATATGATGTGTTGATCTAAGTATTTCTATTTCTATTTGTGAATGGTTATTTACATTCTATTTATCTTGCAAGTATCTTTATACAAGTTTTAATTGGAAATAGAAATAGTATTTATTGATTCACCCCCCTCTCAGTAACCAGTTAGGAATAACAATTGGTTCAATGTGTAGTTCTCTAAGATATAAAGATTAAATGCTTGAGAAAAAGATCATGAAGGGTTATAGGTATCAAAAGAAGCTTGAGGAAGCTAATGACATCATTGCTTCTCTTGAGAATAGGCTGAGAAGATCCCTTGCTAAAAGAAAGGAGTTGACTCTGCAACTAAGTGAGAGAAATGAAAAAATTGATGAACTCTCTAGGTAAAGTGGATCAGATGAAGCTGAGGAGGTAGTCTTTGAGCTCATGGAGAAGAACTAGATCCTAACTGATCATATCTCCAACCTAAAGAGGGAGAAAGAAGATAATGCCCAAAGAATGACTGAACTGATTAAGAAAAAGAGGAAAGCTGAAGATGAAAGAAACACTACAGTTAAGTCATTATCAGCCTATGAGAGAGAAATGAATCTAGGAGAGGAGGTGGTAAGGGAAAGTGATCTTGTCATTCTACAACTTCAAGAAGATATGCAAATAGTTACTCAAGAAAATGCCAACATGCAAAAGATTTGACATGATAAAGATGATGCATGCAAGAGGCTAGAAATTGAGTTGTATCAACTAAAGGAACAGATGAAAGAACTTGAAGAAAGGAATGAAACCCTTAGAAGATACAAAAAAAGATTAGTCAAGCTTGATGAGAAACTCAAAGCTCAAAGAAAGCACAAGGACCCCACAAGATTTGGGTTCACCGAACAAGACACCAAGGAAACTAGTGAGTCATCTAGAGCCAACACAAGAAAGAAGGAAAAGAAGAAATTAGTATAATAAAAGGGTAAAAAGACCTTCAAAACCTCTTTTAATCACTATGTGAAACTGGGCCATAAAACAAGTAACTGCAAAAATGCACCAGTAACACCAACCAATAGTTGCTATAAAAATTGTTGCAAGAATAGCCACAAGACCACTAAATGTTGGTCTCATCTCACGAGTGCATCTAGTGGAAGCAAGGTAAGCTTCAAGGGATATTGCTACACATGCAACAAGTTTGGACACAAATTTGATGAATGCAAATCCAAAACAATGGTATTCAAATCTCCATCGAAACCAGTATTCCCCAAAAGAATCCAAAATCAGAGCACAACTAATTGTGCTAACTATGGCATGCATAGTCATAATGACTCTTGGTGCAAATCACCTAAGAAGGGAAGGGTAAATCCATGGAAGGAAACTAGGATAGTCTGTTACACCTACAAAAAAGTTGGACTCCTAGCTAAAGACTACAGGAATCGGTCAATGAATGAAAGAAAGGGATCAGTAAAAATGGGCTAAAGACCTTATCTTACAATAAGAAGAACAATGGTGGAACGGAGATCGAGAAGGAAGTAAAGAAGATTTGGTTCAAGAAGGAATCAAAGAGCTTCATTAAGGAGAAGAAAGAGGAAATATCATCATCATCTGATGATGATATCTCTTCAATAAACTAAGCCTACAAGGCTTAGAGGGAACTGGTAGTCCATCTACAGTTCCCAGTGGAACTGGTGAGTATTAAACTCACTCAGTCTGCAAGAAATACCAGATAGGTAAGCATTGATCAACTGAGGTTTTCTCAATCAAAAAATCCTAAATATCAGTTGGTGAAAAAGGAAAGAAAGGTTAGGTAAGGTAATTAATGTTTTAGCCATTAACCAATAGTTATCATTTGGTAAGTACCTTTATGCCCTAATTCTATATAAAGAAAGGAGAATTACTCATTTTCTTTTACTTTGCAATTTGTGATTAACAATCTCTTATGCTTGAGTAATATTCTCATGCTTTGATCATCGTAAGATATTGTCTGTAAGACCGATCAATCTATTTGTTGTGTTAACCAGTTGATAACAATGGCATCTTCATCATCTGTCGCCAAGTTGATTCAAGGTAATCAAATTGACCGACCTGTCTATGACATCATGGCAGTTCAAAATAGGGAAAATGACATGTCTGGTGCACTTTCATCTGTGCCTAATGGTGTTCTCATGATAGAAGATGTGACCACTTTCATTCACACCATGCAAGAAGAACTGGGTGAGACCTTCATCCAAAGCGAGTATCTCTTGTTATGCACAAACAAAAAGCTTCCTAAAAAATACTCAAAGCTAGTGTCATCTGGAATAATCAACAGATATTTCTACCTGACCATCTTCTAACCTAACTGGATTCGACTGGTTCTTAGTCATGTTCACAATCCAAGGTTTTGGCTCATGAAAGGAGCATGTACACAAATTACCAAGGAGGACTTGCATCGAGTGACTAGGTACATTCATGAAGGGGAAGCACTCACCCTAAGAACCATCTCCAATGTTGTGGTCACAAAACTAATGAAGTCAAAATTTGATGGTTGACTTATTACTATAAATGACATAGAAGATCAAGGAGTTCAATTCACATCTGTTGTGATAGGCTACAATATCTGTCAATCCAGCAACCTGAACAACATACTAGGTGGAGCCATTCATGCCGCTCATCAAATAATGCATGACAACACCCAGTACAATCTCTATGGAATGCTTCGAGGTAAAATATTTAAAAATATGAAGAAGCTCGACATTGTAAAGAAGAAATCCCTAAAGTATGGCACCCTACTAGTATGCCTTTACTTTTACCATTCTAACTTCTTTCTGGGAATAGGAAAGGTGACTTGGGCAACCAACCAGCTAGTTATGATGCAGATAAGTGATATGGCCAACCAAATGGGAAAACAGTTTGGTATAGTAATGACCAAGTTCTTTGAGGCATTTCAACTAAGAATGCACACCAAAGACAAGGTTCTGTCAACTATTGTTGACTCGTACAAAGATGATGTATGTTTTCTAGTCTCCACCAATCGCTACATATTCAAGCAGTGGAACCAAGAATTGAGTATGCTCCTGAACTAGGTTACGACATCAGCTCCAAGATAGAAAATGCATATGTAGATGCCTTACAAGAAGCTGACCTAGATCTCTCTTCTTAGCGGCTTGGTACCTATGAAGAGATTTAGGAGAATCTAAAGAAAAGGGCACCAATCAAGAATGTATATGTGAAAAGGACCCCCACACCAAAGAAGAAACCAGTGATTGATCAACCCAAGGCTCAAAGGAAGGGAGCACCATCAGTACCTAGTACTCAAGGAGAATAACATGAGGAAACAAAAATTGAAGAAACAGTTCCTCTAGTCAAAAAGAGAAAATCTGGTAAAGTGGTGAAGGAAGATGCACCGAGAGCCAAAAAGCCTACAATTGGTGAATTTGTGACAGGATTGAAAGAATTTGGTGGAATGGGATCAGTCAGTAGAAGATATCAATTCAAAAATGAAGAAGATAGGATAAAAATAGTAGTAGTTCACTGTATTCACAAGTTCAACCTTTCTCCCATAGAACTTCATAAGATTGTCCCTGATGACCTCCAAGAAATTCTTGAAGCTATATGGAAAGCTTCAATGGACAGAGAAAAGGAGCTGAGGATTTGAGCTTTTCTTGAGGTTCAGAACCATCTCACTTTAGATGAGGCCACTCACCAAGCCAAACTACACAATCAAAACTTCCTGATAAAAAGGAAGATCGGTCAAATGCCTATTGGAGAAGCTGAGAAGGTTCACGAGGAATGAGTGGAAACATGGAAAAAACTTCTTCAAACCCAAAAAAAAGTAGAAGAAGCATGCTAGAATACCACTGAGCCACTATCATTGACACTAGTAAATGAAAAGGAGTACTAGGAGCAGAAGTATTGGTCAAAGAAAAGAATCCTACTAGACCATTCATCATTGACATCACTGATGATTAAGGTAGTGATCAGGCTTGCCCAACCATTCTTGTCTCTCAAGAAAAAGGTAATTCTCACACCATGACTGTTAATGATATAATATATAAAGTAATGGATTTTGGAGAAGTAGAAAATATGGCAAGATGGTATAGTGTGCTAGGAGAGGAACATAAACAAGCAATAATAGTGGCACTGGTGGAAACCTTCATGGATTACAATAGAACTCCAAGAGACTATAGGTCTAAGTTTCCCCCTGAACTAAACACAAGATTAATGACAAAATAGAGAACCAATCTAAGCTCCAACACTAGAATCTCTAAGGAGACATTGTCACTAGTTAGACCTGGTCTTAGTGAAGATACTATCAAACTTTTGTTAGAGGAAGCATCAATGAATTTGGATACCAAAAATAGGGTTGCCAAAATAATAAATGGTTATGAAAATGAAGTCTATAAAGAGACTCTAGATTCCTAGAAACAATATGATTTTAGTACTCTAAAGGAAATAGGTCCATAGGATGAACCTAGGATAGAACAGGAACCACCGGTTTAATTCACTACTCGTAAAGAACCTACAACTAGTGAACCAGAAGAGTCATCGATTAAGATGACCACCAAAAATAAAACTAGTGAAGAAGAAATTTCTATAGGTGAGCTTCATATAGCTAAGGAGCAGCACTCAGAACCACTGGCAAAACAAGAAGCCCCACCAGAAGAGAAATTGCAACAAGAAGATGATTCTCAACTAAAAGTAGAAGTACAATAGGAAGGGGAAGTGCAGAATGAGGAAGAAAGACCAACAACATAAGTCCTACCATCAGAGGAGGCACAACCAAAAAATGTGGCAATACTAGAAGAGATAGTCCAACCGAAGAATGACGAAAAACAAGATGAAGAGGAACATGAGTTACTTGCACAAGAATAACCATTACAGGAACCAAGACAAAGGGAACAAGTAGATGTTCCAAGTTCATCCTCATCCAAGAGGAAGCTATCCTTTACAGAAGACATAGAAGCCAAAAGGAGAAAGGCCACTGAGACTATGGTTGACATAAGCAAAATGTCAACAAGGCAGCTAAAGGAGCTGACTAAGAGAAAATAGGACATGGTCCTTACTAGTGTTAAGAACATTTTGTGCAACTTTGTACCTAATGCTGACATTGATGAAGATGAACCTGTAATTGATCAATTGGAGATATTGGCTCAAGTGATCAGAGAAGATAACACGGATCCAGAAATAATTGCCATTGATCACTATGAATAGAAAAGAATAGATATTATTCATAAATAGGTCAAAGAAATAAAGGTGATAGTTTCTACCAATATAACAGTACTGCAACAACAATTGCAAGTTGTAGGAAGTCTGATGACAAGGACTTCAAATTTTGATACCTTTACACAAGATCTCACTGAAAAGTCATCTAAGACTTCTGAAGACATAAAAGTTATGTCTTCTACATTTGATATAAAGAATAAATCTACAATAGATTTCAGTAGAGAAATGACAAGTCTAGCTCTCATTTTGAGAAAAAATTCTGAAGAAAATACCAAGTGAATCCAACATCTTATTGGATTTCAACTGTTTCTTGCCCCAACATTTAATTTAATGCAAAAAATAGAAACAATGATAGAGAATCTGATCAGTGAACTAGACTACAAAATAGTAGAGGATGTGGAGAATATCATAGTATCACTGAAAGAAGCACTAAAAAATATAGAACATGTCACCGGTCAATGGAATCCTTTTCTTCATTTAGCAAATAAAATTTACAAGGATATCTTCACCAAGCTACAAATGTAAAATAATAAATAAAGGATCACCCTTTGTCTTATGGAGGCAAAAAGGTGAAGAAGAAGACTTTGGTTGAAGAAGAAGATATCAGAGAAGAGTCATAAGGTTAGAGATCAGAAAATAAAGAGAGTAGATTCAAATTCAGCTACAAGATAGAAGAGCTAAAGAACTAGAATAGGGGAAGTTTGCAAACAAAAGAGTTGAAGTATATAGTACATAGAAGAAGTATACAGTGCAAGAAATTAATTATGATGAGTGAGTGATAATTTTTCCACCAATGACTAAGGGGAAGATTGTTAGCAAATTTAAGTTGTCATTAGTGAAGATAGATGTAAACACCATTCCCACTGGTATAAGGTACACTGGTAGATCACTCACTTTACTTTATAGGCACTAGTAGAATAAAATTGAGTATATGCACCAGAAAACTAAATAGAGGTGATGCACCAGTAGACCGAATAGAGTACATAGTACTGGTCTTATAGTGAATACATGGGATGAACCAGGTATAAGATTAATACCAGTCAAGAGCATAATAATCTACACCAGATTATGCAAAACTATCTAATTTAAAATTGGATTATATGAAGCATCCACCGTCTAGAATTGGAGTTAGCTTTTTAACAAGAGTTAGTTTTATTTCTACATGGATGTTTCAAGGTAAACTCAAAGATCATCTCGCAAAGCTTTTTGCTACATGATTTATGGTTGAGTTTACGGTCTGGCAGTGTTGGTGCTTCTTTTTCCCAAAGGTCAGCTTGGCATTAGGATTGACAGGGCTAGTGTCACATTCACTCAACACTCTGAATATGACAAGAAAAAGGGCCAACTCCACATCACTCAGACAGGTATACCTCATCTGCACACTCATACAACTTGTGTGACACTACAAGCCTATAGGTAACTGACTGTGGAATGGTTCTCAAACTCTTATAGGTATCTTGTACCTCAAATGAAACTAATATCTTATGCAATAGCCCTATTTTCATGGAGTGAGTATGAAAACCTGAGACCTACACTAACAACATGAAAGAGAAAGGGTGGGACTGAATTATTGATGATTTTAAATGGATGGAAGGGACCCCTGAGATACCCTAACTCTCTCATAGACTAGTGCCTTATCCATTGGGCCACAGAGTCAAATACCCTACTGCAAGAGATAGCTATGAAACAAGGAAGTAGTATATTCAATGTGTTTATGCCTAACATCAATCACACACCATGACCAAACCTCAACTTAGCACCCACCTGTGTATTCAAGTATGTTATTATCCACTCAAAAGATTTTAACACTCCCCTTAGAAGAGACCTATAAATAGATAATACATTGACCAACATCCATTAGAAGATAAGCATGAAACATCCTTGACACCTTAGCTCATACATACATGAACACTAACCCTGAACTAGTTATCTCTGCGAAGACAACTCCACTTGCAAACACTTAGGCAATGCAAAGAAAAAAATCAAACACCCTTGATGTATGATCAATGAATCATAATTCAAATGGAGATAGCTTAGTAACAGTAAGAATATACTGAATCCTCATACATAAGACAAACCAATTACAGCATGTATCATATTCCCTGAACCAACAAAGGAAAGAAGAACACCTTATATGCAAAGAAGTAGAGAAAATCTATAGGAAAAGGACCCTTCACATGGAACCAGTTCTCCTCAAAGTCTGCAGAAGAAGGGAACCCTTACATATTCAAAACTTCTACCATTTATACCACTAGCTGCCTTGGAATCCTAAAACTTAGGATGCAACTGTAATACCCCAAAAATGGGCTATAAGTTCATTAATCTTCTATATCAACATATCAAATGAAATTGACAACGAAGTCCTAACCAAAGGCACATCTAAACATCATCGAATCCAAATTGATTATCTTAAATTCTGCATCGGGGAATATTCCTAGCAATATTCCTATTTATCATAATTATCTTTAATTTTATAATTATTTGACGATAAATCACATTTATCCTAAAGTTTGATTAATTGAATATTCTCAATATTTAATTAATTAGATTTAATTCTACCACTTAATTATTTAATTGAATTTAATTATATTTATTCCTAAGTATTATTATTTAATTTGACAATAAATCAAAATTCCTATTATTAATTGATTAAATTCTTATTTAATTAATTAAAGAAAGTTCTCAATTTTTAATAATATTATTTTTGAATAAAAGTTTGATTTAAATGATTGATTAACCCATAAATCAATTATTTTTCAAAAATCAGTTAAGTTGAGAATAAATCACTTTATTTATTTATTAATTCATAATTATCCATGTGCACAATCAAAGAGCAGTTAACTCCAAATCAGAAAATCAATGCAAGTTGTTGACTTTTTGGAACTCAACATCATTTTTGAGTTTTAAAGTTGATCTAAACTTCTAATTCAAGTTAAAAAGTTGTTTTTGCATGATTTGCATGTTTTTGTGAATTAAATTATCTTTATTTTCAGATAACTCAAAAATCAAGTTGAGTTTATTTGAGTGATTTATGGCTTTCTTCCATGCACCTCCAAACCCCTGAATTTCTATAAATTAAAGCCTCAGCTCTTCACAATTCATCTCATATTTTTGCATCCTTGCGCTGTCGAATTGGAGACTGAAGAATCATCTTTGCGAATCCAAGCTTTGTGAGATCAATTTCATTTGCATTCATATCATATTATTTCTAGATTAGCATATCATATCAGTTTTAATATTAGCATAGATTCATGTCAAGTTTTCATTCTTATTGCATCTAAAATCTAAAAAAAATAAATTAATTACATTCATTTCATATCAGTTTTGCATTCAAATCCTTCATTTAGGTGTCATCTAGGTCACTGATCTCGATAACAATCTGAGAACATCAATCTCGCACCTATTAGAAGGTAGTAAATCACCTGGTTAGTTTAGCTTTCAATTCATTAAACGATTTCATTTTTGCTAACCTCTAATGTTTTACTGAAGTGTTGTGTCTACAGATTAGGTATAATTTTCACACATACAATTCTGGCACCCACTGTGGGGCCCTGAAATGGGTTTCCCTTCATCTCTATCAATTTTTCATCTCTATCAAAACTGTCCGTACACTGTGATTTTTTATCATTCTATCCATACTTTCGTACATCTCTGTATGAATTCTCATGCGAGATTTCACTGTTTCGCATGAGATTTCTTTCTATGTTGCATGAAATTTCACTGGTGTCATCATTTTGTGTGCAAAAAATCACTTTCTCATGCGAGAATATACTTCCTCATGTAGGACCACATCCTGACTCGCACGAGATTTCATCCTTTGTCACGCGAAATAGTGTTTCCTCATGCGGGACCGCATCCTGACTTGCGTGAGATTACATCCTTCATCACGCGAAACAATGTTTCCTCACACGGGACCACATCTTGCCTCGCAATAGATTCTACTACAGATGCACATAATTTGCATATTTGTACTTTTAGATTATTGATTTCTAACGCTTACAGTTTGCTATTGATTTGTCTTGATTTTGTACTTTCAGACGTGTGCTAAATTCTGGATTGCAAAGCATTGGACCTAAGGTATTCTCCTTCATCTATTAAAATTTTGATTTGAACTTAAAATAAATCTCTTATGTGTCTGGCTAGTGTGCATCTTTTCATGCTTTTATCTATTTCTACACACTTGCATAATTGATACTAGGTTGTGACCCCTTAAGGATTCATTAAGTAGTCTTAGATACTTGTGATTGATCTTAATTGTTATTTTGGGTTATTGGACTTGCTAATCTGCCAGCCCCTCATTTCACCCCGTGGTTGCAATATCAGTGCCACATTAAAAGGGAGGGGTCAATAGGATAGAAGCATTAAGTGTTCCACTTGGCAACCCATTTGTGCTTTTAGGAACTCACTTGTTTTCTAGGTTGGGGACTCATTTCTAGCTTGTGTGAGGGGTTAATTGCTCCACCTTGTGGACTCACCTCATATTCTTTTTAAGCGTTAAGTGTTCCTCTTTCTACTTTTGAATACTTTTGGATAGATTTTCTTTCTGGAATATATCTATACTCACATAGTAATTAGGCCCCATGAACACTATTTATGGATCTTGAGAGAGTGGGTTCCCAGTGAAACCCTTCTCAACGAAGGATCCCTTGTAGGTGGGGAGGATACTTAGTGCGTTTCACATTCTACTAGGTCCATGCGTCTTCCCTTATTGATTGATACATTCTCTCTCTGGAGAGGTTGATAGATCATGTGGGGTTGATATCATAGACCTTGGTGAGAAAAATTTTGTCTTAGCATGTCAGATTAATCTGCTTGCTTTGTTTGGGTTAAAAGTGAAGAGACATCAAAACCTTGGATCTGGAGTCAAGTCCCCTTGTGGTATACTATTGTGAGTCACCTTTAGAGAGGGTTAACCGTAGTAGACAATCCCTTCACAAGGCAAACTGCGTTGATGGAACCTCAAGCGGTAATAGTCATTTTCACCATGGTAGTGACAGTCGCTATATAAATGTCCTTGTGGAAGAAATCTCTATGGGTATGGTTCATTGTTGGGTTGTCAGATCTCCCTAGCAGCTCCTGAAGATTAAGTTCTCAGACTGTGTAAAAACTCTGGTGGGCCAGGATTAGAGTTCACCCCTTTGGATCATAAAAGTTACAGAGTCAAACCATTACTAAAAACCCTAGCAAGGCCAAATTTTTATTTTCTAGGGTATATGTGCATTATTGCAAAACATTTTTGGAACATACACAATTAGCGCTTCTGAGGATTAGAACGAATAAGTCACTTGATTGTTCATGCACAAGGTTGCTTTTGCCCTTGTTCATTGTTTTTAGACATGCTTGAAATCACTTGCTTGCTATTTTGTGTGCTTGTTTATCTATCTGGTTATTGAAAATGAACAAATCTGTTACAATCCTCAAAATCTAGACATTGAAATTTGAAAACAATTCGAATCTGAAAACTCAAAATTTGCAAAATTTGAAGTAAAATTCTTTTCTAGAGTCAAAAGTCATCTCAGGAGGTTAGAAAGTCATACGAGTTTCTATCAAGTGTCATTTCATTACTGCCCATCTGTTGTATGATAGTAAACCCAGTGTCATATGAGTTTTCATGCCAGCAAATTTCTAAAAGTCAAATCCTTCTTACAACTGTTGTACAAGCTTTTCAATTATCATTTCATAGCATACCCATTGTCATACGAGTCTGCAGAGTGTTGTTTAGAAAATTTTTGAGAGTTGTCAGAAAATTGTCAGAATTGCCAGATACCTAGCTTTTTAAGCCTAATTCCAGAATCTGTCAAACAAATCACTGTGTCAAGAACAAAGTAGTAACTATTGAGAATCAGTACACATGTCTCAAAGAATCAATACACATGAGGAAAAATTCTAATCACAGCTATGAGGAAGCAGATACAAGCTATGCAAGTTGAACTTAACAATCTTAAGAAAGAGAAGGAACCTAAAGAGTTCTTCATGGAAGCTCTATGTGCTTTCCCATTTGATAAAGACTTGTACATGTCACCATGCCCTCGGATAGAATTTGAGTAATGTGATAACTCTTATGATACCTCTTCTACAGAGATTGACATGCCCATCTTTGAAGACTATGATGACTATGATGACAGACAATATAGTGATACCTATGAATCCTCTATTCCTAAGAATCCTCCTCGTCGTGTGTTCCTGCTTACTAGAAATGGGCTGTCACATTGGATAGATCGTGATGGTGATCCATATGATTCTAATTTTGAAAAAGACTTTGATGATTTTTGTGAACAATACCTTGATTATGATCCATCTACTACTACTGAGGACTATAAAATACATTGTGCTAGCTTGAAGCATCAATATTATAAGAATCCTTCTCCTAAGGACTCTCCTATTGAAAATAAAGATTATCTTCTCAAGAAAGATCATGTTAATGTTGGACCTTTGTCTTGTGATGGTTTTCATCCATTCCCTACTTCCTCCAATACCCATACATTTCCTAAAACTTTTGAGTCTTCCAAATCTTTCACAAGTCCTTCATCCACCAAAGGTCTTAATACTTTTCATGCGATTTCTTATAGTTATCCTCAAGGGCTACCCCTTAAAGAAACTCAAGCTAACCTTCACTTGACTAAAAATACTTTCAATAATGCTAAACCTAAAGAGCTTAAGCCTTTATATGCTATAATGCCTACTTCAGCTAGTCCTTCACCATCTCTTCCAAAGTCTTCCATACAATCCCAACATGCTTCCTTGTCCTTAAAAATGGCTCCATGTCAAGAGGACTTCAAAAATGATAAAGAAAAGAACATAAAGAAAGATCAAGATCAAGAAACCTCCATGTCATCCAATCCTTTTCATGATGTCTCTTATCCAGTCCATGGTTCTTTTGATCCCGCATGCCTTTTCCCATTCATTCCACCATGTCTTAAGTCTTCTCCTAAGCAAGATCAGGCTACTACTTACACTGTTGAGCTTATTGACAATCAAAATAACCTTACTACACTTGCGCTTTCCAAAGATGATACTTCCATTAAGGTTGGTAAAAATAGTGTTGTTACTTCTAATGTTAAGCCTATTGAAAATCAAGAGAAAAATTATGCGCTTATGCTATCCAAAGATCCTTGTCAAGATCAAAGTCTTCCATCTTCTTGTTCTACCACTCTATGTTCGCTTCCACTTTCTACTCTTCCTAAGTCTTTGCAAGCTTTGAACAATCCTATCAAATAGGTGCTCATATTCAAGATGTACTTGATTCTATTGAAAATTCTAATGCTCACTCTAAAGATGCTGATATCTTTGGTTGTCATATAGATGCTGATGAACTTATTGATTATCCTTTTGCGTCTTCCACTTCCATCCTTGGACCTCTTCCACCACTACAACAGGCTTCATGTCTACCTTCCATCTTGGGTCCTTACGTCCCTTCACTTTTCCCTGCTAACTCTCCTAATTTTTCATCCATCTTGGGTCCTTAGGTCCCTCCATCTCCCATCTTCCCTCAAGATCAACATAGATGCATACCCTTGAATCCTTTTCATCTACCCACCCATCTAAACCAGCCATATCCTCCTTCTCCTTCCACAAGTCCCAAGTCTTTTGGAAGTAACTTGAATTTCCAATACAAGAAAAAGAAGCAATACAAGAATCCATCAAAAAAAGATCACCATGTCTCCTCTAATAGACATGGAAACATAAAGTCAAAAAAGATATTTAAGAAAAAAATTACAAGACAAGTATGGGTTCCAAAATCCATCATTGAAGATATTCTCTCTAGATCATCAAAAGGAAATAAAAAGCTTCTGGCTATATGGATTCCAAAGTCTCTCTTGAAAGAGTCTAGTGTTGAGAAAAAAGTGAAATTGACATTCAAGCTTCCAAAGGCTTCCACTTCATCTCCTTCCAAAAATATTCTTCCATTTCATGCACCTAAACCGCAACCTCTGCTATCCATTCGCCATATTCCTTCACGTATTACTTCATTCACATTTCTTCCATCCTCTCACCACCCTTCAAGGTGTGTGTTGATGTTGATCTTGCCTTCCTTTCCATCTACCCTTTCACAATCCTTCCATTCATTATCCTTCTACCTTCTATCCTTTTTCTTCATTTGCCTATTTTTACTATCTTCCAACCTCACTCGCTTTACATAAAACCTTATCCTCCATTTTTCTCTTCCATCTCCCTTTCCCTATCAGTGTCTTTGAGCATATTATTTTGAATCCTTGGCATATCATGGTTTATCCTTTCAAGGAGCACTATCTAAAAAGCTTTCCTTCTTTTAAAAAAAATAAAAAATAAAATTAAAAATGTGCCTTGGTGAAAACTTGGAAACAGGTGCCTTGGTAGCAAAAGTAAAGAGAAATAAATTCATCTTATGGTGAAAACCACTCCCTTGTGGCACTTTGGATAAGTACCATGATGAAAACCTGACAATCAGGCATCATGTGTAGTTCTTCTACATGTTTCATCCATTCCATCTTCTCTCTTTGATCTTGACAATGTTGATCTATACATGAACATTTGGCTATCTTGTGAGCTATTTTACAATGATCTTGCTTTCATTCCCTTCCTATTTAGCCTTTATATTTATCTTCCTCCATTCATTTTTGCCAATCACTAACATTTGGCTATTTTATGAGTTGTCTGATGATGATCTTACTTTCATTCCTTTCATGTTTAGCCTTCATATCTATCTCTATCCTTTTCCCCTTTGGTCTTGATCTAATAAAAAAAAAGAAAGAGTGAAACATGATGCTTTCAAACCTCTTGACATGTCTACTCCTTTGGACTACATCCTTTCATTCTTTGGCATTATGATTTTGTAACTTATCCTATGCTAACCTTTCATTTCTTGTCCAAATGTGCTTTACATGACCTATTTTTCCCTAGCTTGAGTATTCTTGAGGAGTTTTCCCTTGAAGATTTCTCCCCTTCATTCTCCTTCATTCTCTTGTCTTCCATCTCTTCCACCAGCTTGCCAATCCCTTTTGTTCTCCACCTTGCTAGACATTGGGATTGCATGATATGATCTTGCTTGGGAGTTTGCAATGGAAAAATATGCTATCAAGTATACCAAGTATCAGAACTAGTATCAGAACAAGTATCAGAACTAGTATCAGAACTAGTATCAGAATCAGTATCAGAACAAGTATCAAAACCAGTATCAAAACAAGTATCAGAATGTCTACACGGGCTGCACCTTTCACTTTAGTTTATGGGTCTGAAGCGGTACTGCCTATTGAGGTTGAAATCTCATCACTAAGAATCAGAATGCATGGTCTAGTAACTGATAATGACTACGGAGTGTCTAGGTTGCAAGAACTGGAACTACTAGATGAGTGTAGACAAGCAGCATATGATTGTAATACCCCAAAAATGGGCTATAAGTTCATTAATCTCCTACATCTTCAATTCGAATGAAATCGACATCGAAGTCCTAATCTAAGGCACATCTAAACATCATCGAATCATAATTGATTATCTTAAATTCTACATCGGGGAATATTCCTAGTAATATTCTTAATCATCATAATTATCTTTAATTTTATAATTATTTGGCAATAAATCACATTTATCCTAAGTTTGATTAATTGAATATTTTCATATTTAATTAATTAGATTTAATATTTTCCACTTAATTGTGTAATTAAATTTAATTCTATCTATTATTAATTGTATTATTTAATTTTGACAATAAATCAAAATTCTTATCTTTAATTGATTAAATTCTTATTTAATTAATTAAAGCATGTTGTCATTATTTAATAATATAATAAAAGTTTGGTAAAATAGTTGATTAACCCATAAATCAATTGTTTTATTTTTAAAAATCAGTTAAGTTGGAAGTAAATCACTTTATTATTAAATTAATTCATAATTAAAATATGCACAATCATAAAAGCAGACAACTGTCAATTATCAATTAAAACTAAACTCTATTTTGAGTTAAAACTTAGCTTTTGCATGTTTTTGTGAGTTAATTATCCTTTATTTAAAAATAACTCAAAAATCAAGCTGAGTTATTTGAGTGATTTATGGTTTTTCTCATGAACCTCCAAAGCCCTGGATTTCTATAAAAACAAGGCTCAGCTCTTCATAATTCATCTCTCAAATTTGCATCCAAGCATCTCGCAAATTGCAAACTTACTCTACAGGAATCATAGCATATCAGATTTGGAGAATTTGCACAATTGGAGCTTGAAAGAATCAACTTGCGAATTCAAAGCTTTGTGAGATCAATTTCAATTGCATATTTTTCATATCATAGCATAGAATTTCATAGCTTTGCATATCATTGTTAGATAGATCAATTCATAGCATATCAATTTCATCTAGCATAGATTCATATCGGTTTTTATCATTCTTATTGCATAGTAAATCCAAAAAAAATAGCGTAATTGCATTCAATCTCATATCTAGATCAATTGCATTCAAATCTTTCATTTAGGTGTCGTCTAGGTCACTGATCTCGATTACAATCTAAGAACATTAATCTCGCACCTACTAGAAGGCAGTAAATCACTTGGTTAGATTAGATTTTAATTTTGTATGATTTGATTATAGCTAACCTCTAATGTTTTACTGAAGTATTGTATCTACAGATTAGGTACAATTTTCACATACACATTTCTGGCGCCCACCGTGGGGCAACCCACCTTTGCATGCTGGTTTTGATTTTTTTTGGGAGCTAAAACCCCAAAGTTTCAAAGATTTAATTTTATCTCCCAAACGGCTTAGATTTTTGGTCTAAAATTTGTTTTTCAAGTTGGTGACATATCAGGGAAGCTTTGATAAAAAATTCAGATTTTTCTAAATTTTTTTGAATTTTTAATAATTTTTTTTCAATTTTTCATAAAAAATTAATTTTCAGCGCAAATCAGAATATTTTTTGGAAATTTTTACATTTTCGGAAATCTCTTCAAATTATACAGGGGTTCTATTATTTGTTTTTTAAATTTGGATGTAATTTAATAGCTCAAATAGTCAATTTGCAAAAATTAGTCTATTTTGATAAAATGGGTCTCTAGGGCACAAATGAAGAGATTTTTCTAAAATTTTTGCATTTTTGGAAATCTCTCTATTTTTTAGTAGGGGTCTCTATTCTAAATTTCTATTTTTGTGGCCAAAATCATATCAACAAAATCAGATCTTGTTGACTAGGTCAAATGCAGCAAAAAAAATAAAGTTTTGTGATGGGTATGCACTTAATTTTTTACATGGTTCAATGAATGATATGAGTTGTCATTTAGGTTAATTTCTGGTTATTATTGTTGATAATAATTGATTTTTAGAGCTAACCCTATGGTTTTCATAAGTTGAATATATTTTGCATATCTTGTTTGCTTGTTTGCTTGTTGGGGAGTTTGTCACTTACTTGCATGGAAAAGCTCAACAAGAATTGCTAAAAATCAGGTAAAATCTACTAAGCACGTTGCAAGGATCCCAGGTATTCTCCTTCATCTAATAACATTTTTATTTGGGACTTAAAATAAATCTCTTATGTGTCAAGCTTGTGTGCATCTTTTCATGCTTTTGATCTATTTCTACACACTTGCATAATTTGATACTAGGTTGTGATCCCTTAAGGATTCATTAAGTAGTCTTAGAATATGTGTGATTGATCTTGATTGCTATCTTGGGTTATTGGACTTGCTAATCCGCCGGCCCCTCATTTTTGCCCCGTGGTTGCAATCTCAGCGCCATAAAGGGGAGGGGTCAACAAGACAGAAGCGTTAAGTGTTCCACTTGGCAACCCTTTTGTGCTTTTAGGAACTCACTTGTTTTCTAAGTTGGGGACTCATTTTCAGCTTGTGTGAGGTGTTAAGTGTTCCACCTTGTGGACTCATCTCATATTCGCTTTAAGCGTTAAGTGTTCCTCTTTCTACTTTTTGGACACTTTTGGTAGATTTGCTTTCGGGAATATATCTGTGCTCACATAGTAATTAGGCCCTATGAACACTATTTGTGATTCTTGAGAGATTGGATTCCTAGAGAAATCTTTCTTGACGATAGAATCCTTGTAGGTAGGGAGGATACTTTCACATTCAACTTGGTTAGTGCATCTTCTCTTATTGATCGACACATTCTCTCTCCAGAGAGGTTGATAGATCACGTGGGGTTGATATCATGAACTTTGGTGAATCAAAATTGGTTAGTGCATCTTCTCTTATTGATTGATACATTCTCTCCCTAAAGAGGTTGATAGATCACGTGGAGTTGATATCACAGACCTTGGTGGAACAAAACTTTGTCTTAGCGTGTTGGATTAATCTGCTTGCTTTGTTTGGGTTAAAAGTGAAAAGGTGTCAAAAACCTTGGATTTGGAGCCAAGTCCCCTTGTGGTATAAATCTGTGAGTCACCTTTAGAGAGGGTTACCCGTAGCGGACAATCCCTTCATAGGGAAAACTATATTGACAGAACCTCAAGTGGTAATAGCCATTTTCACCATGGTAGTGACAACCGCTATATAAATATCCTTGTGGAAGAAATCTCCACAGGTATGGTTCATTGTTGGGTTGTCAGATCTCCCTAGCAGCTCTTGAAGATTAAGTTCTCGGACTGTGTCAAAACCCTGGTGCACCAAGATTGGAGTTCACCCCTTTGAATCATAAAAGTTGCAGAGTCAAACCATTACTAAAAACTCTAGAGAGGCCAATTTTTCACTTTTAGGTATATGTGTGTTATTGCAAAACTTTTCAGAACATACACAATTAGTACTCTCAGGGATTAGCACAATTTGGTCACTTGATTGTTTATGCACAAGGTTGCTTTTGCCCTTGTTCATTGTTTTCAGACGTGCTTGGAATCACTTGCTTGCTATTCTATGTGCTTGTTTATCTACTTGGCTATTAAAAATGATCAAATCTGGTATAACCTTCAAAATTTGGACAGTACAATTTGCAAACAATCCAAAATTGAAGACCTTAAATTTTGCAAAAATTGATGTAAAATCTTTCTGGAGTCAAAAGTCATACGAGTTTTGTCAAGTGTCATTTCAGTATTGCCCATCTGTCTTATGATTGAGAACCTAGTGTCGTACGAGTTTTCGAACCAGCAAATTCAAGAAAGTGAAAACCTTGTTAGCAACTATCGTACGAGTTTTGTCAACTATTGTTTCATTGCTACCCAACTGTTGTACAAGTTTAGCAACTGTCATTTCATAGACTACCCAGTGTCGTACGAGTCTGCAGAGTGTCATTTGGAAAAATTTGAGAGAGTTGTCAGAAATTGTCAAATTGCAAGATATCCAATGTTTCCAGCCTAGTTCCAGAATCTGTCAAAAATAACATTGTGTCAAGAACAAATCAGTAGCTATTGAAAATAAGTACACATGTCTCAAAAAATTAGTACACATGAGGAAGAAATTCTGATCACCACTATGATGAAGCAGCTGCAAGCTATGCAAGTCCAGCTTGACAAACTTGAGAAAGAAAAGGAACCTCTATACTCTTTTCCATTTGATAAAGACTTGTACATGTCACCATGCCCCCGAAAAAAAATTGAGCAATATGATACCTCTTCCACAGAGAATGACACATCTAGCTTTGGAGACTACGATGACTATGATGACAAACAATGTAATGATACCTATGACACCTCTGTTCCTAAGAGTCCTCCTCATTGTTCATTCTTGCTTACTACAAATGGGCCGTCACATTGGATAGATCGTGATGGTGATCCATATGATTCTAATTTTGAAAGAGACTTTGATGGCTTTTGTGGACAATACCTTGATTATGATCCATCTACTACTACTGAGGACTATAAAATACATCGTGCTAGCTTGAAATGACAATACTATAAGGATCTCTCCTCTAAGAACTCTCCAGCTGAAAATAAAGATTACACTCTCAAGCAAGATCATGTTAATGCTGAACCTTTGTCTGGTGATGGTTCCCTTCCATCCCCTACTTCCTCCAATACCCATACATTTCTTAAAGCTTCTAAGTCTTTCAAATCTTTCACAGAACCTTCATCCGACACAAGCCTTGATACTTTTCATGCGGTTCCTTATAGTTATCCTCTAGGGCTACCTCTTAAAGAAACTCAAGCTAACCTTCACTTGGCTGCAAAGACTTTCAATAATGATAAAACTAAAGAGCCTAAGCCTTAATATGCCATAATCCTTACTTCAGCTAGTCCTCCACCATCTCTTCCAAAGTCATCCATACAATCCCAACATACTTCCTTGTCCTTAGAAGTGGCTCCATGTCAAGAGGACTCTAAAAATGATGAAGAAAAGAACATAAAGAAAGATCAAGATCAAGAACCCTCCATGTCATCCACTCCTTTTCACGATGTCTCTTATCCACCTCAGGGTTCTTTTGATCCTGTACCCCCTTTTTCATGCATTCCACCATGTCTCAAGTCTTCGCCTAAGCAAGATCAAGCTACTACTTACACTATTGAGCTTATTGACAATCAAAATAACCTTACTATGCTTGCGCTTTCCAAAGATGATACTTCCATTAAGGTTGGTAAAAATGGTGTTCCTTCCAATGTTAAGCCTATTGAAAAACAAGAGAAAAATTATGCGCTTATGCTATCCGAAGATCCTTGTCAAGATCAAAGTCTTTCATCTTCTTGTTCTACCACTCCATGTTCACTTCCACTTTCTACTCTTCCTAAGTCTTTGCAAGCTTTGAACAATCCAATCAAAGAAGGTGCTCATATTCAAGATGTCCATGATTCTATTGAAAATTCTAATGCTCACTCTAAAGATGTTGATATCCTTGGTTGTCATATAGATGTTGATGAACTTATTGATTATCCTTTTGCATCTTCCACTTCCATCATTGGACTTCTTCCACCACTACTAAGGGCTTCATGCCTTCCTTCCATCTTGAGTCCTTATGTCCTTTCACTTTCCCCTCCTAACTCTCCTAATTCGCCATCCATCTTGGGTCCTTACATACCTCCATCTCCCATCTTTCCTCAAGATCAATATAGATGAATACCCTTGAATCCTTTTCATCCACCCACCCATCTAAACCAGTCATATCCTCCCTCTTCCACAAATCCCAAGTCTTTTGGAAGTAACTTGAATGTTCAATACAAGAAAAAGAAGCAATGCAAGAATCTATAAAAAAAAGAAGATCACCATGTCTCCTCTAATCGACACGGAGGCATAAAGTCAAAAGAGATATCTAAGAAAAAAACTACAAGACAAGTATGGGTTTCAAAATCCATCATTAAAGATATTCTCTCTAGATCATCAAAAAGAAATAAAAATCCTACGGCTATATGGATTCCAAAGTCTCTCTTGAAAGAGTCTGGTGTTGAGAAAAAAGTGAAATTGACATTCAAGCTTCCAAAGGCTTCCACTTCATCTCCCTCCAAAAATATTCTTCCATTTCATGTGCCTAAACCACAACCTCTGCTATCCATTCACCATATTCCTTCACATATTCCTTCATTCACGATTCCTCCATTCTCTCACCACCCTTCAAGGTATGTGTTGATGTTGAACTTTCCTTCCTTTCCATCTACCCTTTCACAATCCTTCCATGCATTATCCTTCTACCTTCTATCATTTTTCCTCATTTGCCTATTCCTCCTATCTTCCAACCTCACTCGCTTTACATAAAACCTTATCCTCCATTTTTCTCTTGCATCTCCCTTTCCTTATCAACATCTTTGAGCATATCATTTTGATTCCTTGGCATATCATGGTTTATCCTTTCAAAGAGCACTATCTAAAAAGCTTGCCTTCTTCCAAAAAAAAAAAAAAAAAATGAAATTAAAAAAAAAAAATTGAAAATGTGCCTTGGTGAAAACCTGGAAACAGGCACCTTGGTAGGAAAAGTAAAGAGAAATAAATTCATCCTATGGTGAAAACCACTCCCTTGTGGCACCTTGGATAAGTACCATGATGAAAACCTGGTAATCAGGCATTATGCGTAGCTCTTCTACATATTTCATCCATTCCGTCTTCTCTCTTTGATCTTGACAATGTTGATCTATACATGAACATTTGACTATTTTGTGAACTATCTTACGATGATCTTGCTTTCATTCCTTCCATGCTTAGCCTTCATATCCATCTTCCTCCATTCATTTTTGCCTATCGCTATCCTTTTCCCCTTTCATCTTGATCTAATAAAAAAAGAAAGAAAGAGTAAAACACAGTGCTATGAAGCCTCTTGACATGTCTACTCTTTTGGACTGCATCCTTTCCTGCTCTTGCATCATGCTTTTGTGACTTATCCTATGCTAGCCTTTCATTACTTGTCTAAATGCACTTTACATGACAATTTTTCCTTAGCTTGAGTATTCTTGAGGAGTTTTCCCTTGAGGATTTCTTCCCTTCATTCTCCTTCATTCTCTTGTCTTCCATCTCTTCCACCAGCTTGCCAATCCCTCTTGTTCCCCACCTTGCTAGACATTGGGACTGCACGATATGATCTTGCTTGGGAGTTTGCAAATGAAAAAAGATGCTATCAAGTATACCAAGTATCAGAATAATTATCAGAACAAGTATCAGAACCAGTATCAAAACAATTATCAGAACAAGTATCACAACAATTATCAGAAGAAGTATCACAACCAGTATCAAAACAAGCATCAGAACCAGTATCAGAACAATTATCAGAACTAGTATCAGAACCAGTATCAGAACCAATATCAGAACCAGTATCAGAAAAAGTATCAGAACAAGTATCAGAATGAGTTTCAGAACAAGTATCAGAACACCTACTGGGGCTACACCATTCGCTTTAGTTTATGGGTCTGAAGCAGTACTACCTATTGAGGTTGAAATCCCATCACTCAGAATCAGAATGCATGGACTTGTCACTGATGAAGACTACAGAGTGTCTAGGTTACAAGAACTTGAATTACTAGATGAATGTAGGCAAGCAGTGTATGATCATCTCAGAGTGTATCAGAAAAGAATGTCTAGAGGCTACAACAAGAAAGTCAGACATAGAGAATTTCAGGTTGGCGATCTAGTGTTGAGAGAAAATCCTAAAAATCAATCACATCGAGAATGCAAGGGGAAGTTCGAACCCAATTGGCTGGGTCCCTTTGTTATCATTGCTACTTTTGGCTCTGGTGCCTATCAACTCTCAATGACTGAAGGAGAACAGCTTCGAGAACCAATCAACGTTCTCCATGTAAAGAAATTTTACGCCTAAGGCATTCAGTGCTTGGTAAATGTCTTGAAAAACTCTTAAAAATCAGAAAAAGTCTTGAAAAAATGAACATCTTGGTGAAAATCTAGCAATAGGCACCTTGATGATTCGCAAAAAAATTAAAAAAAAAATCAAAAATTCAAAAAAATTGAAAAATTGAAAAATACAAAAAAAAAAGAAAAAGTGCCTTGGTGAAAACCTGGAAACAGGCGCCTTGGTAGCAAAAATAGAATCTCTACCAAGATGGTGAAAACCTAGCAAACGGGTGCCACTTGTTCCAAACACTCCATCTATCAGCACAATCTTGGTCTTTCCCAACTTTCAGTCTTGCTTTAGTTGTACATATCTCCCGGTTTGTTTCAACATTTCTAGTTTTCAATAAGTCAGTTTGTACACCAATCAACTTGCGCGTCTGTATCCTATCAATGTTCAAACTTAGGGGCAATCAATGTCATATCCTATGGCCTCCAATGTATTTGAGACATATCCTATCCAGTTAGAGTCCTTTGAAGCTTCAAGTTGAGTCTGTCTGTCTGTCTCGTCTCCAGAAAGGATTTTGCATCTACAACAATGCAATCAAACATCAAAACTCAATTGAAAACAATCTATGCTTTTTACATGCTTTTATCTCCTTGTATGGTTATTGATTCACATTGAGATTTTTGCATATTGTGTCCCTTCGAGCTCTTCAATGATGTCCTTTATAGGATTTAGAGAGTGATGACTAGGGGCATAATCTTTTCTTTGTCTTTTGCTTGTATGTGAAAATCTAACAACTTTGAAAATTCTAGATTGAAATGGTGTCCAACTATAAGAGCCTCTATCTCGAATTGGATGGCCATGTGTACCTCGACCATTGATACCCAGAAAATTCAAGGACGTTTGATCTAACTATTGTCTTTTTGAGTAAGTTCTTTCTCCTACTGTGGAACGTGATCTTGCCTAAAGATGTGAATGATAAAAGGTCACTACAAGTAATTCAAATTGGATTTAGAATGATCTCTTGACTGTTTGATGTGTTTGCAATGCAAGGCATACTCAGGTCATCACGACATTTATGTTTTGATGCTTGTACAAATTGCTATATCAAAATGGACATGATATTTAGGTCATCATGGCGTTTGTGCCTTGGTGCTTATATCTGATCCAACATTCCAAAAACAAATCAATATTCATATGTCCATGCTCGTATAACCAGTGGGTGTTGTATTGATTCTTGCGCATACAAATCGATATTCATATGTCTATGGTTTCATGGCTAGTGGGCATTGTATTGATTTATCCAGTTACCTAAAAGTTCAATGATGATAACAAATTGACACATGATCAATGACTAGGTCCTAGGTCTTAGGTTGCATTTCATTTTGCATGTCTCATTTCATTTTGCATGTTTGCATGATCTCACAATGATTAAATGAACTTCAATGCTTAAAACAATTCTCCACTCGCATCTTCCAATCTAACAAGAGCTAAATCCCACACGAAGGTTCCTCCAATGAAGCAGCAAGTAGAATCCTTTTTCGGGATCAAAATTCAAATCTGAGATCATTCATATTATTAACTGCTTGCATATTCGACCTTCTATCATCACAAAAATCTAGTATTCAACTTAACTGATTATCTAACATCAAACTATCAAAATTTCAACTTGGTCAACTATGGTCAACTCATGGTTTCACCTAGTCAACCTTGGTCTCTAGGACCTCTAAATGATTCAGAATGCGTTCTTGAACATGTATAACCACTTCTCAAATCAATTAACATGCTTCTAAACTATCAACACTGACTTTTCTTGTCAAATTTCAATTTTCATCCCAAAGGGGGCATGGTATTGCATATCATTCAAAGTTTGTAAATCAAATTCTATCGATCAAATCTATCAATATCTTTCATCAGTGATTAAGAGAACAATCACGTCTAGTCACTGATTCATCAAAAAAGTCCTCATCGCTTGGCGCAAATCTATCATCACTTGGGGCATATCAGATTCATCGATCTATATCAATCTGGTACTCTCCCAATCTTGTAAACTGTATCAGTTTTTGCAACCATCAGATCATAGTGTTCTTTCCTTGGTTCTTCAGCAACTGAAGGATTCAAATGTGATACTTGCTAGTTCTGCTAAGACAATCAAGTCTAGAATGGGTCACTCACTTCTTTGCAATCCTAAGGTTTGGAATTAGGCATTTTGACACTTTTTCACAATCATCGGTTCATTTTCTGTTATAGTGAACATTATCTTTGGTCATTCAGGACCTATTATCTTCATATCAAATTCAATATCAATCAACTCCTATCTCAATATCTTTCAATCGGTTTCTATCTTGAGATCGGTTTATCTTTTGAATCAGTTTCATATCTTTATCAAACACAGACTATCTTTGAACCACTGTGCTTCGCATAGTAATTCAAAGAGGGGCAAAATGTAATACCCCCAAAATGGGCTATAAGTTCATTAATCTCCTACATCTTCAATTCAAACAAAATCGGCATCGAAGTCCTAATCTAAGGCACATCTAAACATCATTGAATCATAATTGATTATCTTAAATTCTACATCAAGGAATATTCCTAGTAATATTCCTAATCATCATAATTATCTTTAATTTTATAATTATTTGGCAATAAATCACATTTATCCTAAGTTTGATTAATTGAATAGTTTCATATTTAATTAATTAGATTTAATATTTGCCACTTAATTGTGTAATTAAATTTAATTCTATCTATTATTGATTGTATTATTTAATTTTGACAATAAATCAAAATTCTTATCTTTAATTGATTAAATTCTTATTTAATTAATTAAAGCATGTTGTCATTATTTAATAATATAATAAAAGTTTGGTAAAATAGTTGATTAACCCATAAATCAATTGTTTTATTTTTAAAAATCAGTTAAGTTGGAAATAAATCACTTTATTATTAAATTAATTCATAATTAAAACATGCACAATCATAAAAGCAGACAACTGTCAATTATCAATTAAAGCTAAACTCTATTTTGAGTTAAAACTTAGCTTTTGCATGTTTTTGTGAGTTAATTATCCTTTATTTAAAAATAACTCAAAAATCAAGCTGAGTTATTTGAGTGATTTATGGTTTTTCTCATGCACCTCCAAAGCCCTAGATTTCTATAAAAACAAGGCTCAACTCTTCATAATTCATCTCTCAAATTTGCATCCAAGCATCTCGCAAATTGCAAACTTACTCTACAGGAATCATAGCATATCATATTTGGAGAATTTGCACAATTGGAGCTTGAAAGAATCAACTTGCGAATTCAAAGCTTTGTGAGATCAATTTCAATTGCATATTTTTCATATCATAGCATAGAATTTCATAGCTTTGCATATCATTTTTAGATAGATCAATTCATAGCATATCAATTTCATCTAGCATAGATTCATATCGGTTTTTATCATTCTTATTGCATAGAAAATCCAAAAAAAAATAGCTTAATTGCATTCAATCTCATATCTAGATCAATTGCATTCAAATCTTTCATTTAGGTGTCATCTAGGTCACTGATCTCGATTACAATCAGAGAACATTAATCTCGCACCTACTAGAAGGTAGTAAATCGCTTGGTTAGATTAGATTTTTATTTTGTATGATTTGATTATAGCTAACCTCTAATGTTTTACTGAAGTATTGTGTTTACAGATCAGGTACAATTTTCACACACACAATGATCATCTCAGAGTGTATCAGAAGAGAATGTCTAGAGGCTACAACAAGAAAGTCAGACATAGAGAATTTCAGGTTGGCGATCTAGTCTTGAGAGAAAATCCAAAGAATCAATCACATCGAGAACACAAGGGGAAGTTTGAACCCAACTGGCTAGGTCCCTTTGTAATCACTGCTACTTTTGGCTCTGGTGCCTATCAACTCTCAACGACTAAAGGAGAATAGCTCCGAGAACCAATCAACATTCTCCATCTGAAGAAATTCTATGCCTAAGACATTCAGTCTATGGTAAAATATCTTGAAAAAAATCTTTAAAATTTGAAAAAGTCCTAAAAAATTGAACATCTTGGTGAAAACCTAGCAATAGGTGCCTTGATGATTCACAAAAAAAGTAAAAAATATCAAATATTCAAAATATTCAAAAAAAATAAAAATAAAAATAAAAATTGCAAAAAATAAAAAATACAAAAAAATGAGAAAAAGAGAAAAAGTGCCTTGGTGAAAACTTGGAAACAGGTGCCTTAGTAGCAAAAATAGAATCTCTGCCAAGATGGTGAAAACCTGGCAAATGGGTGCCACTGGTTTCAAAACGCTCCATCTATCAGTGCAATCTTGGTCTTTTCCAGCTTTCAGTCTTGCTTTAGTTTGTACATATTTCTCAGTTTGTTCTGCATTTTCAATTTTTAATAAGTCGGTCTGTACACCAATTTGTTCAAGCGTCTGTATTCTATCAATGCTTAACACTTGGGGGCAATCAATGTCAACTCCTATGGTCTTCAGTATATCTTAGATGTATCATATCCAGTCAGAGTCCTTTGAAGCTTCATTTGAGTCAGTTAGTTAGTCAGTCTTGTCTCTAGAAAGGATTTTGCATCAAACATCAAACACAAACTAAAAATAATCTGTGCTTTTTACATGCTTTTATCTCCTTGTATGCTTACTGATTGGCATTGAGATTTTTGCATATTGTGTCTTCTTGAGCTCTTTGATGATATCCTTTATAGGATTTAGAGAGTGATGACTGGAGGCATAATCTTTTTTTTGTCTTATGCTTGTATGTGAAAATCTAACAATTTTGGAAATTTTGGATTGAAATGGTGTCTGACTGTAAGAGCCTCTATCTCAAATTGGATGGCCATGTGTACCTTGACCATTGATACTCAAAAACTTCAAAGAAGTTTGATTTAACTATTATCATTTTTAGTGAGTTCTTTCTCCTACTGTGAAATGCGATCTTACCTAAGGATGTGAATGATAAAGGGTCACTACGAGTAATTCACACTGGACTTAGAATGATCTCTTGACTGTTTAATGTGTTTGTAACGCAAGACGTATTCTGGTCATCATGACATTTATGTTCTGATGCTTATACAAATTGCTATATCAAAATGGACATGATATTCAGGTCATCCTGGCGCTTGTGCCTTGGTGCTTATATCTAATTCTGACATTCTGAAAACAAAATCAATATTCATATATCTATGGTTGTCATAATCAATGGGTGTTGTATTGATTCTTGTGCATACAAATTGATATTCATATGTCTATGGTTTCATAGCTAGTGGGAATTGTATTGATTTATTCGGTTACCTAAAATTTCAATGATGATAACAAATCGACACATGATCAGTGACTAGGTCCTAGGTCTTAAGTTGTATTTCATTCTGCATGGCTCTTTGCATTTTGCATGTCTGCATGATCTCACAAATGTTTGGAAACACTTCAATGTTTAAACAATTATCCACTTGTCTCTTCAAATCTAACAAGAGCTAAATCTCACATGAAGGTTCCTCCAATGAAATAGTAAGTAGAATCCTTTTTCGAGATCAAAATCAAAATCTAAGATCATTCATATTGTCAATTTCTTGCACAATCAACCTTCAATCATCATAGAAATCCATTTTTCAACTTAATTAATTATCTTCCATCAAACTATCAAAATTTCAACTTGGTCAACCATGGTCAACTCATGGTCCAACCTAGTCAAAAATGGTCTCTAGGACCTCCAAACAATGTCGAACGTGTTCTCAGACATGTTTAACCACTTCTCAAATCAATTAACATGCTTCTAAACTCTCAAACACTGAATTTTCTTGTCAGATTTCAATTTTAATCCTGAAGGGGGCATGGTATTACACATCATTCAAAGTCTGTAATCTAATTTGAAATCATATCTTTATTGAAATCATATCTTTATGGAAATCATATCTTCCTCAGTAATCAAGACAACAAGCACAGCTAGTTATTGATTCATCAAAAAAGACCTCATCGCTCAGGGCAAATCTATCATCACTTGGGGCATATCAAATTCATCAAGATCCATATCAATCTGGTATTCTCCTAATCTTGTAAATTGTATCAGTTTTTGCAACCATCGGATCATAGTGTTCTTTCCTTGGTTCTTCGGCAACTTAAGGGTTTAGATGTGATACCTGCTAGTTCTGGTAGGACAATCAAGTCTAGAACCGTTCACTCACTTCTTAGCAATCATAAGGTTCAAAATCAGGTGTTTTGACGCTTTTGTTTCATCAGTTCATTGCTACTATAGTGAACATTATCTTTGGTCATTCAGGACCTAGAATCATCATATCTTTCAATCAATTTCTATCTTGGAATCAGTTTATCTTTCGAATCAGTTTCATATCTCTATCAAGCACATACTGTCTTTGAACCACTGCGCTTCACATAGTAATTCAAAGAGGGGAAAAATGTAATACCCCAAAAATGGGCTATAAGTTCATTAATCTTCTATATCAACATATCTAATGAAATCGACATCGAAGTCCTAACCTAAGGCACATCTAAACATCATCAAATCCTAATTGATTGTCTTAAGTTCTGCATCAGGGAATATTCCTAGCAATATTCCTATTTATCATAATTATCTTTAATTTTATAATTATTTGGTGATAAATCACATTTATCCTAAAGTTTGATTAATTGAATATTCTCAATATTTAATTAATTAGATTTAATTCTACCACTTAATTATTTAATTGAATTTAATTGTATTTATTCCTAAGTATTATTATTCAATTTGACAATAAATCAAAATTCCTATTATTAATTGATTAAATTCTTATTTAATTAATTAAAGCAAGTTGTCAATTTTTAATAATATTATTTTTGAATAAAAGTTTGATTTAAATGATTGATTAACCCATAAATCAATTATTTTTCAAAAATCAGTTAAGTTGAGAATAAATCACTTTATTTATTTATTAATTCATAATTATCCATGTGCACAATCAAAGAGCAGTTAACTCCAAATCAGAAAATCAATGCAAGTTGTTGACTTTTTAGAACTCAACATCATTTTTGAGTTTTAAAGTTGATCTAAACTTCTAATTCGAGTTAAAAAGCTATTTTTGCATGATTTGCATATTTTTTGTGAATTAAATTATCTTTATTTTTAGATAACTCAAAAATCAAGCTGAGTTTATCTGAGTGATTTATGGCTTTCTTCCATGCACCTCCAAAGCCCTGGATTTCTATAAATTAAAGCCTTAGCTCTTCACAATTCATCTCATATTTTTGCATCCTCGCGCTGTCAAATTGAAGACTGAAGAATCATTTTTGCGAATCCAAGCTTTATGAGATCAATTTCATTTGCATTCATATCATATTATTTCTAGATTAGCATATCATATTAGTTTTCATATTAGCATAGATTCATGTCAATTTTTCATTCTTATTGCATCTAAAATCCAAAAAAAATAGATTAATTACATTCATTTCATATCAGTTTTGCATTCAAATCCTTCATTTAGGTGTTGTCTAGGTCATTGATCTCGATAACAATCTAAGAACATCAATCTCGCACCTATTAGAAGGCAGTAAATCGCCTAGTTAGTTTAGCTTTTAATTCATTGCACGATTTCATTTTTGCTAACCTCTAATGTTTTACTGAAGCACTGTGTCTACAGATCAGGTATAATTTTCACACACACAACAACAAGCTTTGGACAGATAGGGTTAGGGTGTCAACTACCCAACCAATCACATTTACATCAAAACTTAATCTGCAGGGGAAGAACAAGAAGCCACCCAGAGAAAGAGATCTTAGATAGGTCTTCAATCATGAAAATCTACTAGATTCAGTATAGAGCACCAGGGATAGCCACGAATGCCAGTACAAATCACTATCTGTAAAAGGCTTCTTGAGCTCAAAAACATATGGTACAAACCCTACAAATGAGCACGACACACCCTGGACCACACTGGAATGGTAAACAAATCACCCCCCACCAGCACCAGTCGCTTTTGCATTGAATTTTAGTTCTTCTGGTCACAGAAAACCCTCCTGCAAATTTGAATTCAAATTCCAACGGTCACATCTTAGTGCCAGTAGTGAATCAGTGGTTGATATTTAAATCTCCATAAACTTTAAGTAGTGACCATCCAATCCATTTACTTTTCCCAGGCCCGCCCGCTTTATATTTCTTTAAGAAAAATCAACGGTCATCGTTACACCATGATGCTAAAAGTCAAGCATCTCACCTCAGTGGTATAACAACAACCTCATGATCT
This sequence comes from Chamaecyparis obtusa, assembly GCA_027943335.1. NCBI lineage: Eukaryota > Viridiplantae > Streptophyta > Pinopsida > Cupressales > Cupressaceae > Chamaecyparis > Chamaecyparis obtusa. The sequence goes on along the minus strand of BSBK01007603.1, from coordinate 1,592,062 downwards.
TCACAGACCTGCAGGAACCTTACTTCCTTTGAAAATCATGGCCCCACCACCAGTCAGTGACCAATCAAAACTGAACAACTCGACAACACCGGCACAATGGATCCGCCTTAATTTCGCAACCGTGACGTCCAAATAGTTGTCACATGATCACATAGCCAGGAAAAGGGCTATGTGAACATATGACAAGCGTCCACGTCAGCACCATATCACCGCTCCCCACCAATGTGGCACCCTTGTTGCATGATCGCATGGCCGAAAGATGGCCCTTACGATCATGCGACAAGGCAACAAGACTACCACCTCACCACCACATCAACCCAGAGGACCCACAAGCCTATCATCTACCATCATATCAGATGGTTGTCGCTACACCACGATGCTTAAAGAATGAGCATCTTATCTTAGTGGTGTAATGACAACCAAGAGATCATGTGACACTTTAACCTCTTTACAAACTGGCAGCCCCACTGACAAAATCCAGCTCATCACCCTGCTGACCAATGAGAAATAAGCACATCATCACCACCAAGTAGATAGGTCCCATCGTAAACCACCTTCATACCACATCAACGGCTCTTGTTAAAGCGCAGAGATTAAAAGGCCTACATCTTTTCCTCACGGTGTAGTGAGGATTGTTGATCCTGCACACTTGTTAATAATCTGCCAGAGCCCCCTGAGATGGGCCCACTGGGACATGTGTCAATCGGTCGCATGGTCGCATGTCAAAAATTTCTGAAATGTGATCATGTGACAACCAATCATTTAAAACCTTTGAAAACTTGGGCCCACCATCTGATCACACCAGTGCACTTAAGACCGATGAACAAGGAAAGCCAATAGGAGGGAAGAAATGTGAGGTCAAAAACACATAGGGTTTTTGGAAAAAGATCAAAAACATCATGGGTTTGCAAAGATATTATGGGTTTTCGACACTTAGGCAAATTCTGAGACTATCTTCCTGCAAACCTTAAAAATTGAATTTCTCCCTGGGTTTTACGAATTAAGAGATGCGATCAGAGCTGGAGCAAGGTGACACAAGGAAGAACACAGGGATAAGGGTGCACACCATAAAGCCAAGTGGATCTACTTTGCATATAAAATTGTGATTGCAGGCTGAGCAAGACAGCATTACAAAACTTGCAGGGAAAAGGCCATTTTCACTAGATTTTTGCATTGACGGGAAAATGGCCTAACAGGCAGTTCTATGAGTTAGGTTTTAATAAGATTAATTTCTTATTTATACAAGATATAGGACACAAAAATAGAGTTGTTGAATATATAGAGTAGGAGAGAGAGATATCTTCTGAGAGAAGCTATGGTCACAGAGGTGAAAGGTAGAAAGGATCAACAACCAGGTAAAATAGGAAGATCAACATGTATGATCTAATCAGACAAAGAGTGTCAATTAAGATCATTTCTTTTATACTATGAAATCATATTCCAATCCCTCTATCAGGGTGAACCCTAATAGGTTCATTGTATAAATCCTTTAACCGGTAGTATCTTGATTGATGTTGAAATTCCTTCAACAAGGTGGCTCCTAATAGAGTCAAGATCTTAACCGGTCTTCTACCAAATCCCTTTACCGGGAAGCACTCTCACAAGTGCTTTGTAAGCTCTTAATTGGGCACCTTTATTGCTGCAGTAGTGGAGTTGTGAGCTCTATCTCATTGTGGTTTTTTCTTTCTAATCAAGGCTTTCCACGTACATATGATTTGTTTATCTGAGTATTTCTATTTCTATTTGTGAATGGTTATTTACATTTTGTTTATCTTGCAAGAATCTTTATACAAGTTTTAATTGGAAATAGAAATACCATTTACTAATTCACCCCCCTCTCAATAACTAGTTAGGAATAACAAATTGTTTAGTTAGGACATGGTTGTAGAAGTCAGATAACTACTTTTCATTGAATATTATGCATGAGGAGTCAAACAATTAATTTTTCTATTTTACACCAAGAGGGTATGGTTCATGAATGGTGGTACCATAGGATGGTGACACAAGGACATGGTTTTATTACTACTTTGGATGAGTTCAGTCATAAATTTTATAAGAGTTTTGATAGGAAGGATCCAAAGATCATTTATACTTGCGATATAAGACAATGTATTTATATCATGGATCATTTTTTGAATAATCAACAAATGCATGACCAACATTATTTTCATTTACCTTTTCGGCCTCTAGGTTTTCATGTGTCACCATTTTACCCCAACCATGACCTTTTATCAGTCTGGTTGTTTGTTCTCTTAGTAACTTCATTATTTTCATTGAACATACCAAAAGAGTGATGGAAAAGAAGTGTGAAGAAAGAGTCATCAAGTTGTAGTTATTGATGTTAAGGTATCAAAAGGAATGCAAATCACTTGTCATGTCATGTCAGATCTATTTTGATTTATCTACAATTTGAGTTATGGAAACACTATGGATTGCTATGACAATGGAATCAATTAGATTATATATGATTTAAATAATTCTAAGTTTGTAAAGTTATGCATTGCAAGACAATGAAGGAGATAGGGATAAAATTGCACACTATTTATGAAGGAGATTAGAAAGTAAGGAAGTGAAGTTGACGACATGCAACTCATCTTGAAAGTCTAAAAATTAAATAGTATGAGAATATTACTGCATTTTTTCTGCAAGTTGATGTGGTAGTAAATTTTATTAGAGAACTTGGTGAAGAACTAGAGGAAATGGTGATTGTGAAGAAGATTCTTTGATCTCTATCCTCAAGATTTGATCCTAAGGTGGTCTGTAATAGAAGAAGATAAAGATCTAAACAAACTATGGATGAGTTACATGGATCTCTAACCATTTATGAGATGAGATATGATGATGAAAATTCCTAAAGAAAGGAGGTTACCTCCAAGGTGTCCATGAAGTAGGAAGACTCAAATTATGATGATGATTCAAATTTGGAGGAGGAAAACTTAGTCAAGAGATTACAAAGAGGTTTTGATAAGTATAAGGGTAAGTTACTCTTCAAATATTTTACTTGAAGTGAAGTGGGGCATTTAATAGCTAAGCTCTCATACAAGGGTTCTAAAAATGAAGGCAAAAATAATGGGAAGAAGGTGTTTCTCAAGAAGAATAAATTTCAAAAGAATCTAAAGAGTTTTGTTGTAAATAAGGATAGTTGTTCATTTGATAAAGAATAAGATCCGTGCACTTCTGGAAATGAAGTTGAAAAGACTTTATTCATGGTAATGGAGACACCTATTGGTGATATTAGAATGAAGTCTACAATGATGATGATGATGATAAAGTTGATCTAATTGATGAATTTCTTTGTGTTGGAAAAGAGACAAAGATATTGAAGAAGAGATAAAGCAATAGTGTATCCTGGGGATGTGTCCAAAGAAGTTGTTTCTCAAGAAGAATAAATTTCAAAATAATAAAAAGAGTTTTTCTGTAAATGAGGATAGTTGTTGATTTGATAAAAAATAATACTCATGCACTTCTAGAAATAAGATTGAAAAGGCTTTATTCATGACAATGGAGACTCTTGTTGGTGATATCAGAATGAAGTCTACAATGATGTTGATGATAAAGTTGATCTAGTTGAAGAATTTATGTGTGTTTGAAAAGAGAAAAAGAGATTGAAGAAGAGTTTAAGAAGAAATGTACACTTGGGATGCATCCCCCCCCAAAAAAAAAATTGAGTGTTCCTAGAATGAGGACACACCCAAGATGTGGGGATGGTGTTTCAACATCCCCAATGGTGCCACCAGTTTTTTCTCCCACTGCCAAGAATGTGAGGACATCCTGGCATTCTTGGAATGCTAAGGGAGATGCATGCACATCCTTCAAGCATCCCAGGGATGTCCAAGCATCCCCCACCGTGACAACATAAAAAATATATTTAAAAAAATACATTGTTTAATTGCTTATTTGGTTCTATTTAAACCCTTGGGGTATGTAGGGCCCATCTATGGTCTTCTATTCCTTCAAAAGGCCTCCAAGCTTCATTTTTATTCACATTTTCATTTCTAATTGATTGCTACAACAAGAAGAAGAGTGAAGAGAAGAGAAAATAGTGATTGGAGGAGTGAAAAGAGTGATTGCAAGTGAAAGAGGAGTGACAAGGATAGAGAAGAATAAGAGAAGGAAGATTATTCACCCTATTTATAGTGATTGGAGGAGTGAAAAGAGTGATTGCAAGTGAAAGAGGAGTGACAAGGATAGAGAAGAAGAAGAGAAGGAAGATTATTCACCCTATTTATAGTGATTGGAGGAGTGAAAAGAGTGATTTCAAGTGAAAGAGGAGTGACAAGGAGAGAGAAGAAGAAGAGAAGGAAGATTATTCACCCCATTGAAGAGATTTTTCAAGCAAAAGGTAGGGTTTTTAATTGATTTTTTATTTTATTTTCTGATTTTCAAATCAATATTTTTTTCATTTCTTGTTTCATTTTCTAAATTAGTTTAGATTTTGATTTACAATTTAAAATTTCAATTTTTTAAAATATAGATTTTATATTTTTTTAATTTTAAAGTAGGGCATAGGTTGAAACTACGTGTTTATTAAATATTTTTTCATTTTGTGAAATGCAATGTCAAAATGAGCTCCCACGGTCTTGAAATGAGTGAGGATGAGATGGAAAATAATCTCATAGTGCAAGCCAATCAAAATATGAACATGAGAATGATGATGAGCCCAATGAGGGGGGTGAGCATGGGTCAAATTTGGAAGAGAACTAGTTTCATATCTAGTGAAACACTTGCTACGAATTGCCCCTCCACACTTTTGGAAAAGTGTGATAGGAGTCCTTATGATCCCAAATCTTCTCTCAAAAATTTTGCAACAAGAATAACGGCCCCAACACCATCAAGTAGTGGCACAAGGAAATGTAAATACAACACTTATGGTAGAGAATGGTTTGGGAGAATCACTAGAGTTAATGCACACTTCCTCTTTTGGCTAGGAAAAGGTGTGGGAGCATGTCAATTTTTTAAGGAGGCTAAAAAATTTCATTACAGAAATGATTTCAACAAGCTTTCAGGTGTTCCATATGACTTGTGAATTACAATTCCTACTACCTTTTTTGGTAGGCAACATGTTTAGACTATTCAGTAGATTCACGAGAAGCCACATATTTCTACTCCTAGATCACATTAGAGAGAAAGAACATTGTTAGGGTCAGCCTCAAGACCTTCATCCACTTATAGTTCTATGACTGAATCATGACAGAGGAAGGGGAAACACAAGATGAAAACTCAAAGCAACCCTACAACTGATTTGTTTAATGTGCACATGAGAGATCAAATAGATGATGCAATTGGCTGGTTCTTTTTTGCCAATGACATCCCATTTCATGTAGCTTGATCTCCTTATAAGGAGATGATTTCAATGGTGGTGAAGGGGGGAGGACCATAATTTATGCCACTAGGTGAGCATAAATTGAGGATCAAGATCTTGGATAAAAACTATGTCAAGATTAGTTCATTGATGGAGATGATGAGTGCATGTTAGGAGGAGTTTTGATGCAACATAGTTATGGATGGGTGGATGAACATTAGGCATCATCCAATCATTAATATCATAGTTACATACTCAATGGGACCATTCTTTCTCAAGGTGGTTGATTGTTCAGGGCATCAAAAGGATGTTGATTTTTAGTTGAACATCCATTAGATATCTATTAAGGAGATTGCGCCACAAAATGTGGTCCAAGTAGTGGAAGATGCAACACATGTGTGTAGAGTTGTAAGGGCTATTATTGAAGAAACATACATACATATTTGTGGACTCCATGTTGTGTGCATTCCATTAACAATGCACTCAAAGATATGTGGAAAATTGAGTGGACTAGTGGAGTTGTCAGCAATGCGAGAGATGTGCAGATGTATATCTACAACCACCACACTTCACATGAACTCTTCATGAGATTCAGGAAGGAGTTTTTGAAACTAGTTGAGACTAGATATGCATCCTATTTCATTATATTGGAGAGAATTCTTGAGTTTTAATAGCCATTACAACTCATTGTTATGATGAATGTGTCGAATCACTAGGATGGGGACAAGACAGAGCAAGGGAGGAGAGTGAAGGAGATAGTGAAGAGTGATGCATTTTGGAGTAATGCAAAACACATAGTATTTATCATCACTCCAATTTTATAGGTCATCGAATATGGGGATGGGGATGCACCTAACCTTGGAGAGGTGTATGATTGCATTGAGTCTATGCCTGTCCAGAGGAGGGAAGTTGTGCAAGAGGACCCCACTTTAGAATTCTACAATGAGAACACTCAGTCTATTATTAAACATAGATGGGATAGCCTAAACACTCCTTTTCACATGGTTTCTTATGCATTGAATCCAAAGTGGTACATTCCTAGGCCTAGTAGAGTTACATTCATTCAGGATGATGAAGTGAAGGAAGGGTTCTTCAGGTGCATTGATAGGATGTATGATGCTGAAACTGTTGGCATGATTCACACCGAGTGGATGAAATTTTCTACTCTTAGGGGTTATAAGGATGCAACAAAGGTAGACATAAGAACTATAGAACAAGAGCATCTAATTTTGTGGTGGACTTTTTATGGACCAAAATTAGTGACTACCACACTAACCATTCATTTTCTATCTCATGTTTCTAGTTCTTCAGCTTCTAAGAGTAATTGATCTATGTATCATGATCCACTCTCTTAAGAGGAACAAACTTTCCTCTAGGAGAGAAAAGAAGCTATTGATTGTACATAGTCCCTTGCATATCACTGAACACAAGACATGTGTGTACAAGGAGAGCACAACATCATGATGGGATGTAGTGCCAGAGGAGCCATCACATATTGATGAGGATGAGTATGCTTCAAATATAGGACTGGTTGGTGATCCTTTGGCAAATCTTGACCTTGCTGAGTCTAGTAGTTCTAGTGATGAGGAATTTTTTGACCTCTTGAGGGATGATTAGAGAACTTCACTAAATTTTGTCATTTTGACATTTTGATTTTGTACTTGTTTTGATATCATGCTACTCATTGTAATCATCTTTATAATCAAATATTTTTGATATCATAAAATAGAAATATTCCATTTTCCAAGTCAACAATTTAAAATTTTATGTAGTGCTGAGTATTCTAATTTCTAATTAGTAATTTGGTACTAAAAAATTCAATGTTCATTGTTCAATGTTCAAGTATTTACTATTTTAGTATTTTGTATTTGGCATTTTACTTCTTAATAGTCTTATATATCTTTTCATAACTAGCATTTTAAGTACCATATGTATAGCATATAGTATATACACAACCCCCCCCACCGCCATCCCCAAATTGAGGCCTCTTTGTCCCCATGTCTTGAAAACCTGTCCCTGAGAGTAGTGTGACTATGTGAAGAAGTGAAGGCTAAAAAAAAAGTGACTCAAAATCTTGAGAAGATAGAAAATACTGTCATTTATTTGAAGATTCGAGTATAAGAATCAAAGAGGATTGAATTTTTGAAAATGAGATTGCTAACTAGTGAAAAGATCTCTAAAAAACTCTAAGAACTTGTGTCATTGAGAAGAGATATTGAAAAAGTAAGTAGTTAGGTAAAGTTGAAGTTTGGGAAAAGCATTGAGAATTTGGATCAAATAATTAATTATCAGAGGTTAAAACATATCAAAACTAGGGTTGGATTTACATAAGATCAGAAGGGAAAGTTACCTGAACATCTTGTGAAGTTAAGTGGTGAGAATTCAAAAGACAAGGGTTCTGAAAGTTTGAGATCCCAACAAACTGTGGCCATTAAAGTTTGGAGACAAAGTTGGAAAATCCCCAAGAGAAGCATCAAGAGGACAAAGGATTTAATATTAGGCTCAATCATTTTTTTGGCTATTGCTTTAATTGTAATCTTTTTGGTCATAAGGTCATGGATTGTAGAAAGGTTTTTTGAGAAGAAATAGCTTTTTTAGCATAAATTTTTTTGTTCCATCATTTGATTTCAAGATCATTTGTCACAAGTGCAACAACTTTGAACATATTGCAAGAAATTCTAGAAGCAATTTTGTGAGTTTGCTAAGTCAAAAACTAAATAAAACAACTTAATAAGTCAAAATAGTGATTCTAAACACATTTGATAGAATAAATTGGAAGAGAAGAGAATAGAGGATCCCCTAGTGGCTCATACTAGACTTGATGCACAAAAGGAGAACTTGTGGATCACAGATAGTGGATGCTCAAGTCACATGATAGGAGATAAAAGTTCATAAAATTCAAAAAAATTAGAGGAGATGTTATTGCAGGTATTAGTTCTCTTGCTAAGATTGTTGGTAAGGGTACTTTGAGTCTTGATATTGGTAAGTCGAGCTTACAATGCCATGTATTTTGAAGGTTTAAGACATAATATTTAAAGTGTAAGTCAAACATGTGACGGTGCTTATAATATTTCATTCAATGCAAAAGGATGTGAAATCAGGAAAATGGATACCAAAGAATTGGTTGCAAAAGGAATAATAATTGATAGTGATGTATATCATCTCAATGAAGGTAATGGGAAAAATTACTTTTCTATATAGAGATAAGAGAGCTTAATTTGGCACTAAAATGATCTTGTGAGAATTGTCTCAAAAGGAATAGTGAGAGACATCCCTGAGATTAAAAAGCCACCATCCACCATTTGCAAACCATATAATGAGGGAAATTAGAAAAACATAAAATTTTCTGCTAAGGAGTATTCTACCACAAAGTCATTAGGTTTGGTTCATATTAATCTATGAGGACCTATGAGGGAAATGAGCTAACAAAGTATTTTATTATGGTTACTAAGATTAATCTACAATGTCTTGTATTCCTTTTCTAAAAGATAAGTTAGATGTTTTGAAAATTTTAAGGCCTATAAGGAAATGGTATAAAATAAAGTAGGTAGGATAATCAAATGTTTAATATTATAAAGACATGGAAATTTTACTTCTAACAAATATGAAGAGTAATGTGCAAAGCATGGAATCTAAAGACAATATTTAGTTCTTAGGACACCTCAACACATAGTTACCAAGAGGTGAGAGTGTTTAGAGACAACAAAGATTGGTACCAGTACTGGTACAACTAATTTTTAAAAATAGATGTAGGTACTTGAAGATGCCATTTTTAATATAATTCAATAATTTCCAAAAAATATCATGGCAAGGAACTTTGAAAAGACAAATAGTAAATCAATTATACAAGAAAAATATATAGTAAAGGTATTTTCTCATTAGACCATCACAATGACAAAAATCATTCATATAACTATTTATGTCTCTCTCAAAAAGTCTACACTTATCAATAGGTCCAATGAATATGATTTTGCATGGATTTTTCCATCAACAAAAATGCAGTCTTTTTTTTTTTTTGCCTTTTAATGGGTTTTTCCATAAGTTTTCTAGCAAAAGACATCAATTTTTGGTCGAAAGACTTCAGATATAGTTGGAGACAACAACCAAAAGAACCTTATGTGTCAAGAAGTTTATAGAGACATCTCTGGTACTAGAGACACATCCAATGGTGGCAGATAGGTCTCCAAGTAACAATGCCTCAACAAAATGGACTGGTAAAAAGTATTCATAAGATGGAAAGAAATCATAGTTGCTACATATGCCTTGGAGAGAAGCTTTTCACATAGAAATATATATTTTGAACAAAGATCAGATGAGACCAAATACTACAAAGACATTATATGAGTTATGGAAAGGAAGACCAACATCAACTAGGCATCTCAAATTTTTTGAAAGAAAATGTTACATCAAGATAAATGAAAAGAATTTGGGTAATTTTGATTATAGATCTAATGAAGGTATTTTTATGGTTTCCTCTATGAAAATAAAAGCATAAGATGCTATACCAAAAGATTGAGGAGAATTGTGGGAAGTGTCAATGTGAGTATTGATGGAAAAAATACAATCACTTGAGGTTCCAGATGAAGATTAAAAGGATGAAGCAATCTACATAAGTGATGAAGACTAAAAAAATGAATCACAAATCACAAATGTCAAGAATAGCTAAGTATGTGTAGAAGAACCAATCTAAATACTAGATCACTAGAGATATAGACAATGGAGTTAAAACTGAGAAAAGATTAAGACAAATAAACAAAGTTCATTTTTCCCTAGTGTCATGACTTGAACCAATTTATTTCTTGGAAGAAATCAAAGAAAAAGGTTGGTTAGATGTTGAAGGAAGAGTTTTCTAAGATTAATAATAATGATATTTTGGAGCTAGTTCAAAGACCTAAAGACAAGAATGTTATTGGTACAAAATGGGTCTTCAGAAATAAGTTGAATGAAGAAGGAAAAGTGATTCAAAATAAGGTTATATAGGTATATAACAGATATGATCAAGTTGGGGGAATTGATTTTGAGGATATTTTCTCAAATATAATGTCTATAGGAAATTAGGATGTTTTTCAGACTATCAACATTTAAGAGCTTCAGATTTTACCAAATGGAGGTTAAATCTACATTTTTTAATGGATAATTAGAGGAAGAAGTATACATTGAGAACCTAGAAGGGTTTCAATATTCATAAAAACAAAACTTTGTGTGTAGATAGAAGAAGACTCTTTTATGGAATCAAGCATACTCCATAAATACCTATATTAAGAGGGCTTCAAGAAAGGTTGTGCTGAAAACAAGCTTTACATAAATTCATAATGTGATCGATTATTGATTGTTTTAGCATATGTTGAGGATATTATTGTTGATGGTAGCAATGACGGAATGTGTAAGGAGTTCCAAAATGAAATTCAAAAGTAGTTTGAGATGTCAATGCTTGGTGAGTTATCATTCTTTCTTGGTTTACAAATTTCTATCAGAGAGGTGTATATTTATTTCTTTAACCAAGAACACAAAGAAAAAGTTTGAGTAAGTTTAATTTAGAAGAGTGCAAACCGGTAGGTACACCTATGATTATTGTGTGCAAGTTGAGTACATATGATGATTTTCTCTAGAAAATTAAACCTTATATAGGTCAATGATAGGTGGCTTGTTGCATGTAACTTCATGTAGACCATATATGATGAAAGCAGTTTGTACAGTTGCAAGGTTTGAGGAAACGCCTAAGGAAACTTGTATCAAATTATTGAAAAGGATTTTTTGGTACTTAAAAGAAATAAAATATTTTGGATTGCGGTATCCCATAAATGAGAGTCCCAAATTGACTATTTATAGAGATGCATATCAGGTCAAATGTATAGATGAAAGGATTAATACAAGTGGAGTGGCATTCTTTCTTGAGGATAGTCTTGTATCATGGTTGAGTAAAAAACAAGACTCGGTGTCTAAAACAAAAGTACAATACATTGCAAAAGCTTCATGTAGCACTCAAGTGTTGTGGATGAAACATAATTTAAAAGAGATGAGAGTAAAATTTGATGAACCCATCTTAATTCTTTGTGGTAATACAAGTGAAACAAATATTTCAAGGAATATGGTGATGAATTCAAATACTAGACACATATTAAAAATAAGTGTCATTTTTTGAGAGAGAAGGTTGCATCCAAAGAGGTGAAGTTGGAGTATGTTAAGACTAAGGAACCTATTCTAGATATTTTCAAGAAATATGGTGATGAATTCAAATACTAGACACGTATTAAAAATAAGTGTCATTTTTTGAGAGAGAAGGTTGCATCCAAAGAGGTGAAGTTGGAGTATGTTAAGACTAAGGAACCTATTCCAGATATTTGGACTGTGGTATCCCATAAATGAGAGTCCCAAATTGACTATTTATAGAGATGCATATCAGGTCAAATGAATAGATGAAAGGATTAATACAAGTGGAGGGGCATTCTTTCTTGAGGATAGTCTTGTATCATGGTTGAGTAAAAAACAAGACTCAGTGTCTAAAACAGAAGTAGAATACATTGCAAAATCTTCATGTAGCACTCAAGTGTTGTGGATGAAACATAATTTAAAAGAGATGAGAGTAAAATTTGATGAACCCATCTTAATTCTTTGTGGTAATACAAGTGAAACAAATATTTCAAGGAATATGGTGATGAATTCAAATACTAGACACATATCAAAAATAAGTGTCATTTTTTGAGAGAGAAGGTTGCATCCAAAGAGGTGAAGTTGGAGTATGTTAAGACTAAGGAACCTATTCCAGATATTTTCACAAAACCAATGCCTAATAAGAAGTTTGAGTATCACATGAGAGATTTGGGAGTTATTACTCCCTCCTCTTGAATGAAGAAGTATAGGTTGAGGAGTGTTCACTCCACCTATGAGAAGAGTCAGTGGTCTTGCAAAATGTTGCTAAAAATGGTTAGATAAATATATAAAAATTAAGTAAAATACATGGTATGGACTCAGGAGAAGTCTATTCATGAAAATAATTTCTGGAATACTAAGTAGTTGACCTTTTCCATTTATATAAAAAGGGGAGAATGAAACTCAAAATCATAAGGAAGAGAGTTCAAATGTGTCAAATTTATTATATTTAATAGGGGGAGTTCTTTATCTTGACATACTTGATTTGTGTTGTTGTTGGTCATAAATAACAAAGGAGATTGTTAAGCATATGTTTTCATTAATGATGACAAAGGATTGGTGAAAAAGGAGTGCCAAAGAATAGTAAAGAAGTTGTATTAATTGATGTCAATGTATTTGATATAGCCTATAATTCTTCATAGGTTTGACCAAAGCATATGGATGATTATCAATCATTAAATAATTTTTCTCTATTCCTTATAAGAATTTGTTATAAAATATGATTGGTTTTTCATATCTATTAGATCTAAAAATGCAATGGCCATGACTCTTTGAAATGTTACTCGTGCATTGTTATGTGCAATTGACATTTTCAAGTATGGATCCATGCCCCAAAGAGTTGTAAATATTATCATTTTGCTCAAACTCTTTAACCATAACTTAAAAATTCATCCATAATTGGCATAAACTTATAACCAATCACCTTTTATGATATGTGATTCATTCTAGGAAGAGGATAGTTTTCCTTAAGGGATTTTCCATTCAAATTATCAAATTCAACACATAGCCTTATTCCTCCATTCTTCTTGATTAGAATGGTGTATGAAACATATTTTCAATGCTTGATTGGTTTGACAATACTCTTTTCTATTAGTTTCATCAGCTCCTTTTGCACCTTAAGGGGAAGGATGGGATTAATAGGTCTACATTTTTGGTAGAATGACTTGGCATCTCACTAAATTGGAATCATGTTTTGGAAGAGGTCATCCTTACATGCCTTAACCTTCTCATACATCGAATAAAAACACTTCTTAGTGATCTTCAATATAGATATCAACATCCTCTTATCTAATAGTTTTAATAATTTTCCAATGTAGAACATATTAGGATTAGCATATATGCCTAGGCTGACACCTATATTATTTTTATGAATTGGTTGATATCTAATCTTGTAGTGGTGGTTTCTATTAAAAATCCCCTCCAACTCAAATATACTATAATTATGACAATCTAATACCATGTTGAAGTTTGTAACACAACCTTCTAAGGATCAAACAACAAAACAAAACACCTTCCACAAGCAAGGATAGGAAGAAAGAATTTCTATATTTAACAAGTGCAAAAAATAATACAATATTCCAGGATGAATTACAATGAAGTGATCAATTTATTTTTATACAAAATAATAGTCCTAAAAATATGTAAAAGCTAACTCAAACTAAAAATGAAAAACTAAAGCTAGATGTGCAAAATAGAAGTGTGTGATATGCACAATCTGCAAATTGGAGCCCAACTAGACTGAACTAAACTAAATTAGACTAAGTGAAATTAACACCCCCCCTTAAGTGAAACTTAGGGATAAAAAAAAAATCTAAGCATTAAATGCATGAATGGGTCTAGTTAACTAGGCTTGATTAGGTCCCCATGTACAATGGAAGCCTATTAAAGAAGAGAAAAGGAGAAAAACCACATGGCAAAAACACTCCTCTCCAAAAGAAAGTGATGCAAGTACATGAAATGCAAAAGAACATCCTTTGAGACACTAGAAAAATGTGAACAATTGTCAAATGATAATTACCATAGTATTGAATGAAGAACCTCTTCTGAAACCAAGATGATGATCAATATCAATCTGTATGAGTGCCCCTAATGACACAACTCAAACAATGAGAAAATAATAAACAAAGAAAAAACATATGTCAGTCCAAGATAAAAAAGAAAAAAAATCCCCAATGTTACTACTTGAAAAATAAATTGATGGAAAACAAAGGAAAAATATCATTCAGTTGAAGATACAAATGACACATGGATCTTCATTAGTGATGCCAACAAAACTACTCAACTATGCAAGAGAAAAGTGCTAGTCAAGAATATAGGTGTCAATAGTCTAAAGAACTAATGAACTATGAAACTAAGGAACCATTAGCATAAACAATAGAAACCCCTCCATAATGCTAACAAAGGAGAGGCATAACAAGTCCACTAAAATTCTATTGCTATGGAGATATTAAAGGTGAGGCCCTTGTAGAAAGAGCATGACATTTTCCTATTTGTGATGAAGAAGACTTAGGGGTTGAGATGTGATGTTGTTGCAAGGACTCCTCTAAAGCCTCTAGTCTCTTCCAACACCTAGTGACTACATGTCTCACTTAGCCACAAAAAGTTCAAGGCTCACCTGAATTATTCTTCTATCTCTAAGGAAGACTCGCCACCATACTTAAAAGAATGAGAAGGAGATGGAGTGGAACAAGATCTTCAATTTGACTTATGACAAGATTAGAGGGATTCTCACTACCTGAAGAGTGTGTCTTAGTCTTTTTTTTCACCTTCTACTTTTCCTAAGATGATTGTGCAACTGAATCTTGGGACTTGAAACCAATAAATGAATCATTTGGAGTTAACAAAGACTACTCCCATGTCAAACATTCATAGAACACCTCAAAAGAAGGAAAAGAGAATGAATCTCCCATAGAATCCATAGTAGCATAAAATGTAGAAGAAAAGAATTAAAAGGGTCCTCAAAGTTTAGACAAGATCATGAAGATGCACTCTTTGACAATCTTATCTTTCCCACATCCAAGCAAAAAAGTCCTAATGGAATTTAACTTCTCCAAGAAGTTCTCAATGGAAGGAGAAGAATTAGATAACAAAGTAGTCAAATCCATCTCTAGTTGAAGTGCTTGAACCTGATTAAGCTTCCCAAAGAGAGTTTGAAACTTGAGCCAAATGACCCATGAAGTAGTCCAAGGTTCATGACAAAATGAGAGATTGTTTGAAACATGTATGGAAATCAAACTCATAGCCCCATCCATCTTGTTTCTATGTTGAACACCTCAAATGGGGAGTCAAGTTAGGCTATGTCTCATCCAACATGAATCAAAACCCTCTTGATAGAAGTAACCTAGTCATCTGTTCATTTTAGGTATGGTAGTTATGAGGGGTGAGGTATGTTATGGAAGTAGAATCCCCATGCTAAATAACTATAAGAGAGCCCCCCACAAAAAGTAAACACAAACCCTCATGCAATTGGATATTCAAGAAATCTCAAAAAGATCAATGTTTACATGATGAAAAAATTATAAAAAAATGATGGCAGATCTGAATAGAGCACTCTAAGATCTTTCCAATGATGTGAGGAAGTCAAAAAATTGAGTTTTTTTTTTCTCAAGTTATGTCCTAAGAAGCATAAAAAGGAAGGCTAACTTTGGAGGCTTTGTAAAAAGAATTGGTGTAGAATTTGATAAAACTACTACTATGAGAAGATCGACACTAGAATCATCTTTCCAACAATAGCTTTTTTATGCAATTTTGAGCCCATATGATGAAGTTATGGCCAAAAAATGAACAACTACTCTGTAGGGCTTGGAGGTCAAACTAGGTCAAACTAGTCAATTGTTGATGCCTAGAAAAAAATGGATGCCCGTCAAAAGTCATCAAAATATTCCTTGTTCCCAAAAAATATTCTCCTACTAGAGAAAAGGATGCCACTAGATTATTCTTTGAATCCATTGGAATATTCTTAAAATCTCTACTAAAATTGGCAGGGGTCACTAAAAATAGTGACAATGCTAAATTTGGAGATGTCACTAAAAATAGCTTGGTGAGGGCATGAGGTGGTGTTGATTTCATCAAGGGTATGGCCTCCACATGTAGGTTTGTAGTTGTACATGCAGGTCTATACCTGCATGTACCTTGGAGAGCCTCTATAAAAAAACTTGCAAAAAAACATTTTTAAAAAATTATAAAAAAAGGTTTACCAAAAATGCTTTCGCCAAAATTTTTTAAGGCTCGTATTGATTTTTCTTGTTGACCACTTGCATCAGTAATTGTACGTATACCTTGAGATACATGTTGCCTCTTCCAACAAAAAATGCCTAAAATCTAATGAGTTGAAATTTGACAGTTTTATAGTCAATTATGGGTTTTGGGGCCTTCTCAGATCAATGACAATATTTGTTTCTCTCTAGGATGTACAAATTTATCACTAACCCCCAAAGTTTGCCTCATTTTGTGTGCCCTCAGCCAAAATGACCCAAATTTCAACTACTCAAATTTTGATGAAATAACATTCAATCTTAGGGTTTTTGTATGCTACAAACTCAATGTTGATATTCCTTTCAATCCAAAGTGTTCAAAAATATTTTCTTTCCTCAAAATGAGTGTCTTTGAAAGAGGCCACCTAAACTCTCAACTTTTCATAATTTGATGGAACAACTGGTGATCTTAAGATTTTGGGATGCTACCAGCATGATCGTGAGGTCTGGGAAACTCCAAAAAATAGGAAAAAAGTACTCAAATCCAAATTCACACAAGATAAAAAAAATTGGAGACAACAATTCTCTTGAGAAAAGAAACCCTCAAATCTTGAGAAGGGGTTGTTGAATTCATGCTAGAATTATAGCGTTGTGATACCAAGGTGAAGTTTGCAACACAAGAACCTAAGGATCAAACAAAAAAATAAAAACACTTTCCACACACAAGGGTAGCATATAATTGTTATATTTCTCAACTGCAAAAAAGGAATATAATATCACAAGATGAATTACAATGAAGAGATTGACTGCTTTTATAGAAACCAATAATCCTAAAAATATGCAAAAGCTAACTCAAACTAAAAATAACAAACTAAAGCTAGATATGCAAATTGGAAGTGCGTGATATGCACAATGTGCAAATTGGAGCCCAACTAGATAACTAAACTAAATTAGACTCAACTAAGTGAACCTAAGCTAGGCATGAATGTGAAAACATGTGCTCAAATTATACATAAGAATATTCTTGAGCATGTACACAATTAATTAATGCAACAAATACTCATTCTCTAACAAACTAACCCTTTGAAGATCTTGTTAGTCTTTAGACACATTACTTCATTTTCTAGTATCATTTCTTTACTATCCTCAAACTTTACTATATGTTCTTAGTCAATTTATTAGATATCAAACTCTATGTAGATAAAATAACTATCATTTAATACCTTCTAGCTATGAACATTGCCAAATATGCT
Organism: Chamaecyparis obtusa; assembly: GCA_027943335.1. Classification (NCBI taxonomy): domain Eukaryota; kingdom Viridiplantae; phylum Streptophyta; class Pinopsida; order Cupressales; family Cupressaceae; genus Chamaecyparis; species Chamaecyparis obtusa. The sequence continues at coordinate 1,574,663 of BSBK01007603.1, read as the reverse complement.
AGATATTTTTAAGAACTCAATACTAAGTTGACACTAAACTTAAATGAATCTCGGATGCCTCAATAGATTAGGAATTTGTAACATCATTTTATGACTTCTCACCCCATTCAATAGCAAATTCACATCAAACAATTCTATTGTCCCAAAATTGCATTCTTCTACTTTTTAAGACTTTCATCCTTATGCTGCACTAAAAAGTTAGCACCCATTAATTGGTGGCTTTAGGACCTATTAGATCCCATTTTAGTGATTTCTATATCAGAGTGTATTGATTCTTGATTTCCTGCATCTGTCATTTTCTTTCCTTGAGACTTTGCACACTTTTCAAGCCCCAGATTCACTTTGAAATTAACCCTGTCAAGACTAGGCTGACCTAAGTCAGCCTTATCTTGGACAAGGCCGACCCAAATCGGCCTTGTCCTTGGGTATTGACTTTAAGTGGGCTCTGGGCCCAATGTGGGGCTATTTTATTCTCTGATCTTAGTTGTGGTCAGCTCAATAATATTGAGTCTCAAAATGAGTATTAAAGGACATTAAGGCCACTTATGTTGACATCCACTATTATCCATTATTATGCAATCCAACTTAAATGCAAGCAGTCAATTGATTAAGTGAAAGCAAGTCAAGCAATTCAATTTATGTAATTGAGGATTTGTGCTCAAGATTTGAAGGCGAGCACCCATTGAAGATCTCTAAGACTCCATATCTTCAAGTCTCCATTCAAGCAAAGGAAATCTTCCCTAGTTGATGCAATTTTCTCTCTCATGGCTAAGTAGATGAGTTATCAAGCTAGAAAGAAGATCCACAAGCATACATTCATTCAAGATCTAGCATTTGAAATTGTACATCCATTGCATTTATGGAGACATCTTTGATCCTACATTCTTCACAAGAATCTTCATGGGTTTATCAGATCCTAACATCCATCCATGAGGGTTTCTCATGTAAGTTGAATTCTTAGATTTCCTTTTTTTACAACACTTTCCTTATGCAATTTCTATTTCATTATAAGGTTGATTCCTATAGAGGAGCTTGACCAAGGAAATCCCCTTTCCACAACCTTTTCCCCTTTTTCTTGTGTGCCAAAACAGGTTGTCGAAATTTCAAATCTGGATTTTTCAGAGTTATATAACTAGTGACTGATCCTTTACAAAATTTATCAAATTTTGACTCTCCAAGACAAGGCAAAATTTATTGCACAAGGCCAACTTGAGTTGGCATAGTCTTGGAAATCTACAATTTTCACAGTCAAAAGATATAGGGATTGAGATTCAAGATCCATAACATTTTATACTCTTGATAGTTGTGCGATAATAAAATCTAGATTTAAAGTTCACTTGTTCCCTCCTAGTTTCAAGGTTTAAGTTCAGTCTTCTTCTTTTCATCTTACATTTACTTTATGCATAAGATCTGATATTACATCTTGTTAGTAATCATTTCCTTAGTCATTGCATTTATCTTCATTTCATTGTGCATGAGTGTTATCACTTTGAGTCCAACCTATAGCATTCTGGTTAGAAGAAGTCATAGACTTATGGGTTCCTTTGATCTTGAACCCTCCTTTTGTCCTAGGAATCTTGATGAGACTAACATGAATCTTAATGACAACAATCCTATCATGGATAATAAATCTTCTCATTCTTCTCATGATGAATAAGAATTCTTAAGGGTTCCTCTTGCCTGAGTCCAAAAAATTTCTCATGATTTTGAAAAGTTTGAACAATGGCTAGCTCAAGAAAACCCTCATCCTAGAGCCTTTCCCATTGTAGAAGGCATAAGGAAACTTATTCATAATGATGAACATGGTCTTAACATTTTTCATAGTGTTTCCCATATTGTTCATTCCAATGTAAAACCTCTTAGATTTTATCCTCAATATTTAGGTCTCACTCCACCTACTACAAGTGTTGAATCCTCTTTTCCTATCTCTACTTCCATTCCTAGTGTGTCCACTTTTACTCCACTTATCCTAACAACTTCAATCCAAAATTCTAATCCTACACATGCAAGTTTTCCTAATTCTATTCTTCCTTTCATTTCTTCAAGTGCACCATGTGTTTCATTTCCTTCATCTATGCCCGCTTACCATAGTGTCCCTTTTTCTTATTCAAACATTCCTTCCATTTCAAACAATGTTCCTAATATTTCTCATGTTTCTCCTCCCACCATTTTTTCTATCGATTATACCATTAATAGCTTGGCTCAAAATCTATCTTCTTTACAATAATAAATTGCCTCTATGACTCGATCCATGTTTAACATTCCAAATTGTGATATTTCCAGTCCTTTGTCTTTGGATACCATATGTGTTGTTATCCCACAAAACATTGAGATTCCTCATCTTGAAACCTATAATGGTAGGAGTGATCCTTTGAGTCATGTTAATATTTTTCAAACCTTGTGTACTGATTTCTCTCATGGCCATAGGTTCATGAAAAATTTGTTTACTAGAACCTTTCAAGACAAAGCCTTGTAATGGTATTGTTCTTTTCCTCCTTATTTCTTTGATTCCTTTGACAAGCTTGCTAATTCTTTCATTCAACAATTTCAAAAAAACATTGGTCCTCAAGTTTCTTTGACTAATTTGATGCATTGTAAACAAGGAGTTAAAGAAAGACTTACTGACTTCTTTGGTAGGATTAAGAATTTACATGCTCATATTTCTTATCTTATACCTAATGTTGATGTGCAACACATTTTTATTTCTAATTTACAAAAAGACATTAGAGATCAGATTCTTCTTTTTGAATTATCTTCCTTTTCTCAATTGTGTGTAGTGCTTCATCATTGTCAACTACACATGAGTCAATTTGAGAGCACCACTCCAATGGATCATGTTCTCATTGATAAGAGTGATGCCATATCCCATTTCAACAAGTTTCAAAAACAAAAAACCTTTATTAAAATCAATAACTCATCAAACACTATTGATGAACAAGTGGCAGTGACATCCAAAGGTGCAAGTTTCTAAATATTTGCATAATATGATATTGAAGTTAATTAATGCTAATGTGTTAACACTTCCTCCTATCAAACCTATTGACCCTTCTCAACCTAAATCTAAATATCTTTATCCCAAAGCTTTCTGTGAATACAATCATCAACCTAGCCATGATACCCAAAAGTGTTACTAGTTGAAAATTGTTATTCAAGACCTTATTGATTCCAATGCTATTTCTATGGAAGGTGACAATAAAAATGAGAATAAATCTATAAAAAATCCTAACCAAAACTTGCAAATCTATAACAATCCCTTTCCATCTCATTCAACCAATACCATTGACCAAACCCAACCTTCTTCTTCTCCTTGCATTGACTACGACAAAAAATTTGATGAAGCTAATCATGTGGTCAATCAAGTTGAGCAAACCAAACCTAAACATTCACCTCATATTTGCATTACCTTTGACTCTTTTGAGAAAATTAATGCACCTAATGACCCCATATACATTGTCACAAGGGTTGATGGTCTTCCTTCTCGAGGTGTCTTTATTGATCCCACTTGCATGGTGATTGTGATAACTAAAGAAAATATCCATAATAGATGATTGCAATGTGATTTCTATGATAAATTTTATGTTATGATCCAAACTTTCAATGGTTTTCTTTATCCTTCTCATGGTTCCATCTAATTTCCTATTGAATTTGGTGGTAAAAGTGTAGATGCTACCTTTATTGTCATCTCGACTTATGATCAATTCCAAGTCAAACTTGGTCTTCCTTGACTTACCTCTATGAAATTAATTGCATCTCCTATTTGTAAAAGTGTTAAATTTCCTCATAAGGGAGAAATTATGACTGTTAACCATAGTCTTTATTAGTCTTTTGTTCCTTGAGACTTTGTTGACCTTGATTTGTTTTGGCCTTGCATGCCTCAACCAACTCAAACTTTTCCTCACCATATCTTTCACTCATACCAAGCCTATAAGGTATACAAGATTTGTGAACTTATAAAACCTACAGATGATTTTGGACATCAACTTCTTCCTACACCACCTATAGCTCCTCTTCCTATTTCTTATACAAATACTTATTAACCTATCTCTCAACCTAGGGTGGTTCATTATGTTCTCCCTCCTAAGGGAGAAAAGGACATGATGTTGATTGATCCTACCCAAAATCAAATTTATAGAAAAACCAAATGAAATCATCATGCTCGTGATCTTCATCGCAAGCATTGTGCTAGAGCCCATCAACATACTTCTCAATACATTTCTTTGTCTCATACACTTCCTCATTCTTCACTTCCATTTGACCAACCCATTCTTGAGCCCATGGAGGAAGTAACTTTAAACAAGATAAAAATGAACAAACATGAAATGATATTCATATCTCAGATTCTATTGCAATTAATTTGGATGAAGAAGATACTCTTGATGATGATATTCTTGATGCTAACAATGATATTCATGTTAGTGATTCTAATAACTACACAATTATTGATATTGATCATGATTTACTAGCTATACTTTCACAATAGTTATCTATTACTTCTCGTGGAAAACATGACAACCTATCTTCACAATAGGTTCCTTGTTTGCAACTGGCTATTATTCCATCCGTTATGCTAGATGTTGCACCTCTTGCGAGTTTCCCACCTTACCTAAAAATTTTAGATAAAGATGGGGGGAAGACGATACACTTGAATAGCTCCTCTTGCATGGTGGATTATATGTATTTCCCTTTTGTACTATGTTTCCCCCATGATGTGATGCTTGCTACATATTTTTTTTATATTTCTTTAAAGGATCCTTGTTGCTCTATTGGCGCAAAATGATAAAGGAATCACAATGTCATAAACATTCTTACATTTGTATCTCACTTCTTCTATATGTCATTAGATGTTATGTTGTACCAGTGCCACCATTTGTAAATGTGCCTTTGTGTTATCTTCTTGGGATGATGAAAAATAATATCTGCCTATTGCTTTTGGTCTCTGTGATGCCGGCCCAAAAAGAACCTTCTTAGTAACTCTTACATTCTTTTCTTCCATTGTGCTTTTATTTATACTACCTTTGGGGGATGATGGAATTTTATTTTGACAAAATATTTTACATATTATCATAATATCATACTGACCCTAGAGTTAGTAAATCCATTTTGTGCTCTCCTTTTTCATGTGCTCATTTCCCTTGATTTGTCCTTTCTTAGGAGCATTTTATATTGGAAACATTTCTTGTGGATTCATGTACGCTCCATTAAAGAAATTTCTCCTATTAAGGTGTTTGCAATCACTTTAACATAGGGGCATACACTTCACTCTATGTTTCACATTTTTCACACACACACTAGTTCAATGCTCCTTTTCATGTTGATCCCTAAGGAAGCTTACCTTCCCTTAGGACAGATCACCTTTTTGATACCTTAATAGATACTCTTTCCTTAAGGACAGATCCTCCTTTGCATTTTTATCCCTAAGGAAGCTTACCTTCCCTTAGCATAGATTTCTTGTTGGATCCCTTAATGGATACACTTGCCTTAAGAAAAAATCCTCTTTTTCTTTTTTAATCCCAAAGGAAGCTTACGTTTCCCTTAGGATAGACCATTCTTTTCCAAATCCCTTATTGGATACACTTTCCTTAAGGATAGGTCCTTGATGGATTGAACTAGCATAACACAACTTGCTAGAACTTTCAATGCCATCTTTTGTGGCTCTTTCTTGGTGTGGTTCATAGTAAGACACATAATCTTACTGGGCTAAGGTAATCACCTCTCTCTCTCTCTCTCTCTCTCTCTCTCTCTCTCTCTCTCTCTCTCTCTCTCTCTCTCTCTCTCTCTCTCTCTCTCTCTCTCTCTCTCTCTCTCTCTCTCTCTCTTATCTTGGTTTTGGACTTGATGAGGAATTAAGTCACTTGGGGGCTTGATGTTTATTTGTCTCCTTGGCCTTGATGAGATCATCCTATGCATTTGATCTACTTTACAATGAGCATGAGTTTTTCTCATACTCCCACTAAAGAGGGGGCTAAATGTACGATCCTAAAAAGTTAGCACCCATTAATTGGTGGTTTTAGGACCCTTTAGACCCCATTTTAGTGATTTATAGATCTGAGTGTATTTATGTTTGATTTCCTGCATCTATTATTTTCTTTCCCCAAGATTTTACACACTTCACAAGGCCTGAAATCACTTTAAAATTAACCCTACTAGGACAAGGTGGACCCAAATCAGCCTTGTCCTTGGGTATTTATTTTAAGTGGGCTTTGGGCCCAATGCGGGGGTGTTTTATTCTTAGATCTTATTTGTGGTTGACCTGACAATATTGAGTCATGAAATGAGTAGAAAAGAACACCAAGGCCTCTCATTTTGACATCCATTATTATCCATTATTATGCAATCCATCGTATATGAAAGAAATCAATTGATCAAGTGCAAGAAAGTCAATCAATTTAAGTTGTGCAATTAAGGATTTGGTCTCAAGATTTGAAGGCAAGCTCCCATTGAAGATCTCTAAGACTCCATCTCTTCAAGTCTTCATTCAAGCAAAGGAAATCTTCCCTAGTTGATGCAAGTTTCTCTCTCATGGCTAAGTAGAGGAATTCTCAAGCTAGAAAGAAGATCCAAAATCATACATTTTTTCAAAATATAGGATTGGGAAGTGTAGATTCATTGCATTTATGGAGACATCCTTGATCCTATATTATTCACAAACATCTTCATGGGTTTATCGAATCCTAACATTCATCTACGGGGCTTCTCATGCTAGGTGAATGCTTACATTTACTTTGTTTACAACACTTTTCTTATGCAATTTCTATTTCATTACAAGGTTGATTCCTATATAGGGGCTTGACCAAGGCAAGCCCCTTTTTACAACCTTTTCCCCTTTTTTTCTTATGTGTAGGAATAGGTTGTCAAAGTTTTAGATCTAGATTTTTAGAGTTATAGAACCAGTGACTGATCCTTTGCAAAAGTTATCAAATTTTGACTCTCTAGGACAAGGTTGAATTTCTTGGACAAAGCTAACTTGAGGTTGTACAGTCTTGGGAATCTTTAATTTTCCAAGTCAGAAGATACATGCATTGGGATTCCAGATCTAGAATAGTTTATGTTCCTAACAACTCTACTAAAGTAAGATCTAGATTTTAAGTTCACTTATTCCCTCCTAGCTTCAAGGTGAGTCCATTCCTCTTCTTTACATTTTACATTTACTTTAGGCATCATATCTGATATAAAATCATGTTAGTAATCATTTCCTTAGTCATAGCATCAATTCCTTTCATGCATTTACACATCATATCACATACATTCACATTTCACATCTCTTTAAGGAAAGTAAACCCCAATTCCTTCACTCTCATTTGGATTGCATTGGCACCCCTTCATCCTATTTGGGTTGTGTTGATCTGATTTGTTTGTGTGTGTGTGAAAATTGTACCTAGCTGTAGACACAACACTTCAGAATAGAGTTTAGTTCTCTTTTTCAACACATCATCAAATGTTGTGTTTAATTTAACAAATTAAAATTGAAAATTGATTTAAAGTTGACTTCTTTTCTCATTGTGCATGATTTAATATGAATTAATTTAAAAATAAAGTGATTTATTCTCAACTTAACTGATTTTGAATTAAAACAATTGATTTATGGGTTAATCACTTATTAAATCAAACTTTATTCCAATTAAATCATTAAATTTGACAACTTTGATTTTAAATCAATTAAATAAATATCCAATTGATTGTTTGTAGGAATTTTGATTTATTGTCAAAATAAAAACAATATTACTTAGGAATAAATACAATTAAATCTAATTAAATAATTAAGTGGAAAAATTAAATTAATTAATTAAATATTCATCATATTCAATTAATCAACTTTAGGATAAATAATAACATTTATCATCATATAATATTCAATTAAGATAATTATGATAAATTAGGAATATTCAAGGAATATTCCCTGATGAAGAATTAAGATAATCAATTAGGTTTTTGATAAACTGATGTGGAGATGTGCCTTAGGTTAGGACTTTGATGTTGATTTTGATCGAATTGTTGATGTAAGAGGTTAATGAACCTATTGCCCATTTTTGGGGTATTACATTCTTCCCCTCTTTGAATTATTGTGCGAAGTGCAGTGGTTCAAAGATTAATCTATTTTTTATGTTTGAAATTTATTTGAGAGATGAACTGATTCTAAGACAGAAACTGATTGAAAGATTGGAAAAAGATGATTCAGGTTCTGGTTGACCAAGAATCATGATGATGTCAACGATAGCAACAATAAACCGCTAATTACAAAAAAGTGTCAAAATGCCTGATTCTAAAACTTATGATTATGAATAAGTAAGTAACTTGATTCCATACCTAATTTTCCAAAGGAATCGAAATGGTATCACATCTGAACCCTTCATTTATGAAGAAACAAGGAAATAACACTAATGAATTGTGGTTACGAAGAGCTGATACAGTTTACAAGATGAAGAGAATACTAGATTGATATGGATCTTGAAGAATCTAATATGCCCCAAGTGATATGCCCCTAGCAATGAGGTCTTTTGATGAATCAGCAACTAGACGTGGTTGTTGTCTTGATTACTGAGGAAAGATTTGATTGAAAGAATTAGTTAATGATGTGTAATACCATGCCCCCTTCAGGATGAAAATCAGAATCTGGAAAGAAAAGCCAGCATTTGAATGATTAGAAGCATGTTAATTGATTGTAGAATTGGTTGTACATATTTGGGAATGCGTTCTGCATCGTTTGGAGGTCCTAGAGACCAAGTTTGACTAGGTTTGACCATGAGTTGGCCATGGGTGACCAAGTTGAAATTTTGATAGTATGATGTAAGATAATTAGTTAAGTTAAATTTTAGATTTCTGTGATAATTGAAGGTCGATTATGCAAGCAGTCAGCCGTCCTGGGTCCAAAAATTTGAAATTGCTATTTTGACAATATAAATGATCTCAGATTTTGATTTTGATCCTGAAAATGGGTTTAGAACATCGAAATTAGCCAGGGGTGCTTGATTGGTGATCTATTAAGAAGACCTTCATGTGATACTCAGTCCTTATGATATGTTTAGCGTAGTTTTGGAGAATCATTAAGTATCAAGCTGATTTGGACAATTGTGAGATAAATGCAATCATGCAAAGTGCAAAATGAAATGCAAACCTAAGACCTAGGACTTAGTCACTAATCACATGTCAGTTGTTTTCATCACTGAATATTTATTAGGAAATTGGATAAATCAATACAACATCCACTAGTTAGGAAACTATGAATATATGAATATTGATTTTTGCGCCAAAGTCAATACAATGCCCACTGGCTAGACAACCATGGACATATGAATATTGATTTTGTTTTCGGAATGTCAGACTAGATATAAGCACACTAATACATTTGGGGGCATTTTGCGACGGCTATGTGTCTCAATTGCGACGGCTATGTGTCGCAATAGCAACACCCATAGACGTAGCTATTTTTTAGTCGCAAATTGCGACGTCTATGGGTAGTCGTCGCAATTGCGGCCCCCTCCCGTCGCAATGTTGCTAAGATTTGTTAGCAGCATGGGCGTCGCCCCCCCATTGCATGGCTTCGGAGGGCCGTCGCAATTGCGATGGTCCTCCCAAGCAATTGCGACAGGCACCTACATCGCATTACGATGGGCTCCCGTCGCAATGGCGACGCCCGTGGGTGGATTAAAAAAAAAATTATTTAATACATTGCTAATGAACCACATTAATGCTTTTTTCTTTCAACAAATGAGGACAGCCACTGTAAAGACAACATGATAATGTACACTCACTGTAAGGATAGTCACAAATGAGGACATCTCACAGTGACTGTCCCTTGTGTAATTGCCACTTGAATGTATTGCTATTCAGCCACATTAATGCTTTTCTTCTTCAACAAATGAGGATAGTCACTGTAAAGACAACATGATAATGTACACTCACAGTGAGTGTACATTATCATGTTGTCTTTACAGTGACTATCCTCATTTGTTGAAGAAGAAAAGCATTAATGTGGCTGAATAACAATACATTCAAGTGGCAATTACACTAGGGACAGTCACTGTGAGATGTCCTCATTTGTGACTGTCCTTACAGTGAGTGTACATTATCATGTTGTCTTTACAGTGTCAATATATGCATTATTACTTAAACTGAAGAGTACTCTAAATAATATGTCATTGTGGAGTTTTGATTGCTTCCAATTTGATATACGCTTGTTCTACTTATGTATCCAGCATCATGTAAGAAAAGTTGATGCTTTTAAAATAGATTCATTTAGCCATGAAATGCATGTGGATGTTACATACAAGATTCCAAGGCCCAAAACTGATTACTCATTATAATTCATGTACAGAATGATAATCAACCATAATGAGGCATGCGTAGGCGCTGCTTAGATTTTGAGGCATCAGAAGCTCATAGAAGAAACTTGACCAATGGCTCATGGAATGCAACAAACTTATTGCCTAAAATAGGAGCATTGGTAACCACAGATGATGGTTCTGAAAAGAACACTTCACCATCAATGTCACGTGAGGGAACTGCAATTTCTGATGGCAAGCAACTTGTAGTATATAAGAGAGATGCAAGTACAGATGCTGGGAGAAGTTCCCAATATTTATCTGTTGGACAGTTTTCATCTGCAAAATAGATTATAAAAACATGAAAATATATCAAAGATGTTTGATATTGATACAAAACAACACAGATTCATTTCTTCGTACACCTGTATATCATAAAAATCCTTGCACACTTTGAAAAATTGTATTGCCTTTTACTTACTCAAAAGTAATTTACATAAAGCAGTCATTTGATTAACATGGATCCTAATATTCACAAGTACATGGTCATGTGCTCCATCGTAGCATCTTATAGATTTAGATCTGTTCTCTGAAATAATTCAATGTTTTGTTTACAATCCACAAAAGAAATATTTTCCCTCGTCTACTTAATCCTAAACAAAAGGCCATATAGCAATATAGATAGAACTATATAATAGAAACCATAAACAATGGTAACCTTAGCAGCATCAAGAAATTGTTGCAAAAACTTTACCTTATCATACCCAGATTGTTGCTTTGCCTGGCGGAGGGAAATTTGATCAGTAAAATTGACACAAAGTATGCTGTCTCCATTGTCATGCTGGATAACAAAACACCAACTTTAATGGGCATGTACTGTCCCTTGTGTAATTGCCACTTGAATGCATTGCTATTGAACCACATTAATGCTTTTTTCCTTCAACAAATGAGGACAGTCACTGTAAAGACAACATGATAATGTACACTCACTGTAAGGATAGTCACAAATGAGGAAATCTCAGAGTGATTATCCCTTGTGTAATTGCCACTTGAATACATTGCTATTGAACCACATTAATGCTTTTTTCCTTCAACAAATGAGGACAGTCACTGTAAAGACAACATGATAATGTACACTCACTGTAAGGATAGTCACAAATGAGGAAATCTCAGAGTGACTATCCCTTGTGTAATTTCCGCTTGAATACATTGCTAATGAACCACATTAATGCTTTTTTCCTTCAACAAATGAGGACAGTCACTATAAAGACAACATGATAATGTACACTCACTGTAAGGATAGTCACAAATGAGGACATCTCACAGTGACTGTCCCTTGTGTAATTGCCACTTGAATGTATTGCTATTCAGCCACATTAATGCTTTTCTTCTTCAACAAATGAGGATAGTCACTCTAAAGACAACATGATAATGTACATGGGCTGTAAGTGTACATTATCATGTTGTCTTTACAGTGACTATCCTCCTTCAAGTGGCAATTACACAAGGGACAGTCACTGTAAAGGCAACATGATAATGTAGAGAAACGTTGTCATTTGTATCTTCAACAGTGCCGAGAGAGATGCCCTCCGCGAAATCACAGCTACAATTTCTGAGTACGTTGGGTTTATTTTTCTTTTGTCATTATTATGTAATCTGGTATTCAGCTGTTACAGAGCTAAAATACCCAGAAATGAGGACATATCTATGTTGAATTTATTGTTAGCGGCTTTGGTTATTTAGAAGTTTAATTTTATTTGTTCATCTTTCAAGCACAAGACCGTAAGATCTTCATTGTTTCAGGTATGCAATGAAACAGCCCTAACTTGCAACTACCTTCACGATACTTGTGTACATTATCATGTTGTCTTTACAGTGACTGTCCTCATTCAAGTGGCAATTACACAAGGGATAGTCACTGTGAGATGTCCTCATTTGTGACAAGGATAGTCACACATGAGGACATCTCACAGTGACTGTCCCTTGTGTAATTGCCACTTGAATGTATTGCTATTCAACCACATTTATGGGCCCGTTTGGACCACAGCACATAGTAGCATCTACAGAGAAGAATATCCCAGGTGTAACAAGTTGTAAGAATATACCAATAGTTCTAAGAAGTTCCCTAGCACATAGTAGCATCTACAGAGAAGAATATACAACATGAGGGCAGCCACTGTAAAGACAACATGATAATGTACACTCATTGTATGTGTACATTATCATGTTGTCTTTACAGTTACTGTCCTCATTCAAGTGGAAATTACACAAGGGACAGTCACTGTGAGATGTCCTCATTTGTGACAAGGACAGTCACACATGAGGACATCTCATAGTGACTATCCCTTGTGTAATTTCCACTTGAATGTATTGCTATTCAACCACATTTATGGGCCCATTTGGACCGTGGCACATAGTAGCATCTACAGAGAAGAATATCCCAGGTGTAACAAGTTGTAAGAATATACCAACAGTTCTAAGAAGTTCCCTAGCACATAGTAGCATCTACAGAGAAGAATATGGGTCAACGAGGTTGACTTCAAAGCCATGCAATCTAATGGTAATAGTAATATCATAATTTGACATACTATCAGAAATACTTCCTAAATAGACTATTCAATCTTATAAGAGATGGATTCATGAGAACTATTATTTATGAAATATGAGTCAATGACTTTAATTAAAAAAATTACACAATCTAATTCTTGTAAAAATATCAAAATTTGACACATTGAAAATACCTTCCAAAAGTATCGTTAATTGATTAATATGAATCACTACTCATGAAATATAATTTTATAAACCTAATCTAAAAACTACACAATAAAAATCTTAATAGCAATATTGTAAGAAACTATTCCCAAAAGCAAGCCTAACAAAATTTGATGAAAATAATTTTTGTTTCACTCAACTTTGACATTCACAACTTCCTCTTTTATTATAATAAGAAAAAAAATGTCTTTTTAGATATACCTCATGAACCATACTCGAATAATCTATCATTTTTCTTCTCAAAAACATATTTGCAGAGCCTGCTTCTTTTACTTGTTTGTACTTTTATCTCTCTGATGGAAAGGGTTCCTTCAAGACACATTTTTCCAAGTTCACTGCTTGAGATATTTGAGGAGGGTTCCCCTGCTTGAGTATCCATCCAACCCATATTCGAGTAGTTCTACAATTGCACAGTCTAAATTAATAATACTGACAATTGAATGATGAATGATGATACATAGAATTGATATAAACTAATCCTAAAAACACTAAAACATTATTAATATATTTATATTTCATAAATAAAATTGATATAAAAGATCTGGAAAGATACATTAAAAAATAGAAAAACAGTAATTTATAATAGAAGGAAACTTAAATTGCTATTTAAAAAAAAAACAAGAGTCTTAAATCTTATCATTTTATTTCATTATCATCCATAAGTACACACCTCTAGCATAATAATTATATTTTACCACCCATAAAATGAAAAAAAGATTTTCACAAGAGAAATTGAAGCTAGATTATAAAAATGAACCATCTTATTGGAAACTGGAACTGTTATCATACCCAAAAGGACTACAAAGTTTCACCTTATCATACCCAGATTGTTGCTTTGCCTGGCGGAGGGAAATTTGATTAGTAAAATTGACACAGAGTATGTTGTCTCCATTGTCATGCTGGATAACAAAACACCAACTTTAATGGGCATGTACTGTCCCTTGTGTAATTGCCACTTGAATGCATTGCTATTTGATGCAGGCGCATCCCTAATGCAAGCCAAAGACACCATGATTGAAGGAAGTTGCCATGAAGCCAAGGAGTCAAATCCTATCAATTGGAACATAAGATTTTCACCTTGGAGCTTTGAAGGATTGACTGGTGAAAGGTCCTTTTGATTGACAAATCAGAGTCTTTTTGAATGACAAATCAGAGTCTTTTTGAATGACAAATCAGAGTCTTTTTGAATGATAATAAATTAGAATAGGAGTTTTAGATGTTTTCTTGGTTTGTAATAAATATTAAGGATTGATTTTATCTCCTTATAAACATCCACTTGTTGGACACAAGACCCCTTGGTGACTTATAAACCTTGGGCATCTTTTGAGTCCTTGGATGAAATGAGCATAGTAAGTGTTTATTAGGTGTCTTTTAGATGTTGTTAAGAAGTTTGAAGGTCCAAAATAACTTTAATAAGGTTCCTAAAGTTTCACAACACATTTTTAACCTTCTCGGCAAAGTTGTTTGCAAAGTTGTAATGCAACTTTAAAAGTTGCTTAGCAAAGTTGACATTTGTTGGATAAACTATTCTAACCACCTAGATGGTTGAACCAATGTTTGGAGAGCCTATTTTAGGCTTCAAATGGTCGAAGACAGACAGAGAACCAATATTGTAATCATTTTGCTTTCATAAAAAATAAAAATAACCCTGTTTTAGTGCATTTTTGGTGAAAAATGAACTCTGTACGGCTGTACGGATGGTGGTTGGATGATAAAATTTGCCTGGAAGTTGTAATAGTGACATCTGATGCTTTGGAAGTTGGTTTGATTGATTCTCTTTGTTTTATATCTAAGTTATTTCAAATTTTTTGTGCATTGTTTACAAACCCTCATTTTCAGGGTTTGACTGATGTAAAGACCTTAACTCATGTTTCAACCATTGGAATTCCTTCTTCCTTGGTGGAATGAGAGTTAAGGATGTATATTTGTATATTCTAAAAGCCTTGAGGCAGGGGGTTGCATCTGCATTTGTTGAGAGCGAGCCCTAGATCAAAAACTACCATGTTTTTAGCTGGGAAGATGGTAATCAGAATAAAATCAAAAGCTTGCATCATATTGAGGACTTGAAAACTTATGCATTCTTGTTTATCTAGATCAGGAGAACACTCCAAAACTCTGATCTTGGTTTCATACACCCATTTTCAATGCTTTGTTTTGGAACCCACACCTAAAAGCATGCATTAGGTCTGCGGACTCAATGAAGACATTGATATGCTGGAGTGGAGTCAGGGTCTGGGATGAGTTGGTGGTCTGTTAGAAATCCAAAAAGGGTACTCAAAAAACATATAACTTCTTAGAGTCCTTTGGCAAGTTGCAGAGTTATGGCTGCAGAGCAGGTTTGGGAGACCTACTAGGGTCACTAGGTCAATTTGTTATTTTGATGTCTTGGGTTGTTTAGATCACAACCAATGCATGATTCTTGTTATTTAGATGATATCTAAGGGGTTTCTAAGTTTTTTTGCAGGAAGTAAGATCTAGAACCTTAAAAGTCTCTTTTGATAGAAAATCAGGGAACTTGTCCCTAAAAGGAAATTTGTTATTGAATGGGATTGAGTCCATAAGTTGTTGTGTGATCCTTGAAACCTTCAAATTCATTACTTTGTAGAGTTTAAACATTAACCTATAGAAATTAGAGCCTAATTGATTGGTTGAGTCATTTTGGATAGTCACAAATGAGGAAATCTTAGAGTGATTATCCCTTGTGTAATTTCCACTTGAATACATTGCTATTGAACCACATTAATGCTTTTTTCCTTCAAGTGGCAATTACACAAGGGACAGTCACTGTGAGATGTCCTCATTTGTGACAAGGACAGTCACACATGAGGACATCTCATAGTGACTATCCCTTGTGTAATTGCCACTTGAATGTATTGCTATTCAACCACATTTATGGGCCTGTTTGGACCACGGCACACAATAGCATCTACAGAGAAGAATATCCTAGGTGTAACAAGTTGTAAGAATATACCAACAGTTCTAAGAAGTTCCCTAGCACATAGTAGCATCTACAGAGAAGAATATACAACATGAGGGCAGCCACTGTAAAGACAACATGATAATGTACACTCATTGTATGTGTACATTATCATGTTGTCTTTACAGTGACTGTCCTCATTCAAGTGGCAATTACAGAAGGGACAGTCATTGTGAGATGTCCTCATTTGTGACAAGGATAGTCACACATGAGGACATCTCACAGTGATCGATTGTCCCTTGTGTAATTGCCACTTGAATGTATTGCTATTGAACCACATTAATGCTTTTCTTCTTCAACAAATGAGGACAGTCACTCTAAAGACAACATGATAATGTACACTCACTGTAAGGATAGTCACAAATGAGGACATCTCACAGTGACTGTCCCTTGTGTGATTTCCACTTGAATGTATTGCTATTTAGCCACATTAATGCTTTTCTTCTTCAACAAATGAGGATAGTCACTCTAAAGACAACATGATAATGTACACTCACTGTAAGTGTACATTATCATGTTGTCTTTACAGTGACTGTCCTCCTTCAAGTGGCAATTACACAAGGGATTTGTGTTTTCAACAGCGCCGTAACCCTCCACGAAATCACATTGGGATATAAGGGCAAAATAAACAAGAACGTTGTCATTTGTATTTTCAACAGCACCGAGAGAGATAAACAAACTTAAAACTCAGACTTAAGAAAGATGAAGGCAATGCTTCAAAAGGCCGATGCCCTAAACACGGGAAAACACAATACCACCATTAAACAATGCCCTAGTCACCGTATCAATGCTGTCAACTCTGTACCAGTATGCTGACTGCTCACTTTCATCCTGTGATAAAGGTAACTTCATTAATCATACTTGAAATGGCAGCATACGAACTAAAGCTGATGAACATTTATAAACTAAAAGTTTAAAACTACAGATTACAAATGTAGTAGTTTCATACGAAAAGAACTTGATGTCTGAAATTTACCATTAGAAGTATCCAAAGGAATACCAAAGTACTGTTGAACTTGGAGAATCGGAGATGATCTACACAGCAAGGTTCAACAGCTATAAGGACTGTTACACCATCTTTAGCATTTGAATACATTTTCTCCTTGGCTTCTGGTGGATCCTCAAAGACCCCCAATGACATTTTCCCTACAATTATCAATTGTTTGTCAGTATGAGATATTAATAAATAAACATTAATCACAATATTAGGCAAAAAATGTTCTTGATGTCTGAATCTAAATCACAGAAAGCTCTAATAAAGTAGTTCTTAGTTTCACATTAAACTAAGTTTCAATTTCAAATGGTTATAATAATTTTTGCAAGTTATAAGTAGCTAGTTACAGTATATGACATAAAAAGAAAAAAAATTATTTCTATTCTTTTCTTCTTTTTCTCTTTCAACGAAGCTTTTGCACCACACAAATGCATACCAAGAATTTCTCAGGAGGTTTCAAGACCATTGCATACCAAACTTCTTCTCTGTAGATGCTACTGTGTGTTGTGGTCCAAACGGGCCCATAAATGTGGTTGAATAACAATACACTCAAGTGGAAATTACACAAGGGACAGTGACTGTGAGATGTCCTCATGTGTGACTGTCCTTGTCACAAATGAGGACATCTCACAGTGACTATCCCTTGTGTAATTGCCACTTGAATGAGGACAGTCACTGTAAAGACAACATGATAATGTACACATACAATGAGTGTACATTATCATGTTGTCTTTACAGTGACTGCCCTCATGTTGTATATTCTTCTTTGTAGATGCTACTGTGTGCTAGGGAACTTCTTAGAACTATTGGTATATTCTTAGAGCTTGTTACACCTGGGATATTCTTCTCTGTAGATGCTACTGTGTGCCGTGGTCCAAACGGGCCCATAAATGTGGTTGAATAGCAATACATTCAAGTGGCAATTACATATATTATAATGTATCTGTCTAGTCCTCATGACTGCTCATAACAGTACAAGTGATATTTTTTTGGGAGTGGGGAAAGGTTCGAGACTTTCACCTGTATGAAGAATCCTTTCTACCTAACACAAAAATGCACCCCATAAAACATCTGATTGGTTCAAGTATCTTTGAACTATTTGGGTCTATTGACAACACTAGACCAGTGTATACAGAATGACTAATTTCATGCAAGACAATGTGATGCAGAGTGGTCAACAAGAAACTTGGTCTTAAGCCCCAACCCACTTCAAGACACCAAAATGTTACACCTAAGAAATTTAGCCTCTGATTCTATCAAACCAGTTTAAAATCTCTATTCTAGAGGGACTTCAAAGGTTTCAAGATACTTCTAACACCTTATTGACTCAATCCCAACCAAGACCAAATTTCCTTTTAGGGACAAGTTCCCTGA
Organism: Chamaecyparis obtusa; assembly: GCA_027943335.1. Taxonomy (NCBI): domain Eukaryota; kingdom Viridiplantae; phylum Streptophyta; class Pinopsida; order Cupressales; family Cupressaceae; genus Chamaecyparis; species Chamaecyparis obtusa. The sequence goes on along the minus strand of BSBK01007603.1, from coordinate 1,556,287 downwards.
TTTTCTACCAAAAGAGACTTTATTGATCCTAGGCTTTTCCAACCCAATCAAACATTTGAAAACTCTTAAGATTCCCTAAAACATGTAGAATCATGCATTGGTTGTGTTCCAAACAACCCAAGACATCAAAAAATGTGTTAGCCCTGGGGCATCATGTATTGTCCATACAAGTATTGCATGGAATTGAAATTGTCTTTGTCCTATTGGTCTAGACACGTCATACATAGTGACACCATTCCATAACTCCACCAACTCGTCAATAAGAGGCTCAATATATACATTCATATCTTTAACTTGATATTTACCTACTTGAATGAACAGTAACATTACATAATTATTGTGACCATTTTACTGTAAGATTTGTAAGTACATGTAAATTAATAACTATCAAATGATAAAATACCTGGAACAATCATTGCCAACATAATGTGCTCCCTCTTTATTGACATCCACGGAGGAATGTTATTGTTGATAACAAAAATAGGCCACACCGAGCAAACAGATCTCATCTCTCCAAATGGATTGACACCATCCGCTACCAATGAAAGCCTGAGATTACGAGGTTCTTCTTTGAAGTGTTGCCACTTTTCCTCTATGTGCATAAATGTCGAACCATCCACAGGGATTCGAATAATGTCATCTCGACTTCTATTGCGTGCATGGTAATCCATAAATTGTGCCAAGCTAGTACACCTGAATAATTGTCGCATCCGTGGAATAATGGGGATGTAACGAAGAACCTTGTGAGGCACCTTTTTTGTTATTTGATCTATTCGATATCTACTCGTATGACATACAGGGCATTGTGTTGCAAATTCATGTTCTTTATAATATATAATATGATCATTGGGACAAGCATGTATTACTTGATACTCCATTCCAATATCTTTCATAATAGCAGATAATTCTCGATATGAGCGAGGTAGAATATTTGATGGTGGTAACAAAAAATCACCTATCAATCTACAGCAAAAAATATAAGTTGTTAATATAAACAATATTAGTGGTACATTATTCACACTTTTTTAACTATAAAGACATATATGACATACCTTAACATACGTGACATTGTTATGTTGGATAAACCATTCATAACCTTCAAGTTCAACAACAACAATATAGCAGAGAGAAGAGTTGTTTGGGAGTCTTTGTATAGGGGCTCGTATGCCTTCTCAAGTAGAGGTACATCGAGGCTATCATCATCATCATGATCAGATCCGCTTGGACTAAATGTGTCATGGATCAATGTATTTATACCATCATCTTCAATTATGTTTTCTGGCACATGATCGTCATCTTCCATGGGATCATTATCTTCACCTTGGATATTCGCACCCCCATGTTCCTCCATATCATGTACTTCCCTGGGGAGATCAACCTATATAAAATTGATTAACATAAATAAACCATGATCTTCAACTCATCATCAAGTGATTTCATATGTATATAAATTGTTAAAATGATATAATGAACAACTTACCAGTGGATGATAGTCATGCCCCCCTTCAATGTGACCATTCTCCCTACAATGTCTCTTAACTGTTTTGATTAGCAGTCTTCTACGGTTTAAGCCCTTACAAATTTTGCAGGGACAATAACATTTTCCATCACCTTTTCTTTTCAAGTTAGACCACAATCTAGTGATTGTCTCCCTATTTTGTTCTTCACTTATATTATCTGACATGATCGTTCTTCGCAGGAAGCAAAAATTGGGCTATGAAAACTTCGGTCTACAACTTTCAGTGACTAAGCAAAATTGTCAAAAGTACACAAATCTTCTTAGACCTAGTTAAATCCTTTAATATTTTAAAAGTCTAGTTAAAATATACATTAGATTAAAAAATATACAATTTTCATGCCTGAGCGTGCAGCTACGACTAGTGCAATGGTCTTCTTGCTTAGCTCTAGAAGCTCTCTAGCAATCAAAACATATAAGCTACAAGGCCTAACAGCAATTTCAAAACATATAAGCTACAAGGCAAGACATATTACATGACATGGCAAAAGGATTAAAATATACATTAGATTAAAATATATACAATTTTCAAACCTGAGCACACGGCTATAACTCGTGCAATGGTCTTCTTGCTTAGCTCTAGAAGCTCTCCAGCAATCAAAACATATAAGCTATTAGAATTCATTAACTTTCTGTAATTGGAAAACTCTATTTGATATTAGACCGTAAACTACTACTATTCTCTCCATAAGAACTAAGTACAAAATTCTTTCAAGTTCACATCCATGATTCCCTTTAGATTAAAATATACAGCAAAAATAAGCTAAAAGTCTAGTTAAAATATTCATTAGATTAAAAAATATACAATTTTCAAACCTGAGTGCGCGGCTATAACTCGTGCAATGGTCTTCTTGCTTAGCTTTAGAAGCTCTCCAGCAATCAAAACATATAAGCTACAAGGCCTAATAGCAATTTCAAAACAAGGGTCATCAAAAGAACCAAAAACAATGTGTGCAAACAATACCTTGTGAAGTGGTATAGACAATTAGAAGATGCTACTATGTGCTAGGGAACTTCTTAGAACTGTTGGTATATTCTTACAACTTGTTACACCTGAGATATTCTTCTCTGTAGATGCTACTATGTGCCGTGGTCCAAACGGGCCCATAAATGTGGTTGAATAGCAATACATTCAAGTGGCAATTACACAAGGGATAGTCACTGTGAGATATCCTCATGTGTGACTATCCTTGTCACAAATGAGGACATCTCACAGTGACTGTCCCTTGTGTAATTGCCACTTGAATGAGGTCAGTCACTGTAAAGACAACATGATAATGTACACATACAATGAGTGTACATTATCATGTTGTCTTTACAGTGGCTGCCCTCATGTTGTATACTCTTCTCTGTAGATGCTACTACGTGCTAGGGAACTTCTTAGAACTGTTGGTATATTCTTACAACTTGTTACACCTGGGATATTCTTCTCTGTAGATGCTACTGTGTGTCGTGGTCCAAATGGGCCCATAAATGTGGTTGAATAGCAATACATTCAAGTGGAAATTACACAAGGGATAGTCACTGTGAGATGTCCTCATGTGTGACTGTCCTTGTCACAAATGAGGACATCTCACAGTGACTGTCCCTTGTGTAATTGCCACTTGAATGAGGAACAAGGAGGAAGTGATACAATAATAGGGGGGTGATCATTTTAAAATGTGTTGGACACAGATATGTCCTCATTTTTGGGTATTTTAGCTCTCTAACAGCTGAATACCAGATTAAATAATAATGACAAAAGAAAAATAAACCCAACGTACTCAAAAATTGTAGCTGTGATTTTGCGGAGGGAATCTCTCTCGGCGCTGTTGAAAACACAAATGACAACCCACTTGATTTCGTGGAGGGAATCTCTCTCGGTGCTGTTCAAAACACAAATGACAACCCGCTTTGTTCAAAACACAAATGATAACCCACTTGATTTCGTGGAGGGAATCTCTCTCGGCGCTGTTGAAAACACAAATGACAACATTCCTTTTTTTTTTTGCACTTATATCCCGACCAACATAAGGTCCATTTGTAATACAACATGATAATGTACACTTATAGTGAGTGTACATTATCATGTTGTCCTTAGAGTGACTATCCTCATTTGTTGAAGAAGAAAAGCATTAATGTGGCTGAATAGCAATACATTCAAGTGGCAATTACACAAGGGACAGTCACTATGAGATGTCCTCATTTGTGACTGTCCTTACAGTGAGTGTACATTATCATGGTGTCTTTAGAGTGACTGTCCTCATTTGTTGAAGAAGAAAAGCATTAATGTGGTTCAATAGCAATAAATTCAACTGGCAATTACACAAGGGACAATCACTGTGAGATGTCCTCATGTGTGACTGTCCTTGTCACAAATGAGGACATCTCACAATGACTGTCCCTTGTGTAATTCAAGTGGCAATTACACAAGGGACAGTCACTGTGAAATGTCCTCATTTGTGACTGTCCTTACAATGAGTGTACATTATCATGTTGTCTTTAGAGTGACTGTCCTCATTTGTTGAAGAAGAAAAGCATTAATGTGGTTCAATAGCAATACATTCAAGTGGCAATTACACAAGGGACAATGTCATGAGCCGTGACATATTGAACTTAGTATAATAATAAAATGATTAGATGATATATAATAATCTATTATTAACGGTATATAACAATAATATATAATTATTATCAAAAGATAATAATAATATATAGTTAGCATAATAAGTAATATGTTAATTAAATAATATTAAAATATTAATAAATAATATAATTATGATTATAATTATAATATAAATTAATAATAAATAATTATTAATAAATTATATATATTATATTATAATAATATATTAAGTAATAATATTAAATCAATTATTGATATAATAATTTTAATATATAAATAATATTAATAAACCTCTCAATATAAAACAATATGTTATCACTATAATAATATTTATTATAATATTATTAATATTACTAACATCATTAATTATAATATTTAATAATAACAATAACATTAATAATAATAATAATAATAATAATAACGTTTAAAGCAATATCGAATATCTGTAATCGATATACATCTACATTAAACATCTGCATTATCTATCACGATGAGGAATGAAGAAGTGATACAACAATCACTAGTCATTACACATCGATACCATGAGAGGATGATTAATGAACCAAATACTATGAAGTCAAGATCAACATGATATGAATAAGGGATAGGTCGCTATGTGTTTCAGAAGATGTATTGATAAGCAAGAAGGATAACCATTCATATATTATAAATAATCATTAATTGCACAAGTTTAGACAATGACATATCCGATAAAGCAATATCAAACATGAAGACCCGCTAGCAAATATGCACCATCACTTCCTATGTTATCATGACAATAACATAAACTAGATTGAATTCTACTATCTATATCAATAGACACCACATAGGAGGATATCGACTAAAGGATTGAAAGATTATCGATTGTCTGAGATAAACCACATCTTGTAGAAACACAAAAGCATCAGTGATTATATCACAAGCTATTGATGAATGAGGCATCAGTCATGGATAATAAGTACAATGTATCCTTAAGTATTAACAGGAATGGAAGTCAATTTGAAGATCAAACTCCATTACCAGCAATCAACCAATAAATGGACAATTATCAGAAAATGATATCGACTTATATCAGAGTAGAAAGATTGGATATAATCATAACAATATGGGATAAGGCAAGAGTTAATATCGATTGACTAAATACTAATGATAGTTAGACCAAACTAATACAAACACAATGGATGTTAACTACTGGTTGCACTACCAATTAGGGAAGATTACCTTCATAAAAAGATTTGATATTGAGTCAATCTGGGAGTTATCTATGATCAGAAAATAATGAAATAATATTATGTGAACTATCGGATTATGGAAAGGTGTGATTAACAAAGGGACATGGAGGAAGAAACAAGACACGTCTCATTCATAGCATCTCTTCATTTGTTAAAGACAATATAAGAATGCATTCTCGTCAGTCACTCAAGGCATCATTAGAACTTTATTTACTTATCCATATTTGGATATACTCAATAGAGCATCTGCCTTTGGCAGTTTGGTTTCAAGTTTATCATTGCAGATCAGAGACAACACCATGATTGCACAGATAGAAAGGATAGTCAGAAACAACATCAATATTTGAAGTTGCAAGCATATAATTCAGAATCTGAAATAGCAACATATCACTCATAGCGATATTACACATTTGCATAATTAGATCATCATATCAGACACAGCAAATACATTGCTGTAAGCAATACTTATTGATTGTATATCGATATTGTTTATATCAGACATAGCATCATTATACTATCACTATAAGTGATAGGAAACATCATATTCATAGCATATTTCATATCATTATATCCGACAGTGCTATTAAACATATTGGTATCAATATCATCTTGCACACATATTGTGATTGAATCTGAAATAGCGGTTGATATCTTAAGTAACCTCCATTACTTAGTTTAATTGTAAGTATCTGATAGAGTAAGTCTGAGAAGTGGAGTAACTGTTCCTGTTTTCCAAGTTAGCCAAAAAGGGGACATTACAGACAATCACTGTGAGATGTCCTCATGTGTGACTGTCCTTGTCACAAATGAGGACATCTCACAATGACTGTCCCTTGTGTAATTCAAGTGGCAATTACACAAGGGACAGTCACTGTGAGATGTCCAGATTTGTGACTGTCCTTACAGTGAGTGTACATTATCATGTTGTCTTTAGAGTGACTGTCCTCATTTGTTGAAGAAGAAAAGCATTAATGTGGTTCAATAGCAATACATTCAAGTGACAATTACACAAGGGACAATCACTATGAGATGTCCTCATGTGTGACTATCCTTGTCACAAATGAGGACATCTCACAATGACTGTCCCTTATGTAATTCAAGCAAAAATTACACAAGGGACAGTCACTGTGAGATGTCCTCATTTGTGACTGTCCTTACAGTGAGTGTACATTATCATGTTGTCTTTAGAGTGACTGTCCTCATTTGTTGAAGAAGAAAAGCATTAATGTGGTTCAATAGCAATACATTCAAGTGGCAATTACACAAGGGACAATCACTGTGAGATGTCCTCATGTGTGACTATCCTTGTCACAAATGAGGACATCTCACAATGACTGTCCCTTGTTTAATTCAAGCAGCAATTACACAAGGGACAGTCACTGTGAGATGTCCTCATTTGTGACTATCCTTACAGTGAGTGTACATTATCATGTTGTCTTTAGAGTGACTGTCCTCATTTGTTGAAGAAGAAAAGCATTAATGTGGTTCAATAGCAATACATTCAAGTGGCAATTACACAAGGGACAGTCACTATGAGATGTCCTCATTTGTGACTGTCCTTACAGTGAGTGTACATTATCATGTTGTCTTTAGAGTGACTGTCCTCATTGGTTGAAGAAGAAAAGCATTAATGTGGTTCAATAGCAATACATTCAAGTGGCAATTACACAAGGGACAATCGATCACTGTGAGATGTCCTCATGTGTGACCTTTGTGAAGGCAAGTACCAATTTGTACCCAAGTTACCAATATTGTGGCAAAAGTGGGAATGAAGCATTTAGGGGTCAAATTGGGCAAAGAAGTGTAGAAGTGGCCTATGTGAGGTCTAAATAGCCTAACTAAGTCATGGTTAGGGTCTTATGGTGTTTGAACAATAAGTTTTGAACCAAAATCCCAAAGGTTGTAACAAGTTGTCAATGTTGTCATTCACAACATTGACAACATTTGTGCAAGGGAGCATTTTCGAGTAAGATGGTTATGTAACTATATGAAACCATTGAATTAGGCATCAGATCAACTATAAGAGGCCTCCATCAATTTGTGCAAAAGGTTGGGGGGAAAAACATTTGGAATTAAGAAGATTTGTAGAGTAACACGGTTTTAGTGAATTCTTGGGTTTTTTTGTTTCTTTGTTTTCATTTGATTAATGGATTAGATAGCTCGCAGTGTCTATTGGAAAAGTTAGTACAAGTTGTTTTTTTATTCTATGTTGTGTTTTTTTTGAGTTTTGAAGCATTCCAACTAGTTTGTTAATTCTTTTGTTAAGTACCCTATCATTGGTTTGAACCAGGCAGGTTGAACAAATGGAGTCTTAGCTCATCATTCCATTGTCAATTTTGTACGGGCTCTTGGAATGGGTGAGGAGACTCCATGTACTATATGTTTGGAAGGAGGGGCCCTGGGAAGCTCATTTTCTATGTTTGCAATGATGTCCTAGGTGAGTCAGTTGAGCACAGTTAGGGATGACAAATCATTACAAGAAGATTACAACAAGTTGAATGCATTGGTTGCTTCAACTAAAATCTCATGGAGAGGTAGACACACATCTAAAGAAGCCCCAAGTCAAATTAGAAGATTGGGTGAGTTTCTTTGGCTGCTAAGAAAACAAACTCTTAGTCAGACTGTCCAAGTTGTGTCAAAATACTTGTTTTCAGGCATGGCTATAGCAGTTGGTGTACAAAAAATCTAGGAGGAGAAGACCTTAGATATCTTGGAGTTCTCAATAAAGGGCATCTGAATCCTAAGCCCTTTAGGTGGCTTAATATAAACAAAAAGGCTTGACAAAGGCCTAATTGCTAGCAGCCTATTTTTGGGTGCAATTGGCATGGTTTGATGAACCGGATTGAAGTACTAATGAAAAGTATAGGTGAAGGAGTAATATTGAAACCAATAGAGGTCCTAGTGGCCAGCCTCTCCATGGAGTAAAGTTCTAGTTGAATGTGTTTCAATTTGTGAAGACAAGACTAGGAGTGTCCTAGTAGCTAGATTGGTATTGAGCAGAGTTCGTTGTATTTCTTGTTGGTGTGCACTAGTTGAAGGAGTGGGATCTTGGGTAGAGATACCTAAAGAGTGTAGGGATAGTTAAGTACCCTATCAAGTCAAAACATTGACCTAAAGAGACCCTAGTGAAGGATAGGGAGTGAGCAAGACAAAGTGTTACATCAATTAACAAGATCATTTTTTGGTAATTGTGTACATTATCATGTTGTCTTTACAGTGACTGTCCTCATTTGTTGAAGAAGAAAAGCATTAATGTGGTTCAATAGCAATACATTCAAGTGGAAATTACACAAGGGAATATCACTATGAGATGTCCTAAGTGTGACTGTCCTTGTCACAAATGAGGACATCTCACAGTGACTGTCCCTTGTGTAATTGCCACTTGAATGAGGACAGTCACTGTAAAGACAACATGATAATGTACACAAGTACCGTGAAGGTAGTCGCAATTTAGGGCTGTTTCATTGCATACCCGAAACAATGAAGACATTACAGTCCACAAAACGTTTGTGCTTGAAAGATGAACAAATAAAATTAAACTTCTAAATAACCAAAGCCGCTAACAATAAATTCAACACAGATATGTCCTCATTTCTGGGTATTTTAGCTCTCTAACAGCTGAATACCAGATTACATAATAATGACAAAAGAAAAATAAACCCAACGTACTCAGAAATTGTAGCTATGATTTCACGGAGGGAATCTCTCTCGGCGCTGTTGAAAACACAAATGACAACGTTCTTGTTTTTTTTGCCCTTATATCCCGATGTGATTTCGCGGAGGGTTACGGTGCTGTTGAAAACACAAATGACAACGTTCCTTTTTTTTTTTGCCCTTATATCCCGACAACATCGCAATTGCAAGTTAGGGTTGTTTCACTGCATACCCGAAACAATGAAGACGTTACGGTCCACAAAACATTTGTGCTTGAAAGATGAACAAATAAAATTAAACTTCTAAATAACCAAAGCCGCTAACAATAAATTCAACATAGATATGTCCTCATTTCTGGGTATTTTAGCTCTCTAACAGCTAAATACCAGATTACATAATAATGACAAAAGAAAAATAAACCCAACGTACTCAGAAATTGTAGCTGTGATTTCGCGGAGGGTTACGGTGCTGTTGAAAACACAAATGACAACGTTCTTGTTTTTTTGGCCCTTATATCCCGATGTGATTTCACGGAGGGTTACGGCGCTATTGAAAACACAAATGACAACGTTCTTGTTTTTTTTGCCCTTATATCCTGATGTGATTTCGCAGAGGGTTACGGCGCTGTTGAAAACACAAATGACAACGTTCCTTTTTTTTTTGTCCTTATATCCCGACAACGTCGCAATGGTGACGTTGCCAAATGTATTGTCATCGCAAATTGCGACGGTGTCGGGCTATATTTGAAAAAAAAAAGCCAAAACCGCATGACATTTGCCTATCGTCGCAAATTGCCGTCGCAATTTCACCCCAAATGTATTAGTGGCACCAAGGAACAAATGCCAGGATGACTTGAATATCATGTCCATTTTGATATTGTAATTTGTATAAGCATCAGAACACAAATGTTGTGATGACCTGAATATGCCTTGCGTAACAAACATGCCAAACAGTTTGCAGAATTCATTCTTGTCTCCAATGTGAACTACCCACAGTGACCCTGTATCGTTCACATCCTTGGATAATAGCCATTCACGGTAGGATTGAGAAATCCTTCAAAACAATGTAAGCTAGATCAAACTTCGTTGAATTTTCTTGGTATCAATGGTCAAGGTACTCATGGCCATCCAACATGAAATGGAGGCTCTTACATATGGACACCATTTCAATCCAGAATTTCCAAAGTTATTAGATTTTCAATCAAAGTAGAAAACAAAGAAAAGATTTTGCCCCCAATCATCACTCTCTGAATCCTATAAAGGACATCGTCAAAGAGCTCGAAGGGATAGAATATGCAAAAATCTCAATGTGAATTAGTAAGCATACAAGGAGATAAAAGCATGTGAAGCATAGATTGTTTTCAGTTTGTTTTTTATGTTTGATTGCGTTGTTGAAGATGCAAAATCCTTTCTGGAGAGGAGACAGACAAATAGACTCGGATGTAGCTTCAAAGGACCCTGTCTGGATATGACACATCTGAGATACTGAGGACTATAGGATATGACTTTGATTGCCCCCAAGTTTGAACATTGATAGGAGATGGACGCCTTTGCCAATTGGTGTACATACCGACTTTATTGAAACAAGGATATATACAGATTAAAGTAGACTGAAAGTTGGGGAAAGACCAAGATTGCGCTGATAGATGGAGTGTTTTGAACAAGTGGCACCCATTTGCTAGGTTTTCACCATCTTGGTAGAGATTCTTTTTTCTGCTACCAAGGCGCCTATTTCCAAGTTTTCACCAAGGCACTTTTTATTTTTCTCATTTTTTTGTATTTTTCATTTTTTCAATTTTTTTGTATTTTTCCATTTTTATTTTTATTTTGTACTTTTGATATTTTTTATTTTTTTTGTGATACATCAAGGCGCCTATTACTAGGTTTTCACCAGGATGTTCATTTTTTAGGACTTTTTCTTATTTTTATAATTTTGTTCAGGACATTTTGAAAAGATTGAATGCCTTAGGCATAGAATTTCTTCAGATGGAGAATATTGATTGGTTCTTGGAGCTATTTTCCTTCAGTCATTGAGATTTGATAGGCTCTAGAGAAAAAAGTAGCAGTGATAACAAAGGGACCCAACTAGTTGGGTTCAAACTTCCCCTTGCGCTCTCGATGTGATTGATTTTTAGGATTCTCTCTCAAGACTAGATCGCCAACCTGAAATTCTCTTTTTCTGACTTTCTTGTTGTAACCTCTAGACATTATTTTCTAATATACTCTGAGATGATCATATGTTGCTTGTCTGCGCTAATCTAGTAGTTCAATTTATTGCAACCTAGACAATCTGTAGTCATCATCAGTTACTAGACCATTCTAATTCTTATTGATGGGATTTCAACCTCAATAGGTAGTATCACTTCAGCCCCATAAACTAAAGCAAATGGTGTAGCCCAGTGGGCATTCTAATACTTGTTCTGTAGACCCAGAGAGATGGATTGATCATGAGATGCTAGTCTCTTCCTATTTTATTAACTATACAGTGTAGAATTTTCAATAGATTCTTGTTGGATGCCTCTGCTTGTCCATTCCCTTGAGGATAGTAGATAGATGACCAATGTTGTGTTATCTTGAATTTAGCACATAAACCATCTAAGTCTTTGTTCTTGAATTGTCCACCATTATCTATGACTATTGAATGTGGGAATCCATACTGACATATGATGTAGTTCAGAATGAACATGAAAATTTGCTTGTCAGTTGCTTGAGTCAAAGGGACTGCTTCTACCCATGTTGTGAAATAGTCTGTAGCTGTAATAATATGGGTATGTCTATTAGAAGAATGAGGATGTATGTCTCCTATAAGATCAAATGCCCCTTGTTGAAAAGGCCATTGTGTAGTAAAGGGGATAAGATCTCTCCCTGGTGCATGAATCAAGTTCCCATGGACTTGACACTTTTGACAATTCTTTGCATACTTGATAGCCTCTTTTTCCATTTCAGGCCAATAGTTCCCAGCCCTAATAAGTTTTTGAGCTAGTGTTAAACCATTCAAATGTGATCCACATATACCATCATGGACTTCCTCTAATGCACGTTGAGACTAGTCACATTCTAAACACTTAAGGAGAGTACCATGTAGACTCCGTTTGTATAGATCATTACTAATGATAACATATTGAGATGCATTTTAGATAAGGTTCTATTTCTCATGCTGGTTAAAGGATTCAAGAATGATTTGGTCTTGAAGGTAGGAAAATAGGTGTTTGTATCTGGAAGAATCATGACCTACAATAATGCAAATCATTTGGGTTTCTAGGCAATCATAGGTTGGGAATGACAGTGCTTCCACTAGGAACTCATAACATAGCTCATGTTCGGGAAGCTATAGTGGAGATGATAGCATTGACATAGCATCTACCATGCATTTGTATGGAACTAACTTTTCATCCTTTGTTTGGTATACATCATTGACTTGATGGATGACTAGCTGTGAGTCTCCATGAACATGTAACTCTGTCACTCACCACTCAGTTGCTATCTTCATGCCATTAAGAAGGGCTTCATATTCAGAAATATTGTTTGTGCAAGGAAAATTTATTCTAAATGCTTTAGGTATTGAGTAACCTTGTGGTGTTAGGAATAGTATGCCTATTCCAGATCCATTATGTGTATAGGAGCCATCAAAGAATTATTGCCATGTTCTAGAAGAGAGATTCATGATAGAGGAATCTGGGAATTCTATTTGCATTAGTGTATCATCAAACAATGGTGCTTCAACTAGTTGGTCTATAATGACTTGGCCCTTAATAGCTTTTCTTTCAACATATTCAATGTAAAATTCACTTAATAGCATCACCCATTTAGCTAATCTACCTGTGAGGGCAGCTTTGCTCAATAAGTATTTCAATGGATCTATCTTAGCTACCAATTGTGTGGTATGAGCCAACATGTAATGTCTCAGTTTGTGTGATGCAAAGATCATATCTAGATAAGCTTCTCAATCATTGAATAGTTCTTCTTGTATGCTACCAATGTTCTACTGATGTAATATATAGCTCTCTCTTTCATGTTGTGCTAGCAATGCCCCCTGTGATATATCTATAGCAGAGACATACTGAATCAGTGACTTCCCTTGAATAGGAGGAATCAAGATAGGAGGGTTTGATAGGTATTGCTTGATGTGGTTGAAATTCTTCTCACATTCTTAATTCCATGCAAAAGTCACACCTTTATGTAATGTTTTTGTAAAAGGTTGTGATATGTCTACCAACTGAGATATGAAACGCCTAATAGATTGCACTCTCCCTTGTAGAGTTCTCATTTGAATGATATTTTTGGGAGGTTGCATCTCCATGATAGCTTTGACTTCAGTAGGATCTACTTCAATTCCCTTCTTTGAAATAATGTAGCCTAGGAGCTTTCCATAAGTGACACCAAAAGCACACTTTTTAGGGTTCATCCTAAGACTAAACTTCTCCATTCTATCTAGTATTTTTCTCAAGTCATTCAAATGTTATGATCTTATCATAGAATTAGCTAAGGTATCATCAACATAATCCTCCATAGTTCGATGCATCATGTCATGGAAAATAGATGTCATGGCTCATTGATATATAGCACTTGCATTTTTGAGACCAACTGGCATGAAATTCCAATAGAAAGTACCCCATGCACATGTGAAAGCAATTTTCTCTTGATCTTCTAGAGCGATTTTGATTTGGTTATATCCAGAGAAACCATCCATTAAAGAATACATTTTGAAACCCACAGTCATGTCTACTATCATATCAATGTTTGGAAGTGGAAAATCATCCTTAGGGCATGGTTTGTTCATATCTCTAAAATTTGTGCACACTCTAATAGATTTATCTAGTTTGGAAAGAGGCGCAATGTTTGATGTCCATTCAGCATAGTCGATAACTCAGATGAATCCATCTTATAGTAATTTTTCAACTTCAACCTTCACAAGAAGTGCTACATGTGGATGCATCTTGCACAATTTTTGTTTGACAGGTTTCACTCCTAGAGCTATAGAGAGATGGTGCATTATAAGATCAGGATCCAATCCTAGCATATTTGAATACTTCCATGCGAAGTTGATTTTATTTTCTATTAGGAAGGTGGTGAATGCTTATTTCTCTTCCTCTGATAGAGATTGTGCTACATGAATCAGTCGCGGTTCCTCTGTTGTACCCAAGTTGATTGAGTGGGCTCAATCAGTACTGGAGATATGTCCTATAAATGACTCAAAAGGACATCAAATATCTCATCCTTAGGTGCCTTAGAGAGGTTTTCACCTTTGGATATGTCTTTTATTTTTACTATTTTAGGTTCTAAGACTGCCACAAAGTAGTTTTCATCCTTAGAACTCTTTTTCTTTTTACTCTTATTATTTTGACTGAGATATTTGATATCTAACTCTATCATGCTAATGCTTGGTTCACTGATGGAAGTCATCATAGGTTCAACAACATTGAGATAGCACGCAAGGGCATAGTCCGATTTGAAGGTATAGATGTGTTAGTTTAGATTTTTGAACATTTGGTCGATTAACTCTGGATGTTGGATAGTAAGATCTAGAAGGGATTGGCTAATCATATTGATGCACACAGTATTGGCATCATTAGCAATGATCTGAATCATGAAATCAAAGGTGATACTACTACTCATGATGGTCAGTTCATTAAGAGTTTCAATGTCATTATTGGATTTCACTTCGGGAGTAGGTGGATCAAACTTGTTAAGTTCGCTACTTTTGTCTAGACTTACATCGGGTGTAGGTGCATATTGGTGAATGACATCTACATATTTTTCTATGATGAGTTCATCTTCTTCTAGAATGACTCCCCATTCATAATCATTAGATTCATCTTCTAATTTTGGACCTCTAGGAAATCTAAGAACATGTGTGAAATCTGGACGGATTCCCCAAGCTGGGTTTCCTTCAGATTCTGATTTGAATTCATACTCATAAGAGTCTATCTCAGAATCGTTGGTGTGATAATCTTGGTTATATTCAAGATCAGTTGGTTCTTGTGTGGCAACTGCCATTTGTGTAGTAGTAGGTTCTTATGTTTCTACTACATTGATCCTTTTTATTGGCTCATCTTCATCTTTGAGCATGTCTAGGATGTCTTTAGAAACACATTCATAGGGAAAAACATATGTAGTATCAAAATCATCACTATCACCCTGTTTGTTTTCCTCTACTTCATTGTTGTGCTCTTCTAGCTCTATCTGTTCTATTATATGAGAAGAGTTACCCTTGAGATAGAAGGGTTTCTTTCTATAGCCTAGGCTTGTGGTATCTTTGTTAGGTCAACCCACAGGTGCAATGGGTGTTGTGAGACCTTTTCCTATCACTCCTAGGGTTCCTTTGCTAGGATATCCCATTTTAGCTATCAGTTTATCCCCTGGCCCATATGACTTGGAAGGAATTTTTGATGTTTTAGAGTCACATGCTTGAATAGTTTGGGATTGAGACTCATCTTTGTATATCCATGCGAGTACAACTTCATCCTCTTCAAATTCTTGTTTGGGAACTTGTTCTGCAACAAAATTCCCTTTATAGGTAGTAAGAGGTTCCTTAGATTCTTGTTTTGGCTATTTTAAAGATTGTCTATAAGATTTAGGAAAAATAGGGAGAGATGTCAGAGATAGGACTTGTTCCATAGTAAATTATCCCATGCCTTTGTCTTTGATTTTGACTTCCTTTGCAATTTCTTCCATCTTGGATGTAGATGTCATGTCTATTCGCTTAGTGGAATATTCTCTATTATTCAGAACAAATTTGTCAGCACTCTCTTTCAGTGCATTGCAAGTTGTAGATATGTCAGCTGGAATGGTCACCTCTATTCCATCATTAGGAAATTTCAAACACTGATGGTATGTGGAAGGAATAGCTTGCATTTCATGTATCTAGGGTCTCCCTAGGAGAATGTTGTAAGCCAAAGGTAGATCAAGAACTTGACATGTGATGTCTCTGATAACTGGCCCTGTTCTGATTGGTAGTACAATTGTTCCTTTGGAAGATCTTCCTTGCTCATCATATGCCTTGATAGTTATCTTCTTTTTAGGATCAATGGAAGCTTCTGATAATCCCAGTTGAGTGATCAAGTTGTAAGAATAGATGTTTAGACCAGCGCCTCCATCTATCAACAAACATTTGACTCGTTGATTTTTTATCAAAACTTCAATGTGCAAGGGCTGGTTATGTGGATGACTCAAGGAATTGTCATCTTCCTTTGAAAAAGAGATATACTAGGGTGATGTTAGATTCCCAACCATAGTCTGAAATCTGTCTAGATCAAGATTGTCAGGAACATTGGAATCTAGAAAAGCTTTATCCAAAATAGCTCAATGAGCAGGAGATATCTGAAGAAACTCAAACATTGATATTTTTGCATTGGTATGTTGGAGTTGTTGTACAATATTGTATGATGTTGGTCTTGTTTCTTTAGAATTTGATGATTTAGAGGCAGCCCTCTGTTTAGAAGTAGATGAAAGATTGAAAGGCATCTTAGGGACATTTAATGAATCTGAGATTTGTCCTTGTAGATGTGCCTGAGCTTGTGATCGAGTAACTACAATTGCTAATTGATTATCTCTATCTTTTCTTACAATGGTGATGACATTGCAATGTTTAGATAAGCAAGGTTCAACCATGTTTATGACAACATTGTTTCTAGAAAATGCGTAATTGACTTTAGCACCCATGTTAGGCTGAGAAGATGAATCTCCTTGACCATGTTTTAGAAATGGTTCTATGAATGTCATATGATCATTATTGCTCTTATGATTGTTAATTACAATTTCTCCATTATCAATCTTGTCTTGTATGAGATTCTTCAAGCATATGCAGTTATTCATGTTATAACCCTTGTTTTGATGGAAGTCACAGAAATCGGTCTCTTTCCACCATTTTGGTTTAGGTTCAGGATCAAATGGTTGGATCTCAAGCAATGTGATGATTTTGTTGGCTAATAGAGTTTTCATGGTGGATTACAAGGACTCTCCAAGAGGAGTAAACTTGTGTTTAGGATCTGTAGCCCAAGGTTTGTAGTCAGATGGCTTCTTGTTTGATTCTGCCACTTTTATTTCTAAAGCTTTGATGGCTTGGGTACCAATAGTCAGATTGAAAGTGGGTGCCTTAGATGGGGCATGGATATTATCAACAACGCTATCTGTGACAATGTCTTTATTCTTCTTCTAGTTTTTGCCTTTGTCTTTGGAACTAGATCCAGATTCATACTTGTCCTTTTGAATTGATATGTCTCCTTTTTGTACAAGTACTTTCTCAATTTTGATTGCATTTTCTACCATTTTATCAAAGGATGTATGATTTTGCATTTGAAAATGGTAGTTGATTTTTGGAACAAGATTGTTGATGAAAATTTCCAACTTCTCAATTTTTGGAATGGGTCTAGCATATAGAGAAAACTTTTTCCTCCATCATTTGAGGAAAGTCAGGAATGATTCTCCTAACTTCTATTTCAGATTGCAAATGTCGATCATAGTGACCAGATGTTGGATGTTGTAGCAGTATTGTTGATAGAATAGCTTGATCAACTCCTCAAAATTTTTGATTGTTGGAGGCATTTTTAAGAACCAATGAATGGATTCTCCTCCCAGAGATCATGGGAAAAGATGCATTAAGTAGGTTGGTTCATGCATGAACTCCATGGATTAAGTACAAAATTCTCTAACATGATCTTGGGGATCAGAGTTTCCATCATATTTGTTGTATTTTGGCATTTTAACTCTTTTTAGGAATGGTGGCATGTACAAGTCTTTATCAAATGGAAAATAGCATAGGGCCTCCATGGAGAACTCCTTAGGTTCCTTCTCTTTTTCTAGCTTGTTGAGCTTGACTTGCATGGCATGCATCTATTTCATCATGGCTGTGATAGGAGTTTCTTCCTCATGTGTGATGATATCTTTGACATTAAAGTTTTGAGGAAGTTTAGCCCCTTGTTGATCTAACTCTAGGAAGTATGCCTCTCTATCTTCCCTCAAGAAGTGTTTCATCATTCTCTTGAAGTTATCATCATTTTGATATTGGGAAATTTCAAAGGGTGTTGGTTTGGCATCTCCACCATGATTGGAGTGATGACCTTGGGATCCTTGGTTTCCTCCTCCTTGAGACATTGTGTTGTTATGAGGACTACCAAGGATTGTGTGAGGTGGGGTTGGTTGATTACTTGCATAGATTGATGTAGGAGGGGTGACATAACCACCTTTCAATAATAGATTGCCCAGAGCATCTTCTCCAAATTTACTAGTGTCGTAGGGTTAATGAAATGTCTGAGCAATCACAGAAGATGCAACTAAAGATAATTTGGGTTGTTCTCCTTGTTTTCTCTGTGATGAAGCTCTAGTTTCCACCATTAACCTTGAGTGAAGCAAAAGAGTAAGATGAAGACAATTGAAGAATGGCTTGATTCAAGAAGATCAAATGACGTAACCTTGTTAAGATTGGATTGGTTGAAGATTGATTTGGATGTAAATGAAGGATAATGTGCCCTAGATGTATTGGTAGATGCCCAAAAGATGGCAGACACGAGCTCACAACACTTAGCCATTTTATTGAAGATTGAATTGAAGATGATTTTGACAAGGTTTTGACACAAGATCAAATGGGATTCAAATCAATAGATCAGAAGGCTAGATCAAACTCAAGAGACCACTTTTAAGAAAATAGATTGGATTTCTCTGATTGTTCTTCTCTGTTCCTGACACAGTGAATTTTCTAAAAGAATCTAGAAATTGGCTGTAAAAACTAGATTTTTGACAAATTCTAGAGGTTTCTGACAACTTTTGAAAATTTTGATACAAGTTTCTCCAAGCTTGTATGAGTCTGGGTTGGCTCTGGCACGACAGTTGACAAAGCTCATATGACAATTGACACCAGGGTTTGACTTTGCTTGAATTTGGAGACAAAACTTGTATGATAATGTATAGGCTTTCGTATGACAATCTAGGAGTTCTGGCACAACTTTTGAGAAAACTTATAGGAGTTTCTAAGACTACAGGATGACTTTTCATTCCAAAAAGGATTTTTGCTTCAAATTTGCAATTTTTTTAGTTTTTCAGTTTCAAATTGTTTGCGAAGTTTTCTGTCCAGGTTTGAAAATCTGTGTAATAGTTCATCTCGGGTATTGTTCATTTCCAAAGGACCAAGTAGATAGAAAACATGCAGAACAACAAGCAAGGGAAGCAAGCAATCATCTTAAAATAATGAACAAGGGAAAAAACAACCTTGCACATGAACAAGAAATAGTGACTTACTGTGCTAATCCCTAGGAATGCTACTTGTGTATGTTCTCAAAAGTTTTTCAATAATGCACATAGTCCTAGAAAATGAAAAATTTAGCCTTGATAGGGTTTTTAGTAATGGTCTGACTCTACAACTTTTGTGATCTCAAGAGGGTGAACTCCAATCCAAGTGCATCAAGGTTTTGACATAGTCCAAAAATTTAATCAATTAGGAGCTGCTAGAGAGATCTGACATCCTAACAAGAGACCACACTTGTGGAGATTTCTTCCACAAAGACATTTATATAGTGGTTGTTGCTACTACGGTGAAAATGGCTATTACCGCTTGAAGTTCCATCCACATGGTTGACCCAATAAAGGGAGTGTCCACTATGGTTAACCCTCTCTAAAGGTGACTCACAAAATATACCACATGGAGACTTGGTCCAAATTCAAGGATCTGAGTTTTTGATACTACCCAAAAAAGGAGTAAAGCATAATCCTCTAGCCTTTTCACTTTTACTCAAACACATCAGACACATTCTTTGACATGCTAAAACTGAAATCACCTCACCAAGATTTGTGATGTTAACAATGATGTCTACTGAGATCTCTAAGTGGGACCAAGAGAGAACGTATCGATCAAAGTTGAGGACCAAACCAAGTAGAACGTGAGATGATAATAGTATCCTTCCCTACCTACAAGGGGATCTATTGTCAAGAAGGACTTCGCATGCAAAGCTATCAAATGAAGCCCAATCTCTCAAGAAATCCACAAATAGTGTTCATAGGGCATATTTACTATGTGTAATAGATATGCAAAAAGAAAATCTATGTTCATTTTATAGTCCAAAACTAAAGTGTGATTTATAAAAACTGGAAAGGCACTCAAGCTAAACACGTGAGATGTTCATTTTATGTCCAAATTGAAATATTTTCAGATGCAGTAGAATACCTGAATTCTTTCACAATGCGCTTAGTAGATTTTACCTAATTTTTAGCTTTGTTGAGTAATCCCACGCAAGCAAGCCACGAACTCTCCAACAAGCAAACAAGCAAACAAGATATGCAACGTATATTCAACTTATGCAAGCCCTAGGGTTAGAGCTAAAAACTAATTGTTAGCAGCAATAATAACCAGAAAATAATCCAAATGACAACTCATATCATGCATTGAATCATATGAAAAAAAAGTGCATACCTATCACAAAATTTTATTTTTTTTGCATTTGACCTAATTAACAAGATCTAATTTTTTTGATATGATTTTGACCACAAAAATAGAAATGTAAAATAGAGACCCCTCCTAAAAAATAGAGATCTTTCCAAAAATGTAAAAATTTTAGAAAAATCTCTTCATTTGTGCCTTAGAGACTCATTTTACCAAAATAGACTAGTTTTTGTAAATTGACTATTTGAGCTATGATATTGCATCCAAATTTAAAACACAAAGAATGGACCCCCTGTATAATTTAAAGAGATTTCTAAAAATGTAAAAATTTCCAAAAAATATGATGATTTGTGCCAAAAATTAATTTTTGATGAAAAATAAAGAAAAAATTATTAAAAATTCAAAACATCTCATAAAATTATGAATTTTTTATCTAAGATTCCATGATATGTCTCCAAATTGCAAAAAAATTTTTAGATCAAAAAACCAATCTGTTTGGGAGATATAATTAAATCTTTGAAAATTTAGGGTTTTAGTTTCCAAGCAAATCTGCACAAGGGGGTTAGCTCCCAAAAAAACCAAAACTAGCATGTAAAGGTGGGTTGCCCCACAGTGGGTGCCAAAAATGTGTGTAAAAATTGTACCTAGCTGTGGACACAACACTTTAGTAAAACATTAGAGGTTAGCAAATCAAAGAAATCTGTAAATAAATGAAACTAAGCTAACCAAGTGATTTACTACCTTCTAGTAGGTGTGAGTATGGTATTCGCAAATTAGACTGAGATTAGTGAAAATGAAACACCTAAACGAAGGATTTAAAATGATGAAAGCAATGAAATATGAATGCAAATTAATCTTTTTTTTTTAGAATTTGAATGCAATAAGATGAAAAACTTGATATGAAACTAATCTAAAATGAATTGAAATGATATGCAAATTAATCTAACAATGATATGCTATGAATGAATGCAATGAATCCTCAAAAACACTAACAAAAATATCACAATCTCCTTGTGTGCAAGAGCTTGTTTCTTCATATGTCAATTCGTCAGAGTAAGTATGCAAATTCGAGGGATATATTATGAAGAGCTGAGCCTTGTTTTTATAGAAATCCAGGGTTTGAGGATGCATAAGAAAAACCATAAATCACTCTTGATAAACTCGGGTTGATTTTTGAGTTAACAAGAAATTAAGAATAAATAAACTCATAAAATCATGCAAAAGCAGTTTTTATCTCAAAATAGAGTTTAGTTCTCTTTTTCAACTCATCATCAAATGTTGAGTTTAGAAAGTTAACAAATTGAAATTTAAAACTGATTTAAACTTGACTTCTTTTCTGATTGTCTATGATTTAATATGAATTAATTTAATAATAAAGTGATTTATTCTCAACTTAACTGATTTTGAATTAAAACAATTGATTTATGGGTGAATCAATTATTAAATCAAACTTTATTCCAATTAAATCATTAAATTTGACAACTTTGATTTTAAATCAATTAAATAAATATTCAATTGATTGTTTGTAGGAATTTTGATTTATTGTCAAAATAAAAACAATATTACTTAGGAATAAATGCAATTAAATCTAATTAAATAATTAAGTGGCAGAATTAAATTAATTAATTAAATATCCATCATATTCAATTAATCAAGTTTAGGATAAATAATGACATTTATCGCCATATAATATTCAATTAAAGATAATTATGATAAATTGGGAATATTCAAGGAATATTCCCTGATGCAAAATTAAGATAATCAATTAGGTTTTTGATGAACTGAAGTGCAAATGTGCCTTAGGTTAGGACTTTGATGTCGATTTCAATCGAATTGTTGATGTAAGAGGTTAATGAACCTATAGCCCATTTTTGGGGTATTACAATTTGAGGGTGAGCCTTTGGGCGCATACTTACTTTTCCTAATGTACCCCCCACTAAACTTGGTGAGTGATTTATTATTCTCTATATAGAATTGCTCACCATTTTCTTATGTACAATCCTTTGATGGATAGATGTTTTCATATATGGATTGATGAACTTGAAATATCCTTAAACCTTTATGCATTTTATTCCATGTTTTTGTACAATTTCAATTCTTTATGCATAATATTTAAGTCATGTAGTATTGCCTCATATATAATATTATTTATGCACTTGAATGCCAACATGAAAACATATTTAAATGTTTGGCCATTAGGTAGAACTAGGAAGAATCTAAACTCTAAACCATCTCGGGGATATGCATTATAAAATTACATGATCCACATATCATAAGAAATTTTACTATGGCTAGAAATAGGGAAACTCAACAAATTCACTATTTTCTTTGTCATAGTATTCAATGAAATGATCATGATCTACATATGTGTAGTGTGGCTCATTAAATATCATGTATTGATATTAAACTATATTTAGCAATATTTTCTCTCTTTGAAGTTTGACAATTTCACCCTCCAATTTCATAGAGGAAGCTATCACCAATTATCTAGTGACCCATTTTCTAGATAGCATGTCTCACATACCTAGAAAATCAATAATAATTACATCCATCAAGAATATTTTTGTAGGATATATGGAAAATAAACATCTACATTGTTCACAATGCCTCCAACATTAACCTCAAGGGAGTGCATCACAAATTACTTGGAATAAACCTTGGACATTTTCAACCTTAGATGGTTCATGACAATGAAATGTGTAACATTAATTTAGGCACCAAAGTCAAGCATGAAATTAAAAACTAACCGCCCATTGATTTGTAAAGTAATGTAAAATGATCAACATTTTTGCTTGATTATTTGACAAGGAATCACCTAAAGACACCGCAATAGTTTCCTCTTTAATTTTAGGAAAAATATGAAAATTAGGATTTTCAATAGAGTTGCCAGCATTTTTTATAGAAAATATATATGACAAAACCCTTGCCCTATGTTCTAGGATCCTACATGTTTTACTAATAGGTACAATGGTTCTAATTTGACTTAGTATTTGTGTTATATCTATAGTGCTATAAATAGGCAAGGATGTATCTTGTGAGATTGATGTATCTTTTGCCTAAGGAATGAAATATATTAAAATGTTGGAAGATACAAGATCACTACCTTTTACATTTGTCTTCCTTTTGTCATTAAATCCATCCAACAACTAAGAAGGATTGGGATATTTCTTTGCAACATGTTTTTCTCCCTTTTTATTGTCCCCCACACTTGCGAGTGTTGTGTTTGATCTTGTCTATTTTCAATTGAACACACTCTTTAGAATTTTGATTTTTTATGTTTATACCTATAGTATGCTTTTCTTTTTATGAACTAGGTTCATCTAGCCTTGGTAATGCAACATTGTTTTTATCTTTAGAGAAACATTTCTACCTCTTGGTAATTATTTTGAGTATGGATGAATGCAACCTTGATTAGAATCCATGTCTTCATTTGAAAGAGTTCTCCCTTGGTACTTTTACCTGATTATTTCTCTTAAAAATTTTAAAATCGTGGAGTCACAAATCATTTTTCCTTGGGACAACATCATTGATCATTTTGAAATATCTAATCAATACCATCATATGATCAAATAAATCACTTCAATACTATAACAAAATTGAAATGTGTCTAATTGATCAATATCTTCAACATATTAACATGAATTTTCCTAATCATAAGAAATGTCTTTATTTATGTTATTACTAAAGGAAGCCATACAACCTAAAATGTCATGAAGAAGGTAGGAATCCTCATATCACAAGGGAGACTCTTGGAAATTTACATAATCTCTTATGAGATTACCAGGAGACACCCTAATTATTGTTTGAAGTCCCTCTAACTATGCCTTATTTCCCTTTATTTTGTTGATTTGTTTTAGACCAATTGTAGTTGCAAGGCTTGTTTTGTAAGAATTGTCCCCCGTTAAACTAAATTATAGTATTAAGAGGTGGTATCCCCTTTCTTTCTTGTAACCTTGCATGATAGATCCTTTGTAAATCCCATCAACTTATCTAATACTCTTTGGTAGTTAAGATTTTAGTTGAGCCCATTTGCTAAAATTTAACGAACTTAATATCTACCATCTGATTATTTTTTCCAGAAGCCCTCATGGTATTTCAATGTTGGTACTAGTGGCATAAGCCTCCCTGAGATTCTATAGGTTTTTATCCTTGAGACAATAACCAATTTTGGAATCGAAGGAAGCACAATGCATCACAAGACACATAAAATCATTCATTGTTAATTTTGATGGCACCTTTTTCATTGATGTTACAAATATGTTGTTAAAGTTACTCACAATTTCATTGAAACACTTTTTAATGGTTGTGAGCTCATGGATAGCAAATTTAGGGTCAATTATATGACCATAATGTAATTTAGACGTTGCCATGAATTATTTTTAATTGGTAAATACTACTATTTAGGAAGCAAATGTACCATTCATTTCCACATTCTTCTAGAGACTGCAAAAATAGCTTTGTAATCACATCTTCACCTTCATTTAAATGATATTTGTAAGTAATATTGATGAAGTGTTTAAGATGTTCCTTGACTATATTTTGCATTATTACCTTGGAACTTGAGATTCTTCATCTAATATAATTTGGAATAGGGTTAGAGTAACTAAATAAATATAACTATTTATATCTTTAAATCCCAAGAGGCTCTCAAATTGAGGGAATCTCTTCGCTAACCTTCTAAGGTTTATTTTCATGTCTTTCTTTATGTTAATATTAATTTTTTCCCAACAATCATGCATGTTGGTTAGGGTTGTTTTGATATTTATCATTAGGGACAATATGTTGGTTCACATGATTATGTTGTTGAATATTGGACATGCTGACTTTGATTCATTAATTGAGTGTTTTGTGCAAGTTGAGAATATGCTATATAACTATTTGAGACTCAATCTCCCTTTGCTTTTCTTTGAGCTAATTAATCAAATAAAGTCTATCATCTATTGCTTTCTCCCTTCTTTCATTATCTAACTCATTATTGCATCAACATAAGAAAAGGGATATCTTACTCTATTTCATATTTTTCTAATACAGGATAAGAAGTTATTCATAGGCAAGTAATATACTCTTCTACTTTCTCATCCTTTTCATTGGGTGAATAAATGGAAACGACTCAAAAAAAATGAGGAAGTTGAGTCCCGACAAGATGAAATTAGGATGATGTGGATGTAAATAGGAAGGGTCTTCAAAAGATGAAATGAATGTTGGATTGTGCGACTATCTCATAGATGACAAACTATGAATTAGGCTTGGTTTCGACCTAAAAGTTTAGGGCACTGCAATCTTTTTGAGGTTTGAACACTTGATCAAATTGGTTTGACACTAATATTTGGTAATGAAGATTCAAATGTTTTTCCTAGAATGTTTTACAAGACTAAAAAAAAATCAAACGCATTGATTTGGTGACAGAGTATAAGGATAAATATTGGTCTTACACAAGAAAAAAAATTAGACACAAGATCAACCTACAATAATTTAAGTGGGTGTATTATTCATCAAAGATTTACACCAGCTTCTTGTGTTCGCACTTTATTGGAATGACGACATTCATCCTATTAAAACCATCTACCACATGATTAGATAAAAAGGAAATATAAGGTCATGTACCATTGCACACCCCTTAACTTAGAGGATTAGCTTTTCCCAAGGTGAGCTCTATCTCAATAAGTAGAGATACATATGAGAATGCTTTTCGTGGTAAGGATGTAGTTCAAGGAATAAAGGTCAAAAGGTCTTAGGCTACTAATTTCAAGTTCTCTAATGGAATAAATGAACTAAGGTCTCATCTACATATGCGAGATTAGGAATAAATCTCCTTTTCTCTTCACTTTACAATTTTTGATAAAGGGATCTTGGGGGTTTTCCAAACACAAGATGACTCACTTTTGAGCTATATCTTTCATTCCCCCCCTTTATATACCCCCTCAAAACATGAATTTGAGGTCATTCTTAATGGTGATGAAATCTCCAGATAAAATTCCTAAAGGGAAAGAAATTTAAGTGCTTCTGACATCCAATATCACCATGTAGCACAAGGCATACATATATAAAACCCTATCATAACACAACACAAATAGAAATAAAGAGGTTTTTTGGATCTCCAAGATCACCTTATAATGTGAGGAGAGAGAATACAACTTCTAAAAGTCCTTAAACATAGCAAAAAATATTAATTCCCAGTGAAAAATTAAATGTACCTAATTTTGTTGTGTTGCTCTTTGACATGTGGTACTGCGAAAATAAACTAGTAATTTCAAAAGATTGGTCTTTGACAAATGACATTCCAACAAGAAATAGATTATAAGTGTGCTAGAACCCCTAAAAATTAGAAAGTAATGTGAGCATATAGGAGAAATCAATTTCTGTAAAAGATATGCTCATAAAATGATTGAATAGCTCACTAAAATTACCACATTTGAATTTTACCACCTACGAAAACTAAATCAAATTATTTTTATAATTTTTAATTTTTATAATTTTTAGAGCTCATAAATAAAAATAAAAATAAAAACCACAATTTAAGTTTTAGATCGATTCTAAAAAATGTAAAGAAACTAGAAAAATTCCTTGATTTGCACCTTGAAATGCAAATTTATGAATAATAATAAGATAAGTGTAACACCATTAATTTTGATGACATACGTCTAAACCTTGGATAGTTGCTTCCTTGGATGATAGCAAAATATCTCTCAAGAAATGCGAAAAATCCAATCTATTTTCAAGATATGATCAAATCTTTAAAAACTCTAAAATTAAAATAAATCACTGAAAATGATTTGAATCTGATTTTTTGGTATAATCTCCCTTGAATGATTATAAATTAATCCATAATAGAAAATTTTAAGAAAAACTTCTATCCATGTGAAAGATATAATAAAATCTTTATAGACTAGGGTTTTTCTTCAACTTTCTTGAAATTGTAGATCTGTATAAATTTACCTTCGAATTTCTTCAAAAAAAAGCATTAAAATGTGTAAAAGAGGGTTTAAAAATATGTAAAATAAAGATTATAGAGGGACAAGAGTTCTACTAGACATGCCAAAATTTTCAAATATAAGATTTTTAATAAAATATTAAAACCTTTAAATCTATATCAAATATGAACTCTAAATAAGCCAAAATATATTTATTAAAAAAATAATAAAATTTTATCCCACAAATTGAACCTTTGGTATGCTCTTGATCTTGAAAATGTAATCACTCGGTACAAGCAACATAATGTTACTTTAATTTTGGATTGTTTGAAAATGGGCTAAGGATGGAGATATTAGTAGATTTTTAAAATAAATATTAATGGTGGGGATGAAAAGATGAATGAGCGGTAAAAAGATTGAGTTGGTTGGGTGGTTGATAAATGGAGAATATAGGATAATTGAGATTTTTTAATTTGATTTAGTGAAATGATCAAGAATTAAAATTAGAAATTGTAAGAATTTGCCTAAGACAAAGAATAAAATGCCAAGATCTAGAAGCTCAAGAGATAGGACAATAGAGATAGGCAAAATGATCAAATAATTGATTATAGCCCAATTGAAATGAATACAAAGTAGGATTGCCTCAATATATAGGCAATACAATAAGACTACATGATAAGGAGATGATAATCTATCAACCACACTAGGTTGAATCACATGTCCACCAAAGGTGGATCATCCTCCATTGTACATCAAAGTATGTGCAACAGTGAGAGGATGATAATGTGATAAGAGCACTAAAGGTGGATCTCACACAAAAAAAGGTATGAGATGACAACTATCACCATCTAAAGTGGAATTTCTCCTAACCATGTGCTAAAATGAAATGCAAACTCCTAGGTGTCTCAATGACAACTAATATGCAAATGCATTATCCTAAGTAAACTTAAGTAAAGTGTAATTAGTAAATACTTAATTACACCAACAAAAATTATCAAAAAAGTTGGAAGAACATTGAGTGAGCAAGATGTGGTATGCAAGATACTGAGGATGCTAAGGCCACAATATGCTATCAAGATCTCAGCCATACAAGAGCTTAGATCAGTGAGCACATCTCAAGTCACTCTTGACTCTCTTATCGATAAGTTGACTACTTTTGAATTAAGCAATTATGATAACATCTTACCCATGTTATATGTTACTTTTAAGTCCTCTATGAATATTTCTTCCACCATGAAAGGAAGAGATACCAATAATAGTTCTACCGATAAGTATGAAAGTTTTATTGAAAATCTACTCTCAGAAGAACTGGAGTAGGATGAGTTTGAAACACTCATTGTAAGGAGATTTCTAAGAGGAAAAGGGAAGTACAAAGGGAAACTTCCTTTCTTGCAACAAGATAGGACACATTGCTGCAAGGTGTCTAGAAAATGAAAATAAATAAAAGATCAACTTTTTTAAGAACAAAGGAAAGGAGTGCTACCTTGTTGAGGAAGGTGTCATGGACAATGAATATGAAGAATCAATAGATGATGAAATTTCCTTTGTTGCAATAAAAGAAGAACACACAGTGATAAGTGAAATGACACTTATCTCAAGATCTCATAAATGTGATGACTGGATCATTGACAGTGGATGCACTCACCACAAGACTGGTGACAAGAACAAGTTCATCAGCCCAAAGCTTAATGATGGTGGATTAGTGACTTTTGGTAACAATTCTCCCTATGCAATCAAAGGAAAAAGCTCAATAGCACTTAGCAATGATGTTGTATGCAGAGATGTGTACTAGGTGGAAGGACTTATGTACAATCTAATGAGTGTCTCAATTAAAAAACAAAGGATACATGTTGGAGTTTTAGAAAGGTTCTTGTATTGTCAAGAATCAATTAGGAGCTCATGTTACCACTGGTAGACAGAGTAAAGGGAACATATTCTACCTAAACTCAACCCCAAGGGTGCTTGCCTCATCGTTATGGAAAAAGGGGAGACATAGAAAATTTATCTCATGAAAAAGAGGGCAATAGTCAGTTGTGGCACAATAGGCTCTTCCACATAAACTTTGATAGTATTGTCAAAGTAAGCAAGAAGAAGTCGGTCAAAGGGCTTCCTGATATTACAAAGCCTGACATGGCTATTTGTAAAGAATGTCAGTTAGGCAAACTGACAAGTACAAGCTTCAGCAATAAGTCTTTTTCTGCTGAAAAAGTGATGGATCTTGCTCACACAGACTTGTGTGGACCTATAAGGATGAAGAGCTACTATGGAGACAGGTATTTTATGCTCTTTGTAGATGATTTTTCAAGGATGATGTGGAAACTCTTCCTTAAAGAAAAATCAGAGGCCTTTAACATGTTCAAAATCTATAAGGCTTGAGTGGAAAAGGAGACCGGTAAAAGCTTGAAATGTCTGAGGTTAGACAGAGGAGGTGAGTACACCTCTCAAGAGTTCACTCACTACTATGAGGAATGAGGGATAAAAAGACATATGTCTGCACCGAGAACCCCACAACAAAATTGATTTGCTGAAAGAAGAAATAAGACTTTGATAGACTATGCTAGAACTCTGATGATTCAGAAGGATCTTCCCCATCACTTCTAGAGAGAAGAAATCATCACCACTTCTTATACACTAAACCGAATTCAAGTCAAGAAGGGAATCGGTAAGACTCCATATGAGTTTTAGTTTCTTCATATCTCGAGTCTAAGCTATTTTAGATTTTTTGGTAGCAACTATTACATCAAAAGAGATGTCTACTCTGGCAAGTTTGAGCTAAAGAGTGATGTAGGCATATTTTTGGGTTACTCTACCAAAAGTAAAGCCTACCGGTGTTTGATTAAGAGGACAAAAAAATAGTGGAAAGTGCCAATATAAAGATAGATGAATATTTAGAAATGAGGGAAAAGAAAAGTCATGATGAATTAGACATTCACCAGGATCATGATGTTAATAATCATTTGGAATTCAGTGAAATGATTTTTGGTGATGATGAAGAAAAGGTAAATAGACCTTTGAAATAGGGTAATGTGTTTGAGCTAGGAAGGGATCAAAACATTAGACCGTTTGAGGAAGATGAATAAGAAATTTCTCATGATCTCACTGGAGATGTTTCTCAACCAAAAAATGAAGACCGAGACCACCGACCAATTCTTCTAAGGTATGTCATATCACTCCAATAATAAAATTATTGGTGACAAACATGCTAATATTCTGACTAGGAGAAAGGCTAGAGAAAGTATCTGCTTACTTTCCAATATAGATCCCAAAACTACCAGAGAAGCTTTGGAGGATGACAACTAGGTCAAGGCAATGGAAGAGGAGCTTGAGAAAATTGAAAAAGAATAAAAGATGGACTCTTGTTCCCAGCCCACAAGACAAGAATGTCATGCAGACCAAGTGGGTGTAAAGAAACAAGCTAAATGAAGAAGGAAAGGTGGTAAGGAACAAGGCAAGGCTAGTCTGCAAAGGATATGCACAGGAGGCAGGACTAGATTATGGAGAAAACTTTACACCTATGGCAAGACTAGGAGTGACAATTATACTTTCTTATGTTGCTCATAAAAGGTTCAAAGTATACCAGATGGATGTAAAATCTGCATTTCTGAATGGTATATTGGAGGAACAAGTGTACATAGAACAACTGGAAGGCTTCTCATCCACATAGAAAAATGGTATGGTCTGTAAATTGAAGAAGGCACTCTATGGGCTGAAACAAGCCCCAAGGGCTTGGTATGAAAGGTTACATTCATACCTCCTGACCATAGGATTCACAGGAACAAGAGATAACAACAATATGTATCTCAAGACTAGTAAAGAAGAAAACTTGATTGCTGAAATATTTGTGGATGATATCATCTTTGGAGGAGATGACAAGATGAGAAAAGAATCCACTGAGGAGATGAAGAAATAATTTGAAATGTCCATGATTAGAGCTATAAAATTCTTCATTGGTTTGTAGGTTCATCAACTAAAATAAGGTATTTTTATTTCTCAGTCCAAGTATGTTAAGAAAATTCTTAAATCATTTGGGCTAGAAGAATCCAAACCAGTTGGCACACCAATGATAACTAACTGCAAGTTATCAAAGGAGGAGGATGCTAAAGAAGTTAATGAGACATTGTATCAGTCTATGATTGGCAAGTCACAGTACATTGTACATAGAAGACATGATATTGCACATGTAGTAGGCATTGTAGCTAGATTCTCTACTAACCCAAAAGAGACAAATTTAATGATAGTGAAGAGAATCTTTAGATACTTAAAGGGTATTGAGGAATATGGTCTATGGTTTCTTCACAAAAGAGGTTTCAAGATAAAAATGTTCATTGATGTAGATTGGGTTGGTAACATTGAAGACAAAAAGAGCATGAATGGAGGTCCATTCTTTCTTGGAGAAAGGATTATGTCATGGATGACTAAGAAACAAAATTGCATTTCACAGTCCACAACAGAAGCCGAATATGTTGCTGCAATAATTAATTGCACACAGGTGATATAGATAAAATAGATATTGGAAGGAATCTAAGAACAGGTACCTAAACCACTTTCAATATACTAGATGAAAACACAAGTGCAATAAATATATCTAAGAATATTGTTATGCACTCAAAAATAATGTACATTTCTATAAAGTATCACTAGCTGAGAGATTAGGTGCAAAATAAAGAAGTGAAATTGGAATAAGTTCCCACAAAAGAACATGTTGCTGACATATTCACAAAGCCTTTACCAAAGAGTGCCTTTGAGTATCTTAGAGGTAAATTAGGGGTAATGCCCCTTCTTGATCTTCAGTAAAAGGACTCAAACTCATCAATCCATTAAGCTTCAACAAAGGACTTAGCCTCATCTTAATAGGATTGGTGACAAAGAACTAATGCTCGAAGGGGGAGCAGATTTCAAAAAGGGTAGTCACTTGACTAAGCCTTTGGCATTGTTGTCAAAGGGGGAGATTATGACCGGTGAAGGATGTGGACTAGTAAGGCACGTTTTCCATCAATGCCAAAGGGGGAGATTGTTGGCATTAATCGGTATAGACAAAGAAATGGGGAGTGACACGTGATGGCATTGACCTGTTCACTACCTAAGGATAAAAAATGATAATCTCTGATCAGTGAGATATCATCGACTGATGAACTGGTGGAAGTCACAGTTGAACAACACTTATGTGACTCTTTGACCGAGATTTGTTGCACAAAATCTAGAAGACTTTGTGTTATAAAGAAGATCGATGCAAGACACAATTGAAGGTTTTAATGCTGAAGATTATGGCATTAAAACATGGAGAAATATCAAGAAAAGGAAAGTATGTGGCACACATCTATCATTTCCTTTATAAAATAGAAAAAGAACATGACATGTATCTGATGTTTCCTCTGTGAACTAAGACTCAACTGGATGATGGATCCAAAGGAGATCTTTGTGGAGATCGCGCATGCAAAAAGCGGGTAGAGACAGAAGACTATTTATTCTTCATCCTGTGAAGAATATCTTTTGTCTTCATTTTGCTGAGAAGAAAAAGAGTGAACCTGTACGTTGAGAGAAGCTACGAAAAAGGTGAAAAGAAGAAGAGAAGAGTGTGTAAGGAAGCACAAAAATCTATGGAGAGCATACCTGTGGTGCTTGGTGATGACTGTCAGATGATAAATGCAGCGATCTTATCAAGCTCAGTAAAGTCATTTCAAGAAGATCAAGCCCTCTATTACTCTCTAAAAATTGTAATAGTAAAATCTCAATATTTGGGTGGACATTAATAGGTCCCTTGTATTATTTCCTTAACCGGGTGACATTTGTGTAGATTTTGTAGTACCTCCATATTTTTGCTTTTAGTTTTTCAAATGCCATACTCTTTTAGGCCACATTGTTGTGTGCAGATTTTATTATGTCAGTGACTATTGATGATCTAGATTATGCTTTGATTATGTCATGTTTGGATATTGATATATTATGTTGAGATATTTCATATTTCATTTGGTTTATGATATACTTACCCCATACTAGCATGTGTATGGTGTTCATATGTATGTATCTATTTTATGTGTCTGTATGGTAGAGGAAGGAGGCATAGTTACTTGATTTCTCGATATCCACACGATTGACCATACCCTACCATTGTTTGTTATATGTTGTATGTACATGCTTTGATTTGTGATGACAAGTTTGCAGGTACAAGGCATTGTCTTCCCTAAATTGGCAGGAGTGAGCATGCCCAAAAATATACTCATCTCAATGGTAAAGAGGGGAGGTAACAGATGGACCCAAAACCCAATCCTAAACCCAATTATCCTAATTATTGGATAAGTATCTGTTGACCACCTTACCTGAATTTGTCAGGTGACAAAGTTCGTGGATTCCATCTCCGTGTTGGTATGTTTATTTGATGGTCATGTTTTATTGTTGTTTGTATGTGTGATTTTCTATAGTTATAAATTTAATATTCTATTGGAAAATAATATTAAGTTTATTTCCTATGTTATTTTATGATCGTTAATTAATAAAAAAATCAAATATTAGGATATTTGATATTAATTAATTAATTTCATGAAATTTATATGAAATTGTCCTATAGTTATTTAATTAACATATTGCATGTTTTAATGATGTTAGAATAATAAATTATTTAGTAATGGATTTTAATATTAGCATGTGTTATATTAAGTTTTGAATATGTCACTTTTCAAAAAGGAGTCAAATTGTCTCTTGGAGTTTATTATGAGTTGTGCATAAAAATATTTATTTTTAATTAATAAATAGGAATTTCTCTCAACAAAGTGGGGGAGTTTGAATAGGAGTCCTTGTGTGAGTCATATAGGCTTTTGCTTGTTTAGTGGAGTTGAACCCCTAATAGGGGAATTTGACATTCATTTTGGAAAAATTAGTTTTGTGAGAGCAATTTTGGAGAGAGCTTTTGGGAGTTTTATGCTTTCTTTGTGTTCTTGAGTTTTTGGAGATTGTGCATGCTTCCTGGGTGAAGATTGCTTGCTTTGGATTTGGGAATTTCTTGCACTATGACTCAAAGCCTACAGGTTGAGCTTTTCTATTGGCAATTCAGGATTGTATTCATCTCATAGGCATTCTGTTTCAGTATCTAGCATTGGATTGAGGTAGGGTTTGAAGAAATTCTATTCAATTCTTTCTGTGTAAATTTTGGTAAATTCATTGTGCCTGATTTATTTCATTGGTTTCATTGTATCTGTATAATTTTATTAGAATTTCTGGGTGTTAGAGAACCCATAGATCCTTCTTTTTATATTTTTATACAAACTTGGCATAGTAGGGTTATGTTGCCGAAATTTCAAGAGAAAACTCATCCTAGATCACTTAGAAAATGAAAAATCAAACTGGCTATAGTTGAAACTATTGAGTAGACAAAATAATTAAATGGGTTGTTCTCAAAAATTCAATTTGAGTTGAAAAAATGCATTCTGTGTAAAAAAAACCCTTTCTCTGTCAAAAATATATAGTAATAAAAATATACTGGATAAGACAAAAAATTAGTTTTCCATGTTCTAAATGGTTGAATATTTAATCAATATTGTTAAAGGGAAAAAAGATAGAGTAGAGGAAACAAAGATATACCATGAATTTTTATGGAAATATATTTTATTTCCATTTCAGGAAAAATTTTCCTACAACCTATGTATTCCATTTTCAAAAAAATTCCTATTGCCTGCTGACTTTTCTTTTTAATTAAAAAAATAAAATAAAATACTTTCCATGTTTAAAAAAGATGACACTTATAAAGTGTCGCATGGAAATCCGAATTGTAAAAAAAATTTATAAAAAATTTATAAAGCAAAGTTTAATGGGGAATGGGGCCACCAATCCCCACTCCCCAACACCACTGTGGTATCGTACTAGGCACGGGTTCCCCAAGGAGGGGCGGCGCGACAGTCTATGACTGCAGTGGCAGTGGGTGGGGACCAGCAGGCCCCCCCACGAGGTTACTTGTTTTTTTTTTGTTTGTTTGTTTTTTTAAATTATAGAATTTGTTTTTATTAAAATTTGATTTATTATAAATTGTATTTATTTATTTATTAAAATTTGTTAAAATAGTTTTATTTAAATGTTATAATAGATTTTGTTAATATTTATTATTTGGTTATAATAATATTATTAAGGTGTTTAATTTTATTACTATTCTTTTTAATTAAAGATATTTTAATATGTTATTTGTTATTATTAGATTTAGTTTAATAATAATAATTTTGTTAGTAAAGGTTTTATTTAGTAATAAGTTTGTTTTATCAAATATTAGTAATTAACAATATAATCGTTGGTTGGGAATATTTTTTTTAATATTGATAGTTTTTATTAATAAAGTTTATTAATAATTTTTGTCCTATATTAGATAGAGAAATATTTTTGTGGAACTAATAAGTTTTAGATTAAGTTCTTCTATTGCTTCTGTTATCATAACCTAGTAACTATGGATGTTTAATGTTATGATAATTTTTTATTAGTTGATTTGGTCAATGTGATAGTTTTAGAATGATTGTGTATGCATCATTTATACTGAAATTGGATGTTTCATTCAATATGGTTTTATCTTTCCTAGATGATTGGTTTGTCAATTTTATGGGAACTAGATGACCTAGGAGAGACAGAGGCTTGGGAATCATCTGTTATTCATGTTGTTTATCATGTTTGGCGTGAGTGTGATCTATTTATTTTCTAGTTGACCTTATAGGCTCTTGCTGTATTATGTGGTTCAGTGTTTATGTTTGCATAGTCAATCCTAGTTTAAGTGATGATTCTGGATGTGTGACTATCTGTTTATCTATATTTGATCTAGGAGAGATCTATGAGCCTAGGGTAGTTTACCTAGATATGTGTTAGGAGGTGGCTTGCAATAAGCGTCGGGGCCCACAAGTGGCTGCCAGGATCACTTATTGTAAGTTATTATAATCAAGTGATAACCTAAAATAACATTGAGAGATATTAAAATGAACCTAATAAGATAGTTTCCTCTCCCATGCTTGAGTGCTAGTACAGAATGAGATGAGGATGAGATGATGCTTGCCACCTGTTGAGGTGTGTGTTCAAGCATAGTTAATGGCTTCATCAATACGAGAAGTCATTAATTTCTTGTATGGTCACTTGAGTGCCAGGATCCAGAGAGATTACCAGGACAAGACTCAAGGGTTAGACGTACATGATGACACCTTTCTACACATGGTCTAGTTATTCTACATGATTCAGTTGCCTCTGGTTTAGTGAGTCATACTTTCACTACTTTGGTTGACCTTGAGTTACTAAGCTATCATGATTCCTTTCCTAGTGGTATTTCTTGTTTTGACTTGATTATCCATTTGGGGTCCGATGTTATCTCCTCAGCACGGTGGGGTAGACCTTTGTGGTTCTACACGGATGGGTGGTAGTGATTCTTTACCATTCAAGATTTGACGTCCTAGTGCTGGTGCTTGTTGGTGTCTTGCAGTTGGATTCCTTATGTTACTTCATCTTTGATGTTCTTCATTTATATATTCTTTATTGTAATCTTGTATTAGAGTATCGTATGTGATACCTTATCTGGATCTTGTAATTTAGTGTTAGAGTGATTACTGCATACCCTGTGACTTGTGTAGTGGATGTATGTTTATTAGGATTTATGATTATTCATGAGATGTAATCATTTTGATGTAATTGTTGTATTTAATTTATGGAATCTTTTGTTGATGTTATTTAATGAGTTATGTCAGAAAGTAATACTACGTCATGGGACCCATTAGTTTTGTAACCTATGTATGCGATGTGTGTTATGTGAGATAATGGTTAATGTATTCATGTGATTGTATATCTTAGTTGTAAACTTTAGAAAAAAAAATTATTCACCAAACTTAGTATCATGTTCTAGGTTAGTTTCTTTTGGGTTCCTTGGCGGGGCGTTACATTTGGTATCAGAGCAGAGTTTCTACACTGGGAACTCTGGGTATGTACGCTCATTAGGTTTTCTGTGTGTAGTTTAAACTTGAAACAAAACTTAGACATAAAAATTCTATTTTTAGACTATTACTTTATGATCATCTTGTGATTGTATATCTTAATTGTAAACTTTAGAAAAAAAATATTATTCACCAAACTTAGTATCATGTTCTAGGTTAGTTACTTTTGGGTTCCCTGGCGGGGCATTACATTTGGTATCAAAGCAAAGTTTCTACACTGGGAACTCTGGGTATGTACGCTCATTAGGTTTTTTGTGTGTAGTTTAAACTTGAAACAAAACTTAGACATATAACAATTCTATTTTTAGACTGTTACTTTATGATCATCTTGTCTTGGTTTATGTTTTGATATATGTTCGTGAGTGTTTGCTGGTTTCTTTATGTTGCAGGAATCATGCCTGAAACTAGAGTAGCCAGAGGCAGAGGTAGAGGTAGGTCTGGCAGACGTGGAAGGGGAAGGCAACCTAGCCCCTCCACTAGTGTTGAGCAAGTTAGTAACCACCAGTAGTCGAGAGATGAACAGGGAGATGAGCATCAGGGAGAGTTCGATGGGCTTGATACTAGATAGCTCCTTTAGGCAATCCTTGCTCATCTCGGTCCTAATCAGGATAGAGCATATTAGGAAGGTTCACATCATTCCCAGAGGAATGAAGAAGAGAGAGAGAGGGAAAGATCCAGGAGTCCTCTTAAGAGGAAATTTACTGTGGATCCTTCAGTGGTTGCAGCAAACCATATGAGGCACCTTATGAGGGGACAGCCTATTCCCTTTGATGGGAAGGGTATAGGACTTGAGGCTGAGACATGGTTAATCGCCTTGGAGTGAATTTTCACCATGCACTCATTTAGAAGCAACACCAGACCTAGATATGTTGTGACATAGCTCACAGATTTTGCAGCAGTATGGTGGAAAATTGAGGAAGAGAAGTTGGGCCTTCATATGGATACAGTTACTTGGGAATTGTTCTTGGAGAATTTCCAAGAATGTTTCTTATTTGATCAGTGGAGGAAACAGAGGGCCGATGAGTTTCATAATTTGAGACAATTGACTATGACAGTGAGTGAATATGAGTGCAAATTCTTTGAGCTCAAACAGTATGCCAAATTTGGACAAGACACAGCCTTATTGGTACAACACTTTGTCAGGGGGCTGAATGCCCACATTATTGGGGAGGTCTTACTCTTTGAGCCCAAGACCCTCAGGGAAGTGGTTGTTAAGGCTACGCTTAAGGAGGCTAACTTAGCTTTGGGCCATGGTCAGCAATCAGATGCTTCAGCTGGTGGACCTTCAGGATCAGGATTCAGAGGGAACCAATCCCATGGTGGTGGGAACTTCAAGAAGTCTTTGAACTTCTATAGAGGTAACCAAAATCAATAGTAGGTTATGTCACCTCCACCTCCTTCTACTCAAAGTGGTGGTTCCTGATCCAGGAACTTCCGTAATGGCAAGTGCTTTAAGCGCAATCAGACCGTTCAGCCAGCTTAGAGTGCTCAACAGAGCATTAGCAGAGGTAGCTTCCAGCATTCCAGTGCACCTTTCGGTGGGAAAGGCAATTTCAGGAGCACAGGTTGTTTCACCTGCGGGTAGTTTGGACACATAGCTGTGAATTGTCCATAACGCCCACCTTATTTTTCTTCACAGAGATCAGCGGCTTCTGAGCCCACAGTGGGTGATGCAGGATGAGGTCATAGACTTTTTGCAGCATTGGATCAATGGCAAGCAGATCATCAAGGCATGGTAGTAGAGACCACAGGTACTATTTGAGGTGTACCCATTTCTATTTTATATGATTCTAGTGCTACTAATTCTTTCATATCTCCACATTTAGTTGAGCGGTGTGGGTTAGTGGCTACAAAGCAAGATAGTAGATGGCAAGTGGAATTAGCCTCAGGAGTTAGGGTTGTAGCAGGATCTTTGGTTCCTAAATGTGAGCTGAATTTGGGCAGATTCACTACCTCAATAGATCTACGTGTGATTCCTTTGGGATCATATGGGGTCATTTTGGGTATGGATTGGCTAGGAGCTCATGGAGCTAGCATTGATTGTAGGAAGAAGATCATCATTTGCAAGGATGATGAGGGCAAGGAGTGTTAGATTATGGGTATTCCATGATCTATTTCTCTTCAAATGATTTCAGCTATGCAACTTAAACATTGTATGCGAAAGGGTTGCTAGATGTTTGTGGTGACCTTGAATGAGATTGATGAGGAGGAGAGCGAAGACAAGACCCTAGATCACCCTATGTTGTAGGAATTTCTTGATGTCTTTCCAAAAGAGATTCTTGGTATGCCACCTAAGCGTGACATCAATTTTCAGATAGAGCTTGTTCCAGGAGCTGAGCCCATCTCTAAAGCTCCATACTAGATGACTACTCATGAGTTGAGTGAGCTTAAGCTTCAACTAGAAGAGTTGTTGGCAAAGGGGAGCATTAGACCTAGTGTTTCTCCATGGGGAGCACCAATCCTCTTTGTTAAGAAGAAGGATGGATCTTTACGCTTGTGTATTGACTACAGATAGTTGAACAAGGTAACGATCAAAAACAAATATCCTTTGCCACACATAGATGATCTATTTGATTAGATTAAGGGAGCTAAGGTGTTTTCTAAAATTGATTTGAAGTTGGGGTATCATCAGTTGTGGATTCATGATGCGGATATTCATAAGACTGCATTCTGTACACGATATGGGCATTATGAGTTCACAGTAGTACCCTTTGGCTTAACGAACGCTCCATCGATGTTCATGTGCTTAATGAATGGAGTGTTCCATGAGTACTTGGATCAGTTTGTTTTGGTCTTCTTGGATGACATATTGATTTATTCTAGATCCATAGAGGAGCATGAGGAACATCTTAGACAGGTTCTGCAATGTTTGAGGGAAAATCAACTCTATGCTAATGCAAAGAAGTGTGATTTCTTTCAAACAAAGATTTAGTATCTTGGTCATATGATTTTAGGAGAAGGTATCTTGGTAGATCCTTCAAAGATTCAGGCAATTGTGGAGTGGCCAGCACCCACTAATGTGTCTGAAGTCTGTAGTGTCATGGGTTTGGCTGGATATTACCGAAAGTTTGTCAAGGACTTCTCTAGGGTTGCACATCCTATCACCTCATTGCAGAGGAAAGGGAAGAAGCTCATTTGGATAGAGAAGTGTGAGGAAGCTTTTCAAAAGCTTAAGGGGTTTTTGACTAGTGCCCCTATTCTAGCAGTGCCTGATCCAACCAGAGATTTTGTTGTTTGCACTGATGCATCATTAGAGGGTATTGGAGTATTCCTCATGTAGGAAGGATGAGTGATTGCATATGAGTCTCGCAAACTCAAGTATCATGAGCTTAATTATCCTACACATGATCTTGAGTTGGCAGTGGTTGTCCATGCTTTAGTTAGATGGAGACACTTCCTATTAGGGCACCGATTTGAGCTTCATAGTGATCACCGTAGTCTCCAGTACATATTTACCCAACCTAATCTAAATGCTAGACAGAGAAGGTGGATGGAACTTCTATGTGAGTATGATTTTGAGATCAAATACATCTAGGGTAAAGAGAATGTGATAGAAGATGCTTTGAGTTGCAAGAAGAAGATTGTTTCAGCTATGACTCTTAGTGTGGATTTGAGGAGCAAGATTCTTTAGTCACTTCCTAGAGATACTTTGTATCAGGAGGTGAGTTCTTTGATTGAGTCAGGTAGACCATTGGAGGGTAGGTTCTTAGGATTTGTCTTGGAGTCAGATGGACTTATGCGACACAAGGGCCAGATATATGTACCACCATTGGATGATTTGCGTTCATTAGTTTTATTAGAGGCTCATCGTGCATCTTATTCGGCACATCCTAGTGTCAAGAAGATGCATGCAGACTTACGACAACTTTATTATTGGCCTGACATGAAATGTGACATTGTAGATTTTGTGGCTAGATGTCTAGAGTGTCAGAGGGTCAAGGCAAATCATCAGCATCCAGCAGGGCTTTTACAGCCTAATCTCATTCCATCTTGGAAGTGGGATATTATTTCTATGGACTTCATTGTTGGATTGCCTATGACTCCTCGCAAACATGATGCTATCATGGTGACCGTTGATCGGTTGACTAAGGTGGCACACTTTTCTCCCATGAGATCTTATACAGTAGCTTCTATGGCCAGGGTCTTCATGCAGGATATAGTGAGACTTCACAGAGTTCCAAATAAGATTATCTCTAATCGAGATCCTATTTTTACATCAGCATTTTGGACTTCACTGCAGCACGATCTTGGTGCTCAGTTGAATTTCAATTCAGCATATCACCCTGAGACCGATGGTCAGATAGAACGGGTTAATCAGGTGTTAGAAGATATGTTGAGGATGTATGTCATGGATAGATAGACTCACTGGGAGGATTATTTATATCTAGTGGAGTTTTCTTATAATAATGGATATCATAGTTCCATTGGCATGTCACCCTTCCATGCATTGTATGGACGTCCTTTTTGTACACCATTGAGCTAGGATAGATTGGAGGATTGTATTCTTATTGGTCTAGATATGCTTCGTGACATGGAGCAGTAGCTAATTCGTATCTGAGAGCATGTGGCTATTGCACAGGACAAACAAAA
This sequence comes from Chamaecyparis obtusa, assembly GCA_027943335.1. NCBI lineage: Eukaryota > Viridiplantae > Streptophyta > Pinopsida > Cupressales > Cupressaceae > Chamaecyparis > Chamaecyparis obtusa. The sequence continues at coordinate 1,514,468 of BSBK01007603.1, read as the reverse complement.
GAAATATGCAGATGCTCATCAAATTAATAGATAGTTTGTAGTTGGGGATAGAGTATTTTTGAGAGTGTGTCTGTGAAAGAGTCTGATCCAATATGGAAAGGGTTCAAAGTTGGCACCTTGATTTGTTGGTCCTTTTGAGATCTTAGAGAGGATAGGTCCAGTTGCATACCGTCTTGCTTTGCCACCCAACTTATCATGCATTCATGATGTATTCCATGTTTCAGTACTTAGGCGATATATTCCTGATGTTACACATGTACTTGATTTGAATGCTTTGCAGGTGGAGGATGGGCAGTTGGCATTGGAGCCCATACATATCCTACAGTGTCAAGATTTGATCCTCAGGGGTCGAACCATTGACCAGGTAAGGGTCCAATGGGATCCAAATGATGAGACAGCAACTACTTGGGAGGATACAACTAGATTCTAGGAATCTTATCCCTACTTGTTTGCAGGCTTCCAGGAGTAAGCCTGATACAAGGGGGGGTGGATGTAGTACCTCCATATTTTTGCTTTCAGTTTTAAAAATGCCATACTCTTTTAGGCCACATTGTTGTGTGCAGATTTTATTATGTCAATGACTATTGATGATCTGGATTATGCTTTGATTATGTCATGTTTGGATATTGATATATTATGTTGAGATGTTTCATATTTCATTTGGTTTATGATATACTTACCCCATACTAGCATGTGTATGGTGTTCATATGTATGTATCTGTTTTATGTGTCTTTATGGTAGAGGACGGAGGTGTAGTTACTCGCTTTGTCGAGATCCACATGACTGACCATACCCTACCATTGTTTGTTATATGTTGTATGTACATGCTTTGATTTGTGATGACAAGTTTGCAAGTACAGGGCATTGTCTTCCCTGAATTGGCAGGAGTGAGCGTGCCCAAAAATATACTCATCTCAATGGTAAAGAGGGGAGGTAACAGATGAACCCAAAACCCAATCCTAAACCCAATTATCCTAATTATTGGATAAGTATCCATTGACCACCTTACCCAAATTTTTCAGGTGACAAAGTTCATGGATTCCATCTCTGTGTTGGTATGTTTATTTGATGGTCATGTTTTATTGCTGTTTGTATGTGTGATTTTCTATAGTTATAAATTTAATATTATATTGGAAATAATATTAAGTTTATTTCCTATGTTATTTTATGATCGTTAATTAATAAAAAAATCAAATATTAGGATATTTGATATTAATTAATTAATTTCATGAAATTTATATGAAATTGTCCTATAGTTATTTAATTAACATATTGCATGTTTTAATGATGTTAGAATAATAAATTATTTAGTAATGGATTTTAATATTAGCATGTGTTATATTAAGTTTTGAATATGTCACTTTTCAAAAAGGAGTCAAATTGTCTCTCAAAGTTTATTATGAGTTGTGCATAAAAATATTTATTTTTAATTAATAAATAGGAATTTCTCTCAACAAAGTGGGGGAGTTTGAATAGGAGTCCTTATGTGAGTCATCTAGGGTTTTGCTTGTTTAGTGGAGTTAAACCGCTAATAGGGGAATTTGGCATTCATTTTGGAAAAATCAGTTTTGTGAGAGCAATTTTGGAGAGAGCTTTTGGGAGTTTTATGCTTTCTTTGTGTTCTTGAGTTTTTGGAGATTGTGCATGCTTTCTGCGTGAAGATTGCTTGCTTTGGATTTGGGAATTTCTTGCACTATGACTCAAAGCCTACAGGTTGAGCTTTTCTATTGGCAATTCAGGATTGTATTCATCTCATAGGCATTCTATTTCAGTATCTAGCATTGGATTGAGGTAGGGTTTGAAGAAATTCTATTCAATTCTTTCTGTGTAAATTTTGGTAAATTCATTGTGCCTGGTTTACTTCATTGGTTTCATTGTATTTGTATTATTTTATTAGAATTTCTGGGTGTTAGAGAACCCATAGATCCTTCTTTTTATATTTTTATACAAACTTGGCATAGTAGGGTTATGCTACCGAAATTTCAAGAGAAAACTCATCCTAGATCACTTAGAAAATGAAAAATCAAACTGGCTATAGTTGAAACTATTGAGTAGACAAAATAATTAAATGGGTTGTTCTCAAAAATTTAATTTGAGTTGAAAAAATGCATTCTGTGTAAAAAAAACCCTTTCTCTGTCAAAAATATACAGTAAAAAAAAAATATTGGATAAGACAAAAAATTAGTTTTCCATGTTCTAAATGGTTGAATATTTAATCAATATTGTTAAAGGGAAAAAAGATAGAGTAGAGGAAACAAAGATATACCATGAATTTTTATGGAAATATATTTTATTTCCATTTCTGGAAAAAATTTCCTACAACCTATGTATTCCATTTTCAAAAATATTCCTATTGCTTGCTGGCTTTTCTTTTTAATTAAAAAATTAAAATAAAATAATTTCCATGTTAAAAAAAGATTTAGCACTTATAAAGTGTCGCATGGAAATCCGAATTGTAAAAAACATTTATAAAAAATTTATAAAGCAAAGTTTAATGGGGAATGAGGTCACCAATCCCCACTCCCCAACACCACTATGGTGGTGTACCGTGCTGCGCATGGGTTCCCCAAGGAGGGGCGGCGTGGCAGTCTATGACTACAGCGCCAGTCGGTGGGGACCAACGGGCCCCCCCACGAGGTTACTTTTTTTTTTTTTTTTTTAATTTTAAATTATAGAATTTGTTTTTATTAAAATTTGATTTATTATAAATCGTATTTATTTATTTATTAAAATTTGTTAAAATAGTTTTATTTAAATGTTATAATAAATTTTGTTAATATTTATTATTTGGTTATAATAAATATTATTAAGGTGTTTAATTTTATTAATATTCTTTTTAATTAAAGATATTTTAATATGTTATTTGTTATTATTAGATTTAGTTTAATAATAATAATTTTGTTAGTAAAGGTTTTATTTAGTAATAAGTTTGTTTTATCAAATATTAGTAATTAACAATATAATCATTGGTTGGGAATATTTTTTTTAATATTGACAATTTTTATTAATAAAGTTTATTAATAATTTTTTTCCTATATTAGATAGAGAGATATTTTTGTGGAACTAATAAGTTTTAGATTAAGTTCTTCTATTGCTTCTATTATCATAACCTAGTAACTATGGATGTTTAATGTTATGATAAATTTTTATTAGTTGATTTGGTCAATGTGATAGTTTTAGAATGATCATGTATGCATCATTTATACTGAAATTGGTTATTTCATTCAATATGGTTTTATCTTTCCTAGATGATTGGTTTGTCAGTTTTATGGGAACTAGATGACCTAGGAGAGATAGAGGCTTGGGAATTACCTGTTATTCATGTTGTTTATCATGTTTGGCATGAGTGTGATCTATTTATTTTCTAGTTGACCTTGTAGGCTCTTGTTGTATTATGTGGTTCAGTGTTTATGTTTGCATAGTCAATCCTGGTTTCTGTGATGATTCTGGATGTGTGACTATTTGTTTATCTATATTTGATCTAGGAGAGATCTATGAGCCTAGGGTAGTTTACATAGATATGTGTTAGGAGGTGGCTTGCAATAAGCGCTAGGGCCCACAAGTGGCTACCAAGATCACTTATTGTAAGTTATTATAATCAAGTGATAACCTAAAATAACATTGAGAGATATTAAAATAAACTTAATAAAATAGTTTCCTCTCCCATGCTTGAGTGCTAGTACAGACTGAGATGAGGATGAGATGATGCTTGCCACCTGTTGAGGTGTGTGTTTTGGCATAGTTAATGACTTCGTCAGTATGAGAAGTCATTGATTCCGTGTATGGTCACTTGAGTGCCAGGATCCAGAGAGATTACCAGGATACGACTCAAGGGTTAGACGTACATGATGACACCTTTCTACACATAGTCTAGTTATTCTACATGAGTCAGTTGCATCTAGTTTAGTGAGTCATACTTTCACTACTTTGGTTGACCTTGAGTTAGTAAGCTATCAAGATTCCTTTCCTAGTGGTATTTCCTATTTTGACTTGATTATCCGTTTGGGGTCCGATGTTATCTCTTCAGCACGGTGGGGTAGACCTTTGTGGTTCTACATGGATGGGTGGTAGTGATTCTTTACCATTCAAGATTCAACATCCTAGTGTCAGTGCTTGTTGGTGTCTTGTAGTTGGATTCCTTATGTTACTTCATCTTTGATGTTCTTCATTTATATATTCTTTATTGTAAATCTTGTATTAGAGTATCGTATGTGATACCTAATTTGGATCTTGTAATTTTGTGTTAGAGTGATTACTGCATACCCTACGACTTGTGTAGTGGATGTATGTTTATTAGGATTTATGATTATTCATGAGATGTAATCATTTTGATGTAATTGTTGTATTTAATTTATGGAATCTTTTGTTGATGTTATTTAATGAGTTATGTCATAAAGTAATACTACGTCATGGGACCCATTAGTTTTGTAGCCTATGTATGCGATGTGTGTTATGTGAGATAATGGTTAATGTATTCATGTGATTGTATATCTTAATTGTAAACTTTAGAAAAAAAAATTATTCACCAAACTTAGTATCATGTTCTAGGTTAGTTTCTTTTGGGTTCCCTGGCGGGGTGTTACAAATGTTTTAAGTCCTCTAACAAAGAAGGCTTTAGGAGGCCTTATTTCTAAAATCCCTTAACCGGGTCACATTTAATAGTGCATTTGTAATCTTTTAACAGAGAAGGCTCCTAATAGGGAGCACTTCAAAAGAGTGCAAAATTTGTGAGGTCTCCTCACACCATGGTTTTCTCCTGATTTGGGTTTCTACGTGATACATCTGGTGTTGTCTATTGCTTTAATTTTATGATAGCTATTTCTGTGATAGAATCTATTTTGCTTACATATTTAGTTATATTATATCTGATTGATTAAGTTTTAGTGGGTGTTGATTCACCCCTCCCCTCTCACTAGCAATTGGGACCATCATACATATCTTCAAGTATTTAACCATTCAACTAATCCAAATATTAGAACACACATTCAAACGATTATATGAAATACTGTAACATATGTATAAAATTTGGTAAAAAGGTATTTAGAGTATATCAACTATTGTCTAACCATGGTTTTTGAAGGTTTGACTATATTTATAGCATATTCATAAGTTCAAATACTAAAAAGGTATAACAAGTGTTATAGAAATGTTTGAAACAGAGCATAAAAGTATCGTAAAACAAAGACAAATTATAGACCCATCATTTTCCCCCTACGATCATAATGCTTGTCCTCAAGCATTGCATTTCTTAGCTATCCCTCTGAATTCTCCTAATCTCTGTAAGCATCTTGTTTCCTATCATATTTGGTCTCATTATGCATCCATGACATTAGAGATTTCAAGTGTATATCTTTAATATAAAGTAGAGGATTCCAATTAGTTTCATCAGGAATAATAAAATTATGGAGGTAAAGCTCACACTGTAGATTTTTTTGCCAGGAAGGAAGGGATTAGTACAAACAATAGAATTTTTTAGCTATTTTAAATTCTGACTCTTTATTCTTAATATTCATCATTAATTGAAACAAAAAAAATTATTCTTGTAAACATATAGCATAAACCCTGGGAGGAGGCCTACATGCAATGATCTGATCAACCAGCTTTAAAGCATGGTTCATTTTCTACTTTTGCCTTTGCAATTGCTCTTTTAAATCCTCTATTTCCTCCCTTTGTTCATCAATTTCTTATTGCATTTTATTTCTTTCTTCTTTCCAAAGAGTTATTTTGAACACAAACTGGTTATACAAATTGAAAAGAATAGATTGAAGAGTAGGTGGGTCAAATTCTATGAGTTGAGGCTTTTTCTTCTCACTACAGGCCTGCTCTAGATAATCAGTTAACCAAGTTATTTTGAAGGGCACAATAGCATTCATGGGACAAGAGTTAGTTGAAGCTTGAACCTTTTGAGGTTCTTCTTGCATGTTTTCCTAGACTTTTTGTTGCATTTCCTCAGGGTCATTTTTTTGCTGAAGTGGCTCCTAGTGAGTACTTTCAGGCTGATTACTAAGTGAATCATTCAAATTTTGGGAATTATCTGGAATAATTTTTTGTGTTGGAGAACTATTAGAAATATGATCCATATGAGGTTGAGTGGCAAGTTGATTTGATGAGATAGATAGGCCATCTAGAGGAATATTTGGCACTTTCCCTCTCATTCAAGAGCTTCTTCACAATGGAGTCTTCATAACCTCTACTATTTTATTCCTAAAATTTTTCTTTGGTCTCTTTGTTGCAGAAGTGGTTGTTGCAGGAACTGGCTTCTTTTTCTTGTTTCTAGAAATTGTAGGGGTTTGGGTTTGGTCTTCAACCTCAGGAACTGAAGTTCCTTCATCAATTTTTATTTTCCCTTTTCTTTGGGTAGAGGTAGATACATTTTCCACTAGATTAGGGTGAGTTTCAACTTCCCTAAGATTTTTAGGCTCTACTTCTTGGCTGGTTGTTTCAACAGTTGTTTTGGAGGGAATATCACTCACATGGATAGGTTGTTCAACAGGGTCATTCTGGGGATGCAAAGTCTTGATTTGAACAAATTCATCCTAGGTTAAGGGAGATACATCCCTAAGTGACCTCTCAACAAGAAATTTAATCAAAGCATGGTGAGTGATAGAGTTTTTTTTTCCTTTTTGGGTTTCTTCGGCACCAATACTCAACATATTATAGAGAAAATTTGGAACATTGACTAGAGAATTATCCCTAACATAACTAAGTAACTTGAAATGATGTGCATGTAAATGAGAAAACCTTCCTTCAAAAGTGAGGTAACTTATAATACTCATCAAATGGGGAAGGAAGGGACACACACTTGCAACCTTTCTTGTTCACCTTCAATGGAGGGTCTGTATGTAGGGTAAACTAGGCCCGAGCTGACCTAGCATCATGCTCACCAACCACAAGCAACCTAGTTACTTCTACTATTCATTCCTTTATTGCCAGAATTGTTAGGCCCCACACATTTTCTTCTCCTTCTTCAAAGGTATTAATGAATTAGGTAGCTACGTCATCAAATTCTGTCAATTTTAGAAAATATCTGAGCCACCCACAAGCATTAAATCACTTGACTACTTCTACATCTGTAAGAAAAATTATGTGAACCACTAGCTCATGGTGCATTAACTACCCACCCATTGTTCAAATTCTTCCTTAATTCACTCTACAATTTGTCAATTATAATTTTCTTTGTCCCTTTTGGAATTCCCAAATTCCTCTAATCACCTCTGTAATACCCTAAAATTTAGCTCATAAAAATTCCTAACGACACTTTTAACTATGAATTCCCTTGTAATCTCTATGTTACATTTTGAAAATGATAATAATGGCGCTAAAGGAAAGGGAATTATAGTTTTAAATGTAATTAATTTTCACATAACTTGATTATGTCATTTTAGGGTTACATCAAGTTAGAGATCAGAGATCATTCAAAAATTGGAGTACAACACTTGTGTGAAACATAAAGGACTTAATAAAATAGAATATAAGTCTAGATTTGAAAAGACATGGCAATCGCTTAAGGAATTATGAGTATGACAATAGTGACCTAGATAATTAATACACTTCCTTGCCCCCTACGTAATTAAGACAAGTGTCCATACTTGTCACACTAGACATGAGGTAGGAAATTGGCGTAATGCCACATTATAACTAAATGCAGTATTAAATATAATAGTCAAAATGTATGAACTAAAAGTGGAAGACATCAAATTGTTGTACCTACTGTTATGGTTCACCATGCGTGAGGAGGTGATGAAATTTTAAAACTTCATCAAAAGAACTGGTGCTGAAGATGATCGCATCGGCTGACATGGTGATTATGGAAAGAAAAGAAAATAGAAATGTTATGACATGGGTAATGGGTGGATGGAAGGTAGAGAAATGGAGTGGAGTGGAAAGAAGAATGTAGAAAATGAATGGATAAAGAAACTTCATTGAAAATGAAGTGTTTATTATGATTATACCTGATGGAATTTAGGGTGAAGCTGCAGGAAGTACTACCTATTGTGATTCTGAAGTATTATCACAGAATTGCTGCAGGGAAGATTCCTCATAGGTTGGAGTGCATGTGAACTCAGATTCTTTTGTAAGAAATCTGTATAATGGAATGGCTAATTGACTAAAAAATTTAATGAAACACCTATAATAACCAGCATGTCCCAAAAAGGATCTAACATCTTTTTGCTTTGTAGGTGTGGGCAATGTAAGAATTACCTCAATTTTTGTAGGGTCCACTTGTATTCCAGCTTTTGAGATGAAGTGTCCTAGCACAACTCCTTGCATCATAATAAAATATTTTTTCATTATTCAGGGATAGATTATTCTCTTTACATCTAATCAACACTTTCTCTAAGTTCACCAAAGCTTCGTCAAAAGTAACACTAAATGTGGTGAAATCATCCATATCAATTTCCATGCAATCATGTGATATATCAACAAAGATGTGATAACAACCCTTTGAAATGTAGCTGGAGCATTACATAAACCAAAAGGTAACACAAAATAGACATATGTTCCTCAAGGACATGTAAATGTGGTATTTTCTTGATCCTCTAGAGCAATGTTGATTTGGTTATATCCATTGTATCCATCAAGAAAAGAAAAGAAAATTACCAGCTAAGGTGTCTAGAAATTGATCAATGAATGGCAAGGGGAAATGATATTTTTTTGTAGCATTGTTTCATTCTCTATAGTCCACACATATTCTCCATTTACCTCCCTTTTTAGGGACAATTACCAAAGGAGAAACCCATTTTTTGTCTGAGATTGGATAAATAAAACCAGCATTCAACAATTTATGCAACTCAGTCTTTACAATTTCTCTCAAGGCTAGGTTAATTCTTCTCTGAGGTTGGCAAAGTGGTAAACTGCCTTCATTGATATAGATTCTGTGTGTACAGAGATTTGGAATCAATCCTTTCATATCTCCATAATCCCAAGAAAAAGATTTCTTGTGTTTACGAAAGATTTGAGTTAATAGGGATAATTGTGGTGATGACAGTTTGTTGTTGACATGCAAGTTGTGACCAAGTGAGAGCTCTACCTTAGTTGTTAGCTCAAGCATTGATAATTTAGGTATAGGAGTTGTGGATATCTCACAGGGTAGTAATTGATGGATAATATCAGGTTCAAGAGGAAGAGTACAATATTCATAGGTAGATAACTGCAAAATAGAACTATCAAAGATATCTTTTACTATAACATAGTCATTGGTAAGAATGCTTTGAATCACATCATCATCTCCTTGAAGTTGTAGGAAAGATTTTATGTGTAACATCATAAGTTCAGAAATAGAGTTAAGCTCTTCCACCTAATCTCCCAAATCAGGCCAAATAGGAGTACTTAAGCCTGGTTGAGGTTGGGATGGAGGATATAAAACTAACTTCTTAATTGTTTGGCCATCTAAAATAGTCATGTTATCTAAATGACAACTGATATTGGCATCAACTGTGTCATGCCCAAAATAAATCAAGAAAAAACACAACAATTTTTTTTTTTTGTTGTTGTTTAAGGATAACATTTATAGGTTCAAAGGATAAGTTGGCTATAGTTAAGCCAACCATAACCTATGGATTCTAGACTAGCAAGATAAAAACAAATAACAGCTACCAAAGGGTTACACTGATAACTAACCCCATCATCATAATGCTTAACTAAAGAGGTCAACATTGGGGTTTAACAGAACTTAGATTTACATGTGAGAGTAGCATCCCCAAAAGTGGATATGGTACGAACGGGAAAAAAATTATCATTAGGGTTAAGGTTGTGAGCGTTCGCAACAAGAATTCGCTAGGTGAGTAAAACATTCCCTAGTTAGGTACGTAGCTTAGGGAGGGGTGGGTGTAGATAATTCAATTAAATATACATTTGTACATAATCCTCAAAATTATAAACATTACTATAAAATTTTGACCGCACATATCTGATCCATATAATACACTTACACGATAACTTGTGTATCTACTTATGTGTTTATTTCCAATTTAGTGTCTATAATGATAAATCTTTTCACAAAAACTTGATACCATTGTCCTAATAAAAAGGTGATATTAATTTCTACATTTAATAACATAATTTAATGCATCCTTAGTCAGATCAAGTATTTCAAATCTAAATTCGACTTAAATTAAATCTATAAAATTAAACTTATTATATAATTAAACCACCTATTTAATACACATTTAAATTTACCAAATGAGTCTTATTGTGTTGGTAGAATAAATTAAATGCAATAATATAACGTTCTAGTTTAATTAATAGTAAAATTATTAATAAACTAAGAAAAAAAAAGATTTAAGAGTCACCTTTTTCTTTTTTAGAAATTAAATAATTACATTTAATAACTAAATTAAATTAAACAATATTTATTAAATAAAACAAATAATTTTTTTAAATAAATTTATTAATTTATTTTTTTTGGCAAAAATTTATATTTATATTAATATTAACTGGTTCAAAGGGCTCCCGGAGAAAGAACCAATAAAGAAAACTCCGTTCGTTACCCATATATTTACATAGAGAGCTTCAGATGCTCAAAAAAATTATTATTAGACTACCCAAAGCTCCCAAGGTCGAAACACGACCTGCTAAAAAATAATCCCCTGAACAAAATGGCAGAATACATCTACATTACAATATGTTCCAAAAATTTATGAGACTACCCAAAGAAAACCCTGGCCATTATGAAGGTCGAATTACAATTCCAATCCCCCTAAGAAAACCCTTTACATTGAAGCACAAAAAGTGTTGGAATACATTTACAATGAAAATTGGACCCCTGTAAAAACATTATTGACTACTATCAATCTATGTACTTTAAATAAACCATTAGAAAAGCTGGTACAAATTACATTGAGGGCCCCTGTGAGAACAAAACTAAGGCAGAGTAGAAGATGCTGGAGGAAGGGAGTAAAGCGAGATCATGTCATCCCCTGGTCCATATAAGCCAACCAAAGGCTGCATGAAGAAACACCTGCAAGAGAGAATTTGATAGGACCAAAAAGAAATTGTACAAAAAAAACATGTTATAAACATCATGGCATATAACCCCCAAATCTGAAGTGTGAGGGCAGAGACAATAATAGAGAGCTCCAAAGATAGTCGGCTTGAGAAACAAGTGGATCCCTTGAAGCCAAAGATGCATGAGGTGACACCAAGGCGTGGGCAGATGGAGGTGATACTAGGAGATGAATAGGAGAGGAGCATGAACCAATTGACAATGGAGCTGGAGAGAAAATAGGAACTGGTAATGAACCCGAGTTACTACCAAGTGTAATATCATCCAACATAGGAGAAGCCAAACCCAAATTTGAAGCACGAACATGTGATAATAAAGCAAACAGAGCATATGTTTTTGCAAATGCCTTTCCTCTATGCCCTGCATCAAAAGGGGTACTATTAAGAAGGTGATCAAGAGGCATAAAAGTAGAAGAAGTGATGCAATCTTTAACAATAGCAAGCAGTATAATATACTTGTAAAAATTAAAAAGAAGGTGATGTGGGAATACACCCCCAATATGAGCATCTTCTAACCAGAAGTTATACTTCTGTACTACTAGAAGCAAACCATTATCTTGAAGGAAATGTGGACAAATAGACCAATTTGCAATGGATACCAGCAAAGTCCAAGATTGAGATAAATCCAAGATATTAGAACAAAAGATTAACACAATTTGAGAAGGAAAAATAATCCTTTTAAAGCACGGAGATAAAACTAAGTCACCAATCATTCTCCGAATATCCCGAGCACAATTTGAACAATGAATAATAAACATGGAAGCAAGGGCTTCCTCAGTGATATTACCTTTGAATGGCACTTCCAGAGAAGAACTTGAGAAATGAACATGGAAATTCAATGGTCTAAATTCATCAACATATCTATGCAATGCCATAAGAACAAAACAAAAAGAAACGAAGCTATGCTGCAAAAGAAGAGTTAGAATGACAAAGATGGAGCCAAGACCGATTATAATCCACACAAAAACATCATGAAGTACATTTTCCCATACAAAAACATGAATGAATCAAGTACTAGCTACTTAAGTTTCATACATAATAAATCAATATACAACAAGATCCATACAAAAGTTGTTAAGTCTAACTCATGCGAGCCGAATCATGAAGACATCACCTGATCTAGAAATAAATAGCACATGAAAGATGAGGAGAAGAAAAGAAATATAACACATATGAAAGGTATTAAATCTTAGACATAGCATTAATTATTCATAATAACAAAGATGGGATGAGACATGAAAGGATTGATATGGCATGCATAAGAGAATATAAGCAGATCTTTCATAATCATGATCCAAAAATCTCATTCAGCATATAAGATCTGAATATTATGAAAGATAATTAAGGGGAATCAATTTTTATTAAATTAAAGATGGAAGGGTGGGAAGTCAAGGTTACAAGGGGAGAAGGGTAGAGGATGTTAGAACCATCAGCACCAAAATTAGCTAACAAATCTGTTAAACAATTTCCCTCTTTGTATGTGTGAGTTAAAAAGCAATCTGGAAAAGAGTCTAGAAGGGACCAGATCTGGGACAAAACATAGTGGATGTGCCTTGAAAAAGAAGCTCTTTGAATACATGCATTAATAATAACTGAAGAGTCACCTTCAACATGAAGGAATCAGATATTTAGCTTCTTAGTAGTAAAGAGACCATATAACAGTGCAAGAGCTTCAGCCAAATTATTTGTACCTGAAGGGATAGGATGAGCCTCAAAACAAATAACTGAACCAAGGTAATCACAAAGAACAAAACCAATCCCCGACTTACCTAGATTAACTTTAGAGGAGCCATCAAAGTTTAGTTTGATAAAGTCATTTTGAGGGAGGGACCATTTAATTGAAGATCTAACATTATTTTTATCTTTAGGGCATAAGGGGAAGGGAAGGGAGGGAAACACTAAACCCTGCCATTCCTAAACAAAAAAATTATCCCAAGTGGAAAATCCCTAGTTACCTTTGAGCCTACGGGTATAAGCATTAGTAACCTCAACAATAGACTAATGAAGTCTCTTGAGAACAATATTAATGGTGGATGGGGTGTTATGAAAAATCCTTTTATTTCTCTCCCACTAGATGGCCCAAACAGCCAAAGAAGGAGAGAAAATCCAGATAGAGGCAAACATAGAATTAGTGAACGAAAATGGCCAAGATTGGAAGAGATCCCAAACAGTCATGGGGAGGGGCATAGGAAAGTCCAATTTTTTTAAAACAAAAAACCAACATTCTTGACCAAAAGGAAAATTTAGAAAGAGGTGATCCAAGTATTCTTGATCTTGATTACACAAAACACAAGGAAAAGCATTTGTAATATTGAGCCTAGCTAATCTGTCACTAGTAAGGACTCGTTTCTTGAGAACAAGCCAAGAAAAACAACCTGCCTTAGGAAGAACTAATTTATGCCAATAGAAAATAAAAGCCCTCTGCCTTGAGCTATTATTTTGCCTATTATGAATTCTCTCATTGCCCAATTTGATCATGTAATTACCATCCAGGGATGGAGCCCAGAAAAGATGATTCAGAGATCTAGAAATGAAAATAGTTTGAGAAGAGAGAAACTTATTTGCAATAATAGCCTCCTGGGGAGAAATAGGTAGAAGGGAAAAGTCAATCCATATGACTAAACCCGTATGAATTGAAACTGCAAATACATAACTAGAAAAATTAAAACCCCACAAGGAAGATGCCACTTCCCAGATGTTTAAGAAAGGTTGGAGGGTGCATAAAGGTGACAAACCATTCCATGAGTCAAGCCAAAAATTAATTGAGTCACAACTATGAACTTCCCATGAAATAGAGGATGTAATAACATATTTAGCTTTCATCATAAAATTCCAAATGGCCGAGCCTTTTGGGGGGTCAAGAACAGAAAGAATTTTGGAAGGATCTAAATTATCAAGATATTTCTCCTACATTAAATGACACCATTTAATATTAGGCTGGGAAAATAGTTTCCAAACCAATTTTCCACCAAAAGCTAGATTTTGAGATGTTAAGTTATGAAGGCCCACTCCACCAATAGATAAAGAAGAGGCCATATCTGAGAGTGACACAAGTGGGATTTTCCTTTCACCTGTTATGTTGGTAGTCCAAAGGAAATCCTTGATTAGTTTGTCAATCTGATTAATCACTGACTTTGAGGCTTGAAGAACTGAAAAATAATAATTGGGAATTGCTGATAAAACTATTTTGATTAACAAAATTCTCCTAGACAGAGAAAGCCACCTTGCTTTCCAAGCTAGAACCCTGGACTTGATACGACCAATGACCAATTTCCAGTAAAGTGATTTATTAGAGCCCGAAAAAAAGGGGACTCCTAAATAAGTAGAGGGCAGTTCATCCACAGGGAAACCAAGGACATCAACAATCCTTTGAGCTAATGATGGTTGCATATTAAAAAGGAAAACCTTAGATTTTTGTCTATTAACTTTTTGACCAGATGCTAAACAATATAAATCTAAGACTTTATTAACTTGTTTAGCCTCTGAAATGGAAGCCTTACCAAAAAGCAATGTGTCATCAACAAATAAAGAATGTGTAACTGAAATAGAAGTATTGAGGATGGGGATACCGAGCCATAAACCTACAACATGGGATGCATTAATAGCTCAGCTAAGAGCCTCATCCATAATAATGAAAAGAAAGGGAGACAAGGGTTCTCCTTGCCTAACACCCTAGGAAGATGGGAAAAAACTAGCAAGTGCCCCATTAATTAATACAAAAAAATGAGCACCAGCTATACAGGCCTTAATCCATTTACACCATTTTTTTGAGAAACCAAATCTTGACAAAACTTTTAACAAGAAAGACCAATTTACCCTATCATATGCCTTCATCATATCCAACTTAATGAAAAAAGAAGGAATGGAATGCAAATTAATTGAATGTAGGGTTTCATGAGCCAAAATAGCCCCATCTGTGGTGTCCTTGCCAGGTACAAACCCCCCCCTATTCACGAGAAATGATTCTAGGGATAATATGTTGAAGGTGCAAATAAATGGCTTTAGTAACAATTTTATAAATTTTATTACAAAGAGAAATAGGACAAAAATCAACAAACATTTGAGGGTCACTTATTTTCGGAATAAGCACAAGGTTTGTAGTGTTAAAACATTTCAACATAGCTAAATTCTTCCTAGACTCCTCTAGAACCACTAATAAGTCAAAACAAATGACATCCCAAGTCTTCTGAAAGAAGAGGCCTGTAAACCCATCAGGACCAGGAGCCTTGTCAGGAGATAAAGAAAAAACTACATTTCTAACTTCTAGCAAGGTAAATGGAACCATTAAAATCATATTATCTTGGGGTGTAACCGAAGGAGGAATATGTTGAAGAATATCATCAAATTCATTACCATCAGATGACATAGACAAAGGGGGAGATAAAAAATTGGAAAAAAATCTAACTCCTTGTTGCTTGATTTCCTCAACATCAGAAAACATATTCCCATGCTCATCTTTTATGGAAAAAATTGATTTAACTACTTTTTTATGCTTGGATGAAGCATGAAAAACTTGGTATTTTGGTCACCTGATTGTAGCCATAACTCATGAGACTTTTGTCTCCAATATTCTTCCTCTCTAGCACATAATTCAAACCACTCAGACTGAAGAGTTTTTTGTGATTCAAAAGATTAAGAGTCTAATCCATTAGCTATGATATGTTGGTTAATTTCAGATAACTCCTCTATCTTCTATTTTTGTTCAAAGATATTTTTAAAAACATTGATATTCCAAGCCTTGATTAGATTTTTAACAAACTACAATTTTTAAAAAAATTGGAACATATTGGTTCCATTCTCCTGAAGTGCAGATTGCCACCACTGTTTCAAAAGGAAATGGAAAAGAGGGTGTCTGAACCAAACCGATTCAAATTTAAAAGAAGATTTACGAAGGGTAGATAAGGGTGAATTAGACAATTTAGTATGGAGTTGAATAGGGAAATGATCTGAATCTGAATAAGAGAAAATCTCTAAAGTTAAGGAAAAGTTTTCCAATTTCCAAAGATGGGAACCAAGAAATCTATGCAGCCTAACTGCTATCTGCAGAAAACTCAACCTACGATTTGTCCATGTATAAGAACCATTTGAAGGTATGATATCAAAAAGATCATTATCCAAGATAAAATTGTTAAAATTAAAGACCACTCGATTAGGAGGATTAATTCCCCCTTTCTTATCATTTGGACCCAAAGTAGCATTAAAATCCCCAGCAAGAAGAAATTTGGAGGATGGGAATTGTTGAATAACATCAGTTAGAGATTGCTAGAGAAGCAACTTAGCAGGGGTAGACGTGGGACCATAAAGGTTGATTATAAGAAAGGATAGGGAAAAGTGCTTAACACTCAATAGCTACCAATTAGTACCTGATTGAAGAGGAAATAATGAAATGTTCTTAGAGTTCCATAAGACTACCAATCCACCTGAGGCCCCATTTGCTAGGACAGAGGAACTTTCCCATAAGCCCCATTTTCCTACTGAAGAATTAAAATTATCAATAGACAACTTAGTTTCTTGAAGTAAAACAATGTCACTTTGAGAAGAATCAAACCTTTTCTTAATTCTATTTCTCTTGTCAGAGGCATTAATACCTTTGAAATTCCACGAGAGGATTCTCATTGTGGACAAGGAGAAAACTTAGTCCTCCTTGTCGAACATCTCTTTGAAGTAGAGAAACTTTTATCCAACGTGGACTGAACACCAGCCTCTATTTCCTCCAAAGCCTTAGTTACTTTGGACTTCCTACCTCTGGTTTTGGGCATATGAACCTTCATTTTTGGAGATAAGGGAGTCTAAACAATAGATTCTTTATCCAGCTGTTTGATTGGGGAGTCCTTTTGATCATCATAAAGGGAAGATACAGAAAAAGGATCAGAATCTAGAATTGAGGAACAATCCTCAGTATTATGAGATTGGAATAAGTCATCCTCAGAAGTTGGAATCAAAGTAGGAGGAGGGTTTACAACATCATGAACAGGTGTAACAAAGGAATGAGAAAGGGAATCATCATGATCACTTTGACAATCTAAGAGGGGATGAGAAGATAACATAGAAGCATTATCATTTATATCCTTGTGAGGATTAATATGAAAATTCATAGCTGAAACAACTTTTGTAGCCATTAAATCAGCGTGCTCCAAGGTTAACTTATGGAATTTGAGTGGATCCATAGAAAACATCAACTTATTAACAATGGAATCCATCAATGAAGAATCTAGATTCTTGGAATGAGATTTGGATAACGGGAAAGGATGTGACTGAGTTAATGCTTGCAAAAAATCAACTGCATTAAAAATAGAGGTAATTACTGGAAGACACCATCTTAGCATGCTAACAAAAGAGAAAATCAAATTGAAAGATAGGGTAGGAGATTGATACACACGAACCACTTGACGCTCTGAATTTAATTGATCATTTAACTCATGAGAAGAAGACAGAGCCCCTACATTTGGAAGAGGGACCTCCTCCAAAGGCAAAGGTTCATTATTATTGGAAACATTTAGAGGTGAATATTCTTTCCATGCCACCTTTGAACATTTAGTAGGGAAAGTAGTATGATCCTCACATACAATTAAATTTGAGCTATTATGATCCTTACACTGATTCATAAAATGACCCAATAAATTAGCATAAAGAAAAACAATCTCAACATTCTGAATAATAAAATGTTGATACCAAGATCCCCATTTGGATTGCAATTCAATACCTTTGGGAAAAGGTTTAGAGGAATCTAAAAGAAGACAAACTCGAAAAGATCTATGTAGCTGTTCAAAAGGAAGCAAATCATGTTGAATAAAAAACCCTACTTTATTCGCAATGATTTCAATAATATCAATATCCCTATATTCAATTGGTAAAGCTGGCATCTCAATCCAATAAGGTATTAGGGCACATGCAGATTCATCCATCTTAAAATTAGGGCACCAAGATATCAAAGAAATGTCAAAACCCTTACAAAACTAGAATTTAGTACAAAGAACATTATTTCGAGCAGATTGTGAAGAAATCATGGCAACAAAGAAATTGGCAGTGTGGTCCATATAAAATAAGTCACATAAACTAGACCAATTCTCAAAAGCCCAATTACGAAAATTTGAAATAGGAATAAAAGAACAGATTTTACCGATTAGGGCAGATTCTTGCATGAGCGAAATCTGTGGCACTAACAAGCCATCTTCTAGAAAGAGCACTAATTCAGAATTACTTACCTGACCTAAGGAATTTTTATGCTGGTCCAAAGGAAGTGCACCTACTTGATGAAGATCTTTTTGATATAAAGGAAGTGACCCGAAACTGCGAAGATCCTTGTTATGAAGCGGTTTCAACTATGCGGGAGCTCTAGCAGAGGAAAGAAGAGGGGTATCAAGGATGCCCTTATGAACATAGTTTTGGGGTGAGGAAACCCTAGGTTTAGTATGTGGGTGCTTATGAGGAGGTGGTGGATGAGACTGAACAGGAATGTTATTGGGAGAAGAAACAAAAGGGGGAGGCCGGATTAGCAACGAATTGGGCCAAGAAACAAAAGGAGGAGCATTAGGGTCAAAATTCCCAATACAGATACCATTGGAATCAAAAATGGGCATTGATAAAAGAGGTCCCAAGCAAATGTCAAACGATGACCAAAAATGAGATTGGCGAGGAGGAGGGGGAGGGATCAAATTTCTTCCTCTGGATCTGGAAGACAAACCATTATTTGCAAATCTTCCAAACTAAATTTGAGGGTTACCATTATTCTGCATGAATTTTGAATTCCCAATAGTCACCGAGGGCTGATGGAATCTGCCATTTGCTGCCATGTGAGCATTTCGTCACCCAGGCTGAGTGCAAACCCTCAATGAATTGGAACCTTTCCTTGTGATCCTCCTCTCGTGCTTGCCTTGTCGCCTCCAGCGCTTCTGCTGCAAATTTTTGCTCCTAAAATTTTTGCTCCCCATCGCACTTTTCACTGCCATGTATTATCAATTTATATCACATAAGTAATGAGTCGATGATAATGAGAAGTCGATGGTATATTAATAAAGTTTTAAATAAATTTATAAAAACTAAATAATAAAATTCTAAATAAATTTATTAAAACATAATTATTAAATTATAAATAAATTAAAATAAAACATATAATTAAAAAAACCTTAAAAAAATAATTAAAAAATAAAATAAACTTAAAGTCCCTACGGGACTGTCATGGCGGGGGCCACCATTGTTGCCGGTGGCAACGGTACCCTGCTACCGCAGGCCCACAGTCCACGACAGTAGTGCCTATCATAGCAGGCTTGCCTGTCATGCGACAACAGTACCTATTCCGGCAGGTCCCTCTGCCGTGGCAGGGGGATGGGGTGTGGGGCCCACAGCCCCCCTAACTTAGTTAATTTTAATTTTAATTTTTAAACAATTTTAAAACACTTTTATAAAAAACAAGCATACATTTTTTGGCAAGTGGATTTTTTTTTAAAGGCTTTTCTCTTGGGCTTCTTGGGTGGCGACCCAGGTGGGTCCCACCCAAGTTGACTTATTTATAGTCTAATTGGGCTATAGTTTAATTTATTCATTTTTTTCAAGTGGATGAGGTAATAACATTATTTAATTGATTGTGGTTTTTGGAAAATGTATGGGATTTTTTTCCCATACATTTTTCAGAGACCTGTAGGTCTCTATTTTCCTTTTTTTGGCTTTGCACTTGTTTTTTCTTTTGTTTTCTTCTCCTTGATTTTGTTTACTACAATTATTTTTGGTGCTATAGGCAATGGAATTTAAACATTTTTGTTTGTTTTCTTACTTCAATATCCTTTAAAGATATGACCAAATGAACTTAAGATGAATCTTACAACTATTCAAACAACTAAATTTAATAATTCCTTTTTTCCATAGCATTCAACCACAATTTTATCACTTAAAACTTTAAGAGAATTTACAATGTGGGAGAGAGGGTGTTCTAATGAGTTTTAAGGTAGCATACAATACAATGATAACAAGATTGCACATCATCATTTTCCAATATGAAATTTCAACATGAAACTTTACATTTTAAGAACTAAAATACATTTTTTTCTTTTCAACATTGAATCAAATCTACGATGAACAAGGATCAATTTCACATATGCTTGATATATATATCACAATAATACATCTAATATATTAATCAAATAAGTGTCTTCTCACTTCATGATCACAACAATGCAACAACAAGTTTGCTTCCACAAGGACACCAAAATAAAACTCTCCCAAGCTTTTTCCTTGCAAAGACATAGCCTTCACACCTGCAAATGAAAGGGGAAAAACCATGGAGAGATCACCTCCCATCCAAGGTCTCAAGTAGACCACCCCCAAGCTTGGAGAACCAAGGGCTAAATGGTTGCATACAACAACAAATGCTCAACACACACACATAAGAAAAAAAAATACATTAAACTCCCAAACCGTGGCTTCACAAATGGATTCATACAACCCATTGATGTAGGGTGAAGGTGGGATTTTCCAAGGAGGAGAATCCCATACCAATACAAATTCCCAACAAGAGTTTTCTATGTCTTTCCAAGGCTATATTGACATTTCTTCCATATACACATTTTTGTCATTTCCATCTCAAATACAAGATTTACAACATGGCTTCATGGAGCCCATACCCCATGAAATTTTCTCTCTTCTCCAAGAGAAGAGACTCTCACTACAATTGAGAGCCCAACTAACCCCTTCACCCAAGGCTACTACTTCCCTTCCCAAAGGGTGAGTGATGCCTTCAACTCCAATGAACAACACTCCCAAAACTAAAAGAACAAAGAATGATACAAAATTCAAGTGCATCCCCAACCCAACACAACAATGAAAATGTAATGCCCCACCAGGGAACCCAAAAGAACTTAACCTAAACATGCAACTAAGTTTGTAGAATAATTTTTTTTTTAAAGTTAACAATCAATAACATCAAAGTTTACAATGCAGAAGCAAAGCAAAGCAAAAGAAACAACCAACAAAGGTTACAACTCTCAAGGGTTCCTTGATGATGATTACTAAAGAGTTAATTAATTAATATAAGATAAGATATGAAACCCAAGATTACATCCAAATGATAAATACAGCATCATATGCATGATTACATAAATACAAATGGTACCTGAAGGTGACCATAATAATAAGCATCCACTGCACATGTCGCAAGGTATGTGAATAAAATAACTGAATAGAAATATACAACATGATAACTCTGAATATCTGATACAATATCACATGAATAAAGAAGAACAAGAAAGAACAACTGCAACATGGATCATCTAGCCTCGGTGCACGAACGTTAGAATCTCAAATGGTAAAAGAACCACTACCACCCGACCTCGTGAACCTAAACGGTCCACTCCCACCGTGCTGAGGAGATAACATTAGAACCCACTCGGATAACAAACAACATCAACAATCCAGGGAAGAGGTCCTGAAAGCTTCTACAATAAAGGTACCAAAAAGTACAACAAGGTATAACAAAATCTACCAGAGGCAAACACAATACGTAGGAAACCTAAGATGCATTCAAGAAGTGTCATCACATAAGTCAACCCTAGGGTTATCCTGGTAGTCCCTTCAGACCCTGGCGCCCTAGTTACTCTATGTGGTTATAGTAACCTCTCGTGTAGACAAGGTACTACCTATGCCATCTCCAGTCCATATAGGTGGCAGGCATCATCTCAACTCCCATCCTAGTCAAACTCAATCGGGAATTCAAGCCTGGGCGAGGCACAAATATCTTATTAGATTCATTTTACATTCCTAATGTTTATTAATTATCACTTATTAAACTACTTGTAATTGGATCTCCTGGAAGCCACTTTTGGGCTCCAGCACCAATTCACAAGCCACTTCCTGATATACACTCAGATGACCTACTCTAGGGTTCCACATGAACAACAAGAACTCTAAGTTATCACAACCCTTGAATCTTTACAACTAGATTCAACATGTAAAACCAGAAACATGCAAAACCAGATACATCATAAAACAAGTTCACCAACACAACATAATATGCATAGCAAATAAACATGTAAAAAAAAGATACCCAAAACCCACCTCTGGATTTTAATCCCAAAAGATGACTACAACCCCTAAAATCAATTCAAATCAAATGTACAAGGGCATCAAAAGTCTTCATATAAGACAAGTACGTTAAAGATTACATCATTCATACACAAGAATAAACAATTCTAATTGACCAAAGATCTAATTTTAACATAATACTTTAATCAGATTCAATTGATTAAAAACAATACAAATCAATCTAGCTTTCAAAAACATTTATTATATGAATAATCTATGAACAAAATTAATCAAATTAAAATTTATACAATCCGAGTTTATACTTTTACAAATCAATTGTAAACAATTATAGTACAAGCAAAGAACTATGATTATTAAACTAATTTCTTTTAATAAATGATTACACAAATCAAATATTAAAATATTTAGAATAATCACAAGGAATAATCTATAATTATAAATAAAATCATCCTAATTACCAAAAGAAATAATTATAAAAAAAGATTATTTATTAATTAATGAAAATTACTAAACAAAACTTATATTAAATAAAATATTTTAATTTAACATAAATCAAAACTAACTTAATAAATTAAGTTAATAACATAATTAATAATCTGCAGTGAAAAAGTTTATTAAAATTTTTTTTAAAAAAAATAACAATATACAAAAAATAAAGGGGGGGATACCCACAGGTCCCCACATCCCTGTCCCCTATCCGCATGGTACAAGCCGCACGACCTACGCCGGTGACAATACCACTGGTGCTACCACACGGTAGCCCCCTCAGGGACTGTCGTGCGTCAGTACCTGGTACTGTGCATGGCAGTCAATGCCAGGGCTCGCTTAACAGTGGGGGGTATTTTAAAAGCCCCAAAACATATATTTAAATATAAACTTTTCCTTTTAATAACTTTGCAATTTATTTAATTTTTTTTTAACATAAATACGAAAAACAAATAACCCCAATATGATAAATTTACATACTTTTTAACAAATCATTTAATTTATTCTAATCTCTATTTTAATTTAATAAAAACAAGCTGATAAATATATATATTTACTAAACACAAACAAATATATATTAAAATACCAAAAATACAAATATTCCAAAAACATGAATAGTAACTCCAATAATTTTTCATCAAGATCAAAACCCTAATCCACCTGGGTTTTCAATTGATCCATAACAAATACCACCAACCTTTTTTAACAAAAAGATAGATTCAAATCACATAACGGATTGCATGCAAACTTGCTCTAATTTCCAACCGAAATAAACATTGCTTCTCAAACAATCAAAACCATCAAGCACAAAGAAGACACTTTCTACCATATCCTACAGGAATTTCAAGAAAGATTAACAGTAATAAATTTAAAACCTACCTCAATTCAAATTATACAGATTTGATGATGACCAGAACAAAGAAGACAAAATCTGAGCTTTTCAAAGAACTCTCTCTCCAAAACTGTCTCCCAATTTCTATCACAAAACTGTCTACAAAATTCCTCCTCCAAACCTGTGTCCCCGAATAATGGCCGAACCCCTAATAATTAAAGGAATTCCCCTTTCACATGCAAAAAATATAAACTCAACATCAAAAGGACTTTGCATGAAGATGATCTCTAGTTCACAGTTCAGTCATAGTTGAACTGAAGTCTCCTCTCCTCTTTGACTTGAGTTGAAAACACATAACCAAACTTCAACTTGAATTACTAATTGATTTTCATGCAATTATTAATGTGCACTAACGCATTCAATTAAATAATAATTAAAACATTTAGTTAACATAAATAACACATGCCAAAACAACCTTCAATTTTAATAAATATATTTTAATTAAACAAAAGTTAAATTTCATGATTAAATATTTCAAAAGTGAGGATATTTAATTAATTCACATTAATTAAATAATTCAACCACACTCAAATTAGCATATAATTAATTCCCCATTAATTAATGCATCAACTATATAATATAAATAATAATTAAACTAAAATAAATACATTTATTTAATTACTATTTAAATACTATGCCATAGCTAAAAATAGCATGATCTAAAAATAGAAATCACATCAAACGCCACAAAGCAACGAAACAGAAAGACCTAAGGACCCACATTCAAACTCAGGACTTAGGTGTAAACTCTTGCTAATTTGACGAGTTTAGAAAGGTGAAAACACAGAATCTTGTCCCTTACTTTAGGACAACATTTGTCTTAGGTTAGGATTTGGAACTAATTTTATCTCCCCTCTTTTACCATTGAGATTAGTGATAGGGCACGCTCATCCTGACAATTCAGGGAAGTCGATGTTTGGTACCTGCAAACCTACATAAAAGACAAGCATGTACATATATATAGAAATATAACAGACAATGGCAGGGATCGGCCGATCATGTGGATCTCGCAAGCAAGTAACTACGACTCCGTCCCTCAACCACATCAAACACATCAAGCAGAAAGATAAAAGCATACATGAACACCATACACATGCAAGTATGGGGTAAGTATAATCATAAGCATCAACCAATTCCTAACATATAATCTATCATCCTAGATTAATTACAACATTTATAAAATCCGACTAGGGGCGAGGTATTATAGAAAAGATTCACAAAGGACATTGCATACAAAATCTCACATATTCATACTACACTACAAAACATCAAAAATTAAATGCAATAAGCATTCTTCCATAGAAAGAATCACCAACCTTTGTACAAAGAAAATGGCAAGAAGGTAGTTGAGAAGAGCCCTTATCCTTTCTCCCTTGACTTTTTCCTTTCTCCAACCCTAAGTGTCTCTAAAATTAGAGAGTGGGTGAACACCCACTAAGTCTCTCCAAGCTATCTAAAAAGACCTCCAAAATCCTACTCATGATCAAACAATTAATGAGACATGACCCCTAGTCCTTGGCCTTCCCTCTTGTCCCCCTCTTAATTGTGGGTTTAGTAAGGAGTGTGGGACAAGTTAGTATGCATGTGGCCAACTCCATTTTCGCCACTTTTGAAAAGTAGCCTTTTTGGAGGGCCATAATGGTGATCCAATCTTTCCCATAGGTAAGAACTAGACCCCAACTCAAGGTACCCCCCTAGGGTTAGGTAATTTTGGCAAAAAATGCACTCTAGGGTCACTTTTGACCCCCTTAAAGTACCTCTAAAGTTCAAATCCGAGTTCCAACTTGATGCTACATGCAAATGGGATTAATATAATACCCTATAAGGTTAAGTGATTCATGCCCAAACCCTAATTGACATGTCACCATCCACATGGACAATACAAGTGTCAAGTGACACCATAAAATACACATCACATTCACAAAGACATGTCCAATTAACAACATGAATTTAAACTATTAACACACATTTAAATTATGTTTACAACATAGATCACATTACAACAAGGTTTCAATCCCTTATTGGATTAAACCTTGGCTTACTCAATTCACATGTGTTTAGCCTTGATTCTTCGAATAATTTCATGGTTTTCTTTCATGCACACTAAACTCGAGCATCAGTAGTCCAAGGTAATAAAATCACATGTAAATATATATATATATATACAACTCATAATTAGCAACATTAATCAATATGCAAAATTCAATTCCTAATTACAATTTCCATTCAATAATGTTTAAACATAGTGTCTTCATAAATCATCATGACATATTATCCATTCTACTTCCTAATGTATAGCAGAATCCATGAAATAATCAAATCTAATCATGATTAAGTCTTTCTCATCAAATCCCATATCTAAGCATGTCTAACCAAAATCAACCATATGTTCTAGGTTCTAATCCACATCAAAATATAGTCCGCATAATGCAATCATCATCATAAAACATAATATCATGAGTCTCTATCAGAATGATCAAAAAGTGTATCAAAGTATCAAATCATTAAGTATCAAAATGCGAAATGATCAGTAATGCTATGATGGGTCGGGGTGAGGCCTCACAAACTGTGGCTAACCAAGGTCATCCAAGGATGACTAGGTAACCAATAAGAGTTACCTTAGGTGATAATATCATGAAGTCAACAAGATATTCATAGGAATCCAATGTAAATACAATGTCTTCTATTATGTGATATGGGGTGATAGTGGAGCTGTCTGCAAGTTGCAAAACTGTTGGAGTGGTTCTCAATTCTTCTATACTTTGTCTATGCATGCTATCCTTAGCCATAACATTGATAGTAGCACCCAAATATATTAAAGCATTTTTCACGGACTGACCATTAATTATAATATCAACAACTGGACTTCCGAGATCAGAGTACTTTGGAATGACTATCTTTCCCAACATAATATCTGCAAGTTGGCCAATAACATGTACTGTTTGAGGATCCTTTTTCCTACGTCCTAGATTTTGGAGGCTGGCTTCTTTAATAGATTTCCTATAAACAAGAACATCTTTGATAGCTTGTAAAAGTGGAATTTGAATATGCATGTTCTTCAATTGATCAAGAATATCAAATGGTGCCTCATCTTGGAGTACATATATATTGGCTCTAAGCTTATGAGGAAAAGGAGGATCAACTTTGGTATGAATGTTAGCTTGGCTTGATGTATTATTTGGTGGAATATTATTTAGAAAAGTAGTTTCTGGAAGAGATGTTGATGTCACAGGAAGGTTGGGAACTTCTATAATAACAAGAGGTTCTGGTGTGAGTAAAGTAGTGCTAGATCTTAAGTGAATATCAGTTATTTCTAATGCATAGGCAAGGTATTCTTGGGCATCTATAACATACACAGGTTATTGTTGTTGCTTGTTGTTAAGATTAGGTTGTGGCTAAGAAGGTAATTATGTTGGCCTTGGATGAGGACTTGTAGCTGTAGGAGGTGGCATTATTGCAGGTTGAGACACTGGTGTTAGTAAAGATTGATAACTTTGATTAGGCCTTTGTTGGAGTCATTTCCACTGGTTATATGGTTTTCAATTCCCTTGTGGTGGCTGCCATTGATTTTGAGGTTGTGGCCATTGGGTTTGCTATGAATTAAACCACTGGTTCTATTGAGTATTAGGCTAGACATTATTCCAAGTAGGTTGAGAATGATGTGGAGGATATTGAAAATTCTAGTTCTGCCATTGATTATTATATGGATTAAAATATTGCAAAGGATCTTGGAGCATACCTTGTCTAGGAGCCCATGGTCTACATTGAGCAACAAAGAACACTTGCTCATCCTCCCTTTCTATTTTCCTAAACTTGGTAGGAAGGTGTTGGGTCTCTGAACTCGCCACTAGCTTGCATCGATAGTCCTTTTGCCGACGAAAGTGAGGACAATATTCAGCTAGCTTTGCCTTGACATTTTTGTGCTTCTTCTTAGCCCGCATTGTGTCCAAATGTGTAGCAACATCATTGATAATGTCATGTTTGAAATCTGACATCAAATTGGAAATTTACATTTTAGAGATACCAGAGCTATTCCTTTTAGCAAGTGTGTCGAAATCCTCTTCCTTTCTTCATTGCTGATCTTAAATAGTTAGAAAAATTTTCTTAAGATCATCCCAAGAAGATTGAGATATGTCTCCTCTGGCCATAAGGTCAAGTGCTTCAAGATAATTATCGTTTACTCCCCTCAAGAAAATGATTTTTTGTGATTCCTCCTACAACGTATGCTGAGGATTCTTCTGTAGGTTATACAAGAAGCGTGAAATATAATCTTCCAGGGTCTCATCCTCCTTTTGTGACATTCAAAATATTTCATCCCCCCTTAAATCACCCCCTTTACAATACTCTTTATATTTTTGCAGAAACAAAGTCTACATCTCATCCCAAGTGGTTGTTACATTAGCCCATAATCTCATGAACCATCTTAAAAATGACTCCTTTAACGTTGTTGGAAACAACTTGAGTTTGTGAATATCAGTGTTATAATCAAAGCTTCAACAAAAAATGTTAAACTCAAATAGAAAGGTGTCAGGGTCTTTAGTGATTAGACTATAGAACTTTGGAAGTGCAGCAGTAGGTATGTTCTTGAGATTGGCATTATTTATAAGACTAGGAAGAGGGAACAAAAAGGTAGGTTGTGTCATCACTGCAGGTACTTAGGAGTGAAGTTGTGGCTAGAAAGTGACAATAGCCAAAGGTTTATTAGCAACAGGTAAGCTTGTGGTGGAAGTATTAAGAAAAGTGGCCAATATTTCAACAAAAGGTCAAAGATCAGATGGATCAAAGGGGTCTTCTACGGATGAGGATGCTAAAGGAAATTCAGGACTTGCGTCAACAAAAGGTAATTCAACTTCTTCAAATTTTGTGTTCAGATTACTAGGTTCTTTTGGAAGGAATTTGCTAAAGACGTCTCATCTTCTTCCCCTTTGATGCATGCAAGTAGAATAAAAAACTTGGAAAGCATGTTCTAAGCTAATACTATCTAGAAAGTGAAAAACTATCTAAAATGAGTCAATGAGGTTCTTAGGTTGACACCATCCCCAACAATAGCACCAAAAATGAACAGCCTCATAATAGGTAATAATAATCATGCCATGGTTTCTCCTAGGAATAGTATATTCAAACTAAGTATCATTTTTCTATCATGAAGTGTATTTAGATTGTCAACCCAAGGACATATAATTAAAATGGGACAGCATGGTTTTTGCACTAAGTCTCTCATGGAGTCATTTTGCTTAAGGTGCAGGAAGGAAAATACATGAAAGAAACTTACACTATTGTTGTAGGAAATTAAACACACACATCTAAAATGAAAATGGTGCTGACAACTATAACTTCAATCTTAATCTATTTTGTCAACCCAAAGCATTCACAATGATCATTTTTGTAAGTGTTGCAAGAACATACATAGTGTATATTGCTATAGGATGAACAATGAACTCTACTTGAATTGTTTTAAATGTTCAAACAACTTAATCTACTCTACTCTAATCCACCTTCCAATTGGGCCACCTTGGTCGACTTCTGGTAGCTACCAACACAAATTGAACTCAAAATCACTTCTTCATTATATTTCCATAAAACTGATTACATTATCATAAGACGACACACGGAACTGGAAAAGTAATTTTGCTTCAACTTATATCAATAATAAAAGCATCTAACTAAATTTCTATCTAACCATCATCTCCCTTTATATAGAGGATCGATGCTTATTTGAACACAAAAGATACCTTCTAACTTAACTCACATCATAAAGAAAAGAAGGTACAATAGTCCATGACAGAATAACATAAACATTGCATAACCGCTTAACAGAACATTTATCACAAAGAAGATATAGCGTAAACATGTTCCTATATTTTCTGGAATGGTTCTTTCTTCAAATTATCAAGCATGTCTCGTGGCACCATAATGACTTTCCATCATCGTGACTGAGTCTTCCTCACTTTTTTTCAATGGTCGCTGATCCATTCTCCACTCGTTCCTCTTTCCTTGGCAAGTTAGTAACATATACATATCTTCAAGTATTTAACCATTCAACTAATCCAAATATTAGAACACACATTCAAACAATTATATGAAATACTACAACATTTATAGTATAATATTTGGCAAAAAGGTATTTAGAGTATATCAACTATTGTCTACCCATGCGTTTTGATGGTTTGACTCTACTTATAGCATATTCATAAGTTCAAATATTTAAAAGGTATAACAAGTGTTTTAGAAATATTTTAAACAGAGCATAAAAGTATCATAAAATGAAGACAAATTATAGACCCATCAAGTACCACCATCCAGAGATCCAAATATAACTCAACAACTATAAGACTCAAGTACAAACAACCTCCATCTCATACAACTAATATAAGAGATACAATACATGAAACTATCAATATCAAGCGGTATTAAAAAACCACAAGCTAAAAACCACCCAAAAGTGGCACCCAACTTATCTCCAATCTAAGATGTCCTACGATGTGTCTAAACACACACCAACACATGCAACTCACTTTTATAGCTCATTTATGTAATACATTTTGATGTTTCCTATTTTAGGAGACCCAACTTTTAGAGTCCCTAACTTTTGATGCCAGTGTCTAATTGACAAACCATTTGAAGTGTTGGAAAGCTCATGAAGTGCTATATCAAGCTATAACTTGTTATGCTAATTAAAACCACTTTCAAGTCTAAAAAACATCTTTAAGGCCTTCAAAATTGATTTTGAAACTTTCAAAAATGAAAACTTTAATATCTTGAAAACTAGACATGCTCTTGTAGCAAAAATTTACCACATGCTTATTTGGCCAATCCATAGCTTTGGAGAAAATTTTAGACCGATCCATGCTCAAATGTAAACTTACTAAAAATAATAATCTTATGTAAATGCAAGGTTGAGACACTATTTTCCTAACAAAAAGAGGCTCTTATATAGACTTAGGATGGTTAATGGCTAACTACAAGAGTGGGACATACACTATGTTGCTTTTTGGACTTGCTTGAACCCAAGAGGGTATTCCTGTAGATCACCTAAATAGTTTATTATATCAGTGTAGAATGATTGATTAGTGCATCACACAACAATTACATCTAAGCATATAACACACATGCTTAGCATGCTTCTCCAAAAATATAACAATTCAGTTATACTAAATATTGATCCCTAATTACCCTACAAAATCATGAACAACATATAAATTTCCTACTTCTATTTTGAAAAGATTTTATGTTTTGATAATTGTGTAAGGAAGAACTATCCATTAACTAGTTCCTTATTGAGTAATACACTTGAGTCCAACAATTACAAGTAAGAATCAATAAGGAAATAAAAAGATGTTCTCAAAAATCTTCTTAATAATCCCTCTTCTAATTCATTAATATTCATCCATAATATGTATAATATTATCACATATGAAATCTAATAAATTAAAATGCTACAATATTTTTAACTACTATATCAAGCATTATGGTGGAAGAAAGTTTACAAGGAGAGAGCATGTCCCATACCAAAAACTTAAAACCCTTCGAAAATAATAACCACCATGAAGGAAACAACTACTAAAAAAGCACATGCTATGATAGCTCAATAAGATTTAATGGTAGACACACTATTGTAAATGGAAACCCAAGACCGATTGCAAGAAAGATAATGAAAACCCAAATTGACCAACATCTACAAACAATTAAAAATACGTACATTTAGATTCCTGAAATAGGAAATCATAATGGGTGGATAGTGAGGAGGATACTTCTATTCATATATTTTCTTCCCCCATCTTGATGTTGACCAGGGCAAGAAGAAGAAGAATTCTATGTAGAGGCTCAGCAGAGGAGTATCTCTAAAGGTAAATCCAAGATTAATGATATTTTGGCTGATTCTACTCATCCTGATAATTTGGAGAAGGGGCAAGGTATTCCTATTCTTTTGGTTGATCACTTGCAAACCCTTGAGAATTTGTTGAAAAGGTGGAGTAATATGCATACTAGATTTTCAGAGGGTTTCTTCTTCCTCCATGCTAACTTAACAGGGAAGAGGTTTATGATTTCCTTGATTTAGCATAGGAGGGTGTTGTTGGGAAATTCAAACTTGTGAATTGTTTATTTCATGAATCAATAAGATTAATGTTAAAATTAGGGCTATGAATTTGAAAATTGTTAATATAGATGATGGGAATGTGAGGAATTCTCCTTCCTTGATGGAATTGAAATATATTAAATTCCCTATGCATGCAATGGCGAAAGAAATTTCCCTTCTGAAGACTAATTATGCTGGTAGAATCAAAGGTTTTGAGGATAAGTTGTAGGAGGTAGACCAAAATTTGGAATGATATGCCAAATCAGTCATATTCTTTGTTCAAAATAGCACAGAGGGCATCAGGATCCAGACCAATAAGTTGAATGAGCTCAAAGAAAATTAGGTGATAGATTTCAGAATAGTGACTTAGGATGAAGGCTAGGGCATAAGAGGTAGGGGTAGATGGGCTACCTATATTGTTTTAGCACTAGAGCAAGAAAAAAAAAAGTCAGTCCTCAAAAACAAATTCTCATTAAATTAACAAAATTTGTCTATTAATTAAATAGATATTGTTATTTATTTGATTAATTCATTAGCTTCGTATCCATTATTTAAATAAATATTCTTATTTATTCAAATAATTTACTATGTTTTTTCTATCCTAAAATTAAATAAATTCTTATTTATTTAATTTACCTATTAACCATTTCCTAGTTCACATGTTTATGAAATAAACACCTTTGTTTATTTTATAAATTTTTAAATTCATCTTCTTTCCATATTAGCCAATCACCATCACTTACATAGATCAACTCCTAAATTTTGAGCTTGTTCCACTTGTTGCACGTGTCTTCATTCCTAAAGTCAATAACTTTCTTACCTACCACTCAATCCTAGCTACTCATTTTCTAATGCCTCTTAATCTCCTTTGCACCCACACAAACCCTACCTTACCTTTAATCCTCTTTAATCTCTCGGCACGTCTTAATCTCAAACATTGATTTTCATGAGGTTTCTATCAAAGATATTTTCTCCTCACATTTGCTACTTCATGAGCATATTGAGACCATTAAGCATTTGCATATTTGAGCCACTGGAGAACTTGCATAACTATACTCTTCCATACTAACATCTTTGAGAGTTCAAAGTTATCTTGTCATTATCACATTGTCATACTCACATCTCATCCATTACAACTTGCTTATCAATCAACCGTCTCCATTCTCCATAGCCTCGTGTGCTTGTGCTACAAAAACTAAGAGGAGTCTTATATATTTCATTGACACAAGATCTTGGAAGATATAAAGAGGTCAAGGGAATAAAGCCTTTCATGAAGGGATTTATGTTGTTTAATGTTTATCTAACTTTGAGCTTTTGTGAAGAAGTGTTTTGTTGATATAATGATTGAATGCATTGTAATTTCCTTGCTTATGGTTGTGCTAGAATAGGTTGTCAACTATTATTTCCATTGTCAATTTCAATCATCGTCAATTCCACTAAGACAAAAAGAATTGAGCAACTTTGTCAATCAGCAGAAAAAGTTTCTTGAATAAGAAATTGAAGTTGATGGTATCTTGAAGAACATACATTTAAAATGACAACTAATTGAATTGAATACTAAATGGAGAGGAATACTCCTTATATAAGCAATTACAAGAAGATCTTTCTGTAAAGGAAATTATCAAAAACCAAGGATAGAATAGGAAGTTACTAAACTAACTAAGTGACTGATTGAAAGAGGAAGTTGCTAAGCTAAAACTAGCTAAACAACATACATGACCATTATAAGCTAAATATTACAATAGCATAATACCCTCCCTTAATGGTCATTCTACTAACTACCCTACATAATACTTAGCATAATTTGCAAGTCATTTGGCTTTAAATGCATAGAAGGTTGATTCCTCTTAAAAATATTTTGCGACATGAGCCTTCTCCTGAGACCCTCTCTAGTTGGACTTTTGATCAATGAACCACTTTCTACAAAACTTCATGTGTACATGACCAAGTACAAGAACAAACTAAGTGTCTTCCAACTTGATGACAAAGCTATCCCTCTTGCTATGCAGAGACATGAAACTTCTTGTACATAACCAAGTACAAGAACAAATTGTTTTCCAACTTGATGACAAAGCCATCCCTTCCACTATGCAGAGACACAAAAATTGAGATCAGCTTAAAAAAACTTTAAATTTTTTATTATAAAAAAATCCCCCAAAAATAGAAATCAAAAATTTGTTAAAAAAATGTCAAAAGAAACTGTTGCAAAAAGGCACCATGATTTTGTGGAAATTTTATTAAAACCTTAATGTGACATGCTTTTGTGAAAAAAGAAAACAAAAACCTTCATTTTTTAGAAAAAATAGTAAAAACCCACATCAAGCATTCACAATTATGGAAAAAATCATCAAAACCCTTGATTTAAAACAACCCATGACTTTTGTTCTAAAAACTCACCAAATGATAGAAAACCACAATTTTTATGAAAAAAATCATGAAAAACCCTTTTACAATTTTGGGAAAATATCATGAAAAAGTCACTTAGATCAAAAAAATCAATTTTTTTGAAAAAAACACTTGCAAATCCTCTCAGAATAAAAAAAAATAGCAACCCTCAATCACAAGAACAACAAACCCTTGCAAATATAAAAATACTTTGTTTTCTATTGAAAAAACGGTAACAAAATCTACAAAAATTACAATTTTTTGTATTAATTTTTTTGCAATAACCCTCGATTTTATCAAAAAAAAATGAGCAAAAAAATCTTCTAAAATTTCCTCATGAAATGTTAAAAAAAAACCATGATTTGAGAAAACACTAACTCAAAAAATCGTTGAACTGAGTTTTATCAAGAAAATAATCATTTTATAAAAAATGGTAAAAAAATCTTCTAAAAATTTCAAACAAATTTCTATGATAATCACAAATTTTCATTAAAAATTTTTTAAAAATTTTGAAAATAAATTCTAGGAACAGGATCCACGGATTTTAAAAATTTGCCAAAAAACTACGTTTGTTGATACCATCAAATGATAATTGATTCAATTGAATATTAAATAAAGGAAAGGAATACTCCTTAAACAACTTAAATGACTTAAATGACTATTATAAGCTAAATATTACAATAATTTAATAGCATTAAGTCTTGTTATCATTTTTGTGTTTGTTGTGTTTAGCTAGTCATTTTGTTGTCTAGTTGTCTATGTCTATCTTTGTGCCCACATTTTGTTAAAAGGATTTTGAGTCCCTTTAAACCTTGTTTATCTCATAATAAAAAACATAGGAAAACATGTTTTATATAGGAGATACATTGACATTGTGTCGCAAGGATCACTCAGACCATTGTCATCATCATATTTAAAATCGACATATTATAACAAAACCATCATAATTTCTAGATATATACAAATGGAAAGAAAATATTCATTATTTGGATCACCATCACTCTACATAGTAATTGTAGAAGATTTCAGTGCCCCTATAGCCAAAATGAGTTTGCAAATTGATATAAACACAATACAAAGATATCAAGTCTTATAAACCCAACTGTTTGCTTTAACTTAGGCATGCCACTTCTATTCTTTATCTTCCTCGAATCCATACCTCAACACAAAAAAACTTATCATGGAACTTTATATGATGATGTCAAGTGCTTGCAAAGGTTTCTTCTTACATTAGTGGTGAATCTAAATTGATTTCATCATCGCTACTTTATATAGTGCAAACAATTGATCCCTACAATGCGTCAATCGCCTACATCAATTTTAAGATGGTTGTGGAATCCATTTCCATTAGATTCATGAGATGAGGGTACAAAAATGGCTTTTGAATGTTTAGGGATTATGTACAAGGCAATATTATCCAATAGGTGAAACCCTAATTTCTTTTCAACTTCTCCTTGATTGAAAATTGTTGCCAAAATATGTCAAAACCATCTATAATAGACTTCAGGCAATGAAAGATAATTGTAGTAGTTTTTGGCACGTTTTAATATACCTAGACCTTATCTAGCACATAGCATGTTTTTTTGAACCATTCTAATGAGTAGCTAGAAGCTTGGTGAAAAATAGGCAAGAAATTCAAATTGTCAAGGGGGTGAATGAAGGATCATAGGGGTCCAAAAGTAGCAATAGGAAAAATAAAGGAATTTTTTCATTGGCCAAAAAATGCAAAATAAAGATTGACCTTTTACTTGGGTTAGGAAAAATGTTCATATTACCATGGTAAGGACCAAAGAAAAATGGATATCCATTTTCTAGCAAAACATATAAAAATATAAAATAGAATAAATAAATATATCTTATATAACGATAATAATATATATTTTAATTTTTTTGCCAATAGGATGTTGTGGGTCAATCCATCCTCAAGTAGGGATACGAATGTAGAGTGGTGTACAGTAGATCAAAATAAACTTTGACGATACTTCAAAAGGAAATATGGGCCCTTTAGGGGTGGGATGTATAGTCTGAGATTGGTAGGGCAATACTATGGCTCTAGGGGCTTAAAAATTTGGAGAATGGAACTAATAACAAAGTGGAGGCACAATCTGCCTTGCTCGCCATAAACTTGACAACCAAAATGAAAATTAAAAAATCCCACCTAAACAAAATCTCTACATTTAGACAATTTATCTTAACTCGCACGTATAGAGAAAGAAATAAAGAAGCAAATGTAATTGCAAATTGGGTGGTGAAATTAGTGAAGGGTAAACATTATTTGGAATGGGAGGATTTCCAAGACATTCGATGGGACAATCAAGGAGTATGAAATGTGGAGGTGAGCCTTAAGATGCCTTTGCATTGATTACAGTTATGGTGAGGAAGTGAATACAGGCCCGTGAAGCTTGTTAAAAAGTGGTTTGCATGTGATCTTTGATTGCATTCTCAGCAAAGAGAATAGGGATGAATGGCAAAGTAATAGAACGATTGCATCACTCTCATATTTCTAAACGAAGTTGAGCATGTTGTTGAAGGAAGACAAAAGTGGAGAGGGTGAAGAGTGAAACCACCAAGGAGTATTGTAAGGTGAAGGCATCCTAGTGAAGAAACAGAACAAAAGGAGGATGGATAAAAATCAATGTCGTAAAGGTGAGAAGAAATCATTGGTAGAATGGAGGCAAATTTATTGCTGAGAACAAAGAAGCAACAGTTGGCATTTCTAGGGGAAATAACGAATGAGAGATTGAAAACGTCTTCATCCTTGAAGACCCAATGTTTTTGTAGATTGTGGAGATGCTCTTTGGGGATGAATTCATGCAATCAGAGTACAAGTAAAGAACAAACACTGACATAGCATCGATGCTTTTGGATTGGTGCTTGGAATTGGGTAGAAATGAAGACTCAGGGTGGATGATAAATTCTTGTGTGAGAGGCGAATAGTGCTACAGGTTGGGAGCATTCATTGGTGTCTCCATTCCTCGAAAGGGGTTCAAGGCCAGGGTGAAGATGGGCTCCATGTGATGAAATTCAAGCCACAATTGCACCCATCTTTGCTATCAAGAAGACTTGAAGAGCACAAGCTCAAGTAGGCTCGCAGCATATCAAGGACTACTTGAAGAATGTAGAGGCAAAGATGGATTCAGGGACAAGCAAGGAAGAGGTAACGAAGAAAAGAAAATGGAGCTAGCTTCAACACCAGATGAAAAGAATTAAGAATGACTTCTATTAGTTTTTTGAAAATTTTCTATCTAAAATGTATAGTATAAAATAGTAGATAGACTGATGAAGCGATGTGGCATAAAATATAAATTTTGATGTTTATATTGAACAGGGGAAAAGAAACGATTCAATTTTTGTATGGAGTGTTGGGGATAAGAAATGAAAGTAAAAATCAGAAAATTAATATAGAAGGAATCATTTTACTAATCAATATATACATATAATAAAGTTTAAATTATATAATATATTATTTTTATATTATATCATATCATATTATATATAATGTATTATATAACATACAATATTATGTCTACATTAACCTTCTTATTGAACTGCTCAGTGTGTGCCCATCATGGGTTCAACTCCCCAATCTTCCACTTCACTTTTGGAAATTTTTTTGCTTTGAGGCCATCGTGAAATCTATTGGTCATTTCTTGAAGGTGGATGAGGTTATGGCTTTGTTGAGCCACTCTACTTTTGCTTGCATTTTGGTTGACATGGATATATCCACACCACTTTTGGAGGATGTGGTGCTCATAGTTGGGGACAAGCCTAGGACTCAATCTCTAGATTATGAGGACCTCCCCTTTCGATGCCAATGATGCTTCTCTACTAGTCATCTGGCTACAAATTGTTCTCTTTCGCATCCTAAATGTGTTGCTACTTCGATGAAGGACATAAATGATGATCATTTGACCGTCTAAGCCTCTGATTATCCCTTTGAATCTACCTCTAACCAATTTACACGCGTCTTCCTACACATACTCCCCATCCCCTTAATAGTGATTAGTGCGTTATTAAATAATTAGCTGAGTATTTCATAAAAATATTAGTAAACATACATGCCATGATGCATAGTTCTGATTCCACTTAAATATATAAATTGTAAATATATGGATAAAGTTATATAACATATTTGATATTTAATTCAAATCTTATTCTGAATAATATATAATTTATATTCAATAACCTATCATCATGAAAATTCATTATTAAATAATTTTATACTTATAATCATGATAATTCCTCTCTCTCTCTCTCTCTCTCTCTCTCTCTCTCTCTCTCTCTCTCTCTCTCTCTATATATATATATATATAACTTATTTATCAATATATTTGAGTTAAGTTATTTGAAATGTAAGTTTACTTCATAACAATATTACTATATTTCATAATTCATTATTTCAATGTTTGTTTCATAACCTATTATTCTAAAGTTTATTTTATATTATTGTTAATATCTAATTCATTCAATTCTTATAAATAAATTAACTCAAAGAAAGATATACTTACCTTCTTTCAAGATGTCTTTATTTTTACCTTATTCAATATTTCTTTCCTTTTAATCTTCCCCTATGTTTCCTCCTTGATCTTCTCCTATATTTCCTCCTTGATTTTCTCTTACATTTATTTTCTTGTTTTCCATTGAAATTTGAATAATCCCCTCTTATTATTATTTTTCTCCTTTTTATTTATTTCCTCTATTTATATAAAATCCAGAAGGAATGGATTTGATGTCCATTATATACATTGGCATGTTGAAGGGTTGTGACCTTTAGATATTAGAGATATGCCTCTATAAAAAAATTATTTATAATAATTAAATTGTTAATTATTATTTATTTATAATTTATTTGAATTACCATTTACAATGATTATTAATATCATTGTTTATATTATAATTAGATTTTATTATTATTTATTTATTTTACTATTTCATAATTATACTTACTAATTATTTAAAAATTTATATTATATTATTTATTTATCTATTTTAATATTATTATTTATTTATTATATAATATTTATATAATAATATATTATTATATTAATGATATATTAGTTTATTGGTTTATTTTAATATTATTATTATATTTTATCATTCAATTTTAGTCTTGATAGGTGTTTTCTAGGGCAGTTCTAGGTAGTGATTCGAGACTTTGTCCTACAGAATATTGTAAGGAAAACGCTCATATGGCTTTGCATATTGTAATTCTGAAATACGTAATTTCACACTTGTGGAGCTAATAAGAAGCTCATTTTCTATTCTTGCAAATTATTATTTTGTCTCAATTTTTGTTATGTGCTTGTGTTATTAAGGGGAGCACCCTTCATCAAGTGGTATCATAGCAAGAGTTCATGAGTGTGTAGACAGATCGCCGACTGTAAGGTAGTTTGCACCAGGACCGTGGTTAGGGTTTCAGTGATAAGCGCAAAAATGTCTCCATAAAAGGAATGTGGTGGAAGAGTTGGAGGTGTGTCACCTAAGGTTAGAGCCCTCCATAGACAAGAGCGAGCATTGCAAGAAGAGATTCACAGAGGAATGAATCTTGCAAGTATCCCATGTATTATCCCAATCTGAAGTATGTCTCTTTTCTCTTGCAACATTTCTCTTAAATCCACTTCCTTATCCTTAGGAGCTCTTCATCATTCTTGGACTTCTTTCTTTTGAATGTCTTGACTTTGTAATACTTGAACCCTTCATATTTCCACCTTTGTTCTTTGGAATTTTCTTTGTATTCTTCATCTTTGGACTTGATCCTTGGAGCAATGCCTTGAACACATTAACATCTTCCTTGGCATATTAAATCTACCTCAATCCATTTCCTTGTATGACTCGAACATCATCAAGATCACTCCCTTGATGGGAATCTTGTCCTTGAATTCTTCCCTACTCTCGAACTTAGGCTTGTCCTTATGTCCTTGTTCCTATGCTAACTTTGGTGTTAGAATCATCCTCGAACATTCCTTGGTGTACTTGCTTGATCCTTATGGAAAATTGATGTGAATAGGGAAAAGTTGATCTCCTTTAAAGATAGTTAGTATTTTTTTAAGTGAAATCTGACTTGCATAGGGACACATGAATGTCCATAAATTGAGTCCTTGAACTTCTCCATTGACTCCCTTAAATCCATACTTGTTCCATATCCCTTCTTGATGAAGGCTGGATCTTGAAATAATTTCTTCAGCTTGATCCTTCAATTTTCTTCCCCTTTTCTCAACTTTGAAGTGCATCATCTTGAAGTGTTCTCCTTTAAACTCGATCACTTTAGGCTAGTCTTCCCTCATTGCTACCTTGGTTCTTGAGCTTGAACTTATCTTCCACCTTCTTTTGTTCATTTCCTTGCTATTATCCATGCGTTTGATCTAGACATGATTCCTAGTAAAAAGTTCAAAGTCAGTATGGTCTTAAGGGACTTAAACAAAAATAATAAATTTTAAACTTAAAAATTTTCATTAATTCATGAATTTTGCACCCAAACTTAGTAATTCTATATGATGAAAGTAATAACTAGAATACGCATTTGGATAAGAATCCTAAGACAAATTTTATCAACACTTAGCCACAAAATGAGGAAATTAGCTCTTCATTAAAATCTGATGTTTTGAGGATAACCTAAACAAGTCTGAAGTGGAATTTAGTCCTAACAACTTGTGAAATTCATCCCCTCTCAAATCTAGGAATTAGTTCGTGAATTGGGAATCAAAGTCACGACTTCATAAAACCTCAAAAATCACATTCCATTACCCATGCTAAGAAAAATCTCATAATTTATTGCCAAAATTCATCTCACACATGGAGATTTTCAAACTTGAATCTAAAGACACCATTATGGCAGCCAACTCACCTTGTCTTCGCCCTTTGGAGGTCTGATTTTACCTAGCAATCACTTAGATCAGATTGGTCAATGATGGTTGAAGCCCTCATTTGCTTAATTTCTAGCTCCTTAGACTTTTCTTCTATCTCCTTAAGTCACTTGCTTATTTTCTTTATTTTTTCTAATAGTTGTAGCTTCTCCTTTTAAAGGGGTTTTGGCTTTGTTTTTCACCCACACAAACAATGTGGGATAAAACCTTTTGTCTTCTAGAAGCTTGTTGAACTTTATTATATTATTTTCCCTTTAATTTAATTTATTTTTATTTTTATTTTATTTCACCAAGGGAAAATCGACCAACTTAGGGACTCCATATTCCTTCAAATTTGCCTTGTCCCCATTTAAATAATCTTCCTTGTCCATAGAAGGGAGGATCGACCCTCATAGGGACTAATATAATCCCAAAATTTTATATTTTAACAAAAATGGTCATCAAAGGGAAAAATGACTCATGTAGGGATAAATTCAATCCCATGCTTAGAAAAAAAATTCACATTCTTAGTCATCTCCAAGGGGGAAAATGACCTATATCTAGACAAATCCACACATCGAAAGGGATGAATCCTTACTTTGGGTCTCAAATTTTGACTAAGTGCAAACCTAAAGGGGAAATTTGCCTTGTATCCCAGACTCTTCACTCTCATCTTCTATCTCTAGATTCCAAGTGGGAAAAAGTGACCCATGTTTGGATAATCTCAACACTTAGAAAAAATTTCAAGTAAATGCCATCCAAAGTACTATGTCTGGGTAAACTCCCAACACTTAGAATATTTTCAAGAAAACACCAATTAAAGTGGGGAATTTCATGTTATGTATGGATTTTGATCAAAATAAGTGGGGAAATTCATAGCAAGTCTATATTTTGATCAAAATAAATGGAGAAATTCATAGTAAGTCCAGATTTTGATCAAAATAAGTTGGGGAATTCATAGTAAGTCCAGATTTTGTGTATTTTTATAAAGAAAATTTGATTTTCCTTAGGATTTTGACCATTTTAAGTGTAGAAAACCAATTGGAATATGCCTTTAAAATGTATTTTGGACTAATCAACTAGCCAAAATTTAAATACACTTATGATTTTACATTCAACCCACTCTAACTTGATCCCAAGGGACTTCAATTTCAATGTTCCCACTTTAAGATAGCAACTTGGCCACTTGATTTCTTTACCACCCCTCAATCTTTTAAAGCTCTAAACTACCAAATTCACCGCCAAAACCTAACTAACCTAATGACTATGAGCAAAAGAGGGGATCCCCATTTGTAATGGGGCGATGGTGTGAAAACCTCACACAACTTCCCAGCTCTGCAAAATTTTAGGACTTTTCAAAACTTTTGACCCAACTTTCCCAGTTTTGTCTTTAGCTCATGCATTAATGTCGTAGAGAATTACTTCACATTGTAGGTTTTTCAGTCAGTGTTGCTTTTAGATTTTTTGCTATTTTTCTACAATTTTTTTGTTGATTAACATCTTGAGGAACCTTTTTCCTACGTCTTGGATTTTTGAGGCAGGCTTCTTTAATAGCTTTCCCATAAACAGGAACATCTTTGATAGCTTGAAAAAGTGGAATTTGAATATGCATGTTCTTCAACTGATCAAGAATATCAAATGGTGCCTCATCTTGGGGTACAAATATATCAGCTCTAAGATTATGAGGAAAAGGAGGATCAACTTTGGTATGAATGTCAACTTGGCTTGATGTATTATTTGGTGGAATATTATTTGGAAAAGTAGTTTCTGGAAGAGGTGTTGATGCCGCAGAAAGGTCTAGAACTTCTGTAATAATAGGAGGTTTTGGTGTGGGTAAAGTAGTGTCGGATCTTAAGTGAATATCAATTATTTCTAATGCATAGGAAGGGTACTGTTGGGCATCTGTAGCATACATAGGTTGTTGTTGTTGCTTGTTGTTAAGACTAGGTTGTGGCTGAGCAAGTAATTGTGTTGGTTGTGGAGGAGGACTTGCAGCTGCAAGAGGTGGCATTATTGTAGGTTGAGACAATGGTGGTGGTAAATATTGATAACCATGATTTTGGTTAGGCCATTGCTGGGGTCCTTTCCACTAGTTATATGGTTGTCAATTCCCTTGTGGTGGTTGCCATTGATTTTGAGGTTGTGGCCATTGGTTTTTCTATGAATTAAACCACTGGTTCTGCTGAGTATTAGGCCAAACATTATTCCAAGTAGGTTGGGAATATTGAGGAGGATATTGAAAATTCTAGTTTTGTCATTGATTATTATTATAAGTATTAAAAGATTGCAAAGGAGCTTGGGGAATACCTTGTCTAGGAGCCCATGGTTGACGTTGAGAAACAAAGAACACTTTCTTGCCCTCCCCTTCTATTTTCCTGAACTCGGTAGGAAGGTATTGGGTCTCCAAATTCACCACTAGCTTGCACCGACAGTCCTTCTTTTGTTGATGATAGTAAGGACAATATTCAGCTAGTTTTGCCTTGACATCTTTGTGCTTCTTCTTAGCCTGCATTGTGTCCAAATTTGTAGCAACATCATTGATAATATCTTGTTTGAAATCTGATAGAAAATTGGAAGTTTCCATTTTAGAGATACTAGAGCTATTCCTTTTAGCAAGTGTGGGTCAAAATTCTCTTCCTTTCTTCATTGCCAATCTTGAATATTTAAGACAAATTTTCTTAAGATCATCCTAGGAAGATTGAGAAATGTCTCCTTCGGCCATAAGGTCAAGTGCTTCAAGATAATTATCGTTTACTCCCCTCAAGAAAATGGGTTTTTGTGAATCCTCCTGCAACGT
The DNA here is from genome assembly GCA_027943335.1 of Chamaecyparis obtusa. Lineage (NCBI taxonomy): Eukaryota > Viridiplantae > Streptophyta > Pinopsida > Cupressales > Cupressaceae > Chamaecyparis > Chamaecyparis obtusa. The sequence goes on along the minus strand of BSBK01007603.1, from coordinate 1,470,950 downwards.
ATGCTGAGGATTCTTTTGCAAGTTATACATGAAGCATGAAATATAATCTTCAGGGGTCTCATCCTTCTTTTGTGACATTCAAAAAATGTTAACCCCCCCTTAAATTGCCACCTCTACAATACTCTTTATATTTTTGTAGGAAAAAAGTCTGCATCTCATCCCAAGTGTTTGTTGTATTAGCCTCTAATCTCATGAACCATCTTAAAGCTGACTCCTTTAACATTGTTGGAAACAACTTGAGTTTGTGACTATCAGTGTTATAATCAAAGCTTCGACAAAGAATGTTAAACTCAAATACAAAGTTGTTAGGGTCTTCAATGATTAGACCATAAAACTTTGGAAGTGTAGCAGTAGGTATGTTCTTGAGATTGGCATTGTTTATAAGACTAGGAAGAGGGAATGAAAAGGTACGTTGTGCCATCACTACAGGTACTTGGGAGTGAAATTGTAGCTAGGAAGTGACAATAGCCAAAGGTTTATTAGCAACAGGTAATCTTGTGGTCATGGAAGTATTAAGAAAAGTGGCAAATATTTCAGCAAAAGGTCAAAGATTAGATGGATCAAAGGGGTCTTCTACGAATGAGGATGCTGAAGGAAATTCAGGACTTGCATCAACAAAAGATTCAACTTCTTTAGATTTTGTGTTCAAATTACTAGGTTCTTTTGGAAGGAATTTGCCAAACATGTCTTGTCTTCTTCCCCTTCGATGCATGCAGGTTGAATAAAAAACTTGGAAAGAAAGTTCTGAGCTAATACTATCTAAAATAACTCAATGAGGTTCTTAGCTTGACACCATCCCCAACAATAGTGCAAAAAATGAACAGCCCCATAATAGATAATAATAATCATGCCATGGATTCTCCTAGGAATAGTATATTCAAACTAAGTATCATTTTTTCTATCATGAAGTGCATTTAGATTGTCAACCCAAGGATGTATACTTGAAATGTGATAGCACAGTTTGTGCACTAAGTCTCTCATGGAGTCATTTTGCTTAAGCTACAAGAAGGAAAATACATGAAAGAAACTTACACTATTGTTGTAGGAAAGTAAACACACACATCTACTAATGAAAATGGTGCTGACAACTATAACTTCAATCTTAATCTATTTTGTCAACCCAAACCATTCACAATGATCATTTTTACAAGTGCTGCAAGAACATACATGGTGTAAATTGCTATAGGAAAGAACAATGTACTCTACTTGAATTATTGTAAATGTTCAAAGAACTTAATCTACTCTACTCTAATCCACCTTCCAATTGAGCCCCCTTGGTCAGCTTCTGCTAGCTACCAGCACAAATTGAACTCAAAATCACTTCTTCATTATATATCCATATAACTGATTACATTATCATAAGACAACACACGGAATTGGAAAAGTAATTTTGCTTCAGCTTATATCAATAATACAACTATCTGTTTAACTTTCTATCTAACCATCATCTCCCTTTATATAGAGGATCGATGCTTATTTGAACGCAAAAGATAACTTCTAACTTAACTCACGCCATAAAGAAAAGAAAGTACAACAATCCATGACAGAATAACATAAAGGTTGCATAACCGCTTAACAAAATATTTATCATAGAGAAGATATAGCATAAACATGTTCCTATATTTTTTGGAGCGGTTCTTTCTTCAAATTATCAAGCATGTCTCGTGGCACCATAATGACTTTCCATCATCATGATTGAGTCTTCCTCGCTTTTCATCAATGCTCGTTGATCCATTTTTCAATCGTTCCTCTTTCCCTGACAAGTTAGTAGCATATACATATCTTCAAGTATTTAACCATTCAACTAATCCAAATATTAGAACACACATTCAAACAATTATATGAAATACTACAACATAAGTATAATATTAGGCAAAAAGGTATTTAGAATATATCAAGTATTGTCTACCCATGAGTTTTGATGGTTTGACTATACTTATAGCATATACATAAGTTCAAATATTGAAAAGGTATAACAAGTGTTTTAGAAACATTTGAAACAAAGCATAAAAGTATCATAAAATGAAGACAAATTATAGACCCATCAAGTACCACCATCCAGAGATCCAAATATAACTCAACAACTATAATCTACTCAAGTACAAACAACCTCCATCTCATACAACTAATATAAGAGATACAATACATGAAACTATCAATATCAAGCGGTATTAAAAAACCACAAGCTAAAAACCACCCAAAAGTGGCACCCAACTTATTTCCAATCTAAGATTTCCTATGATGTGTCTAAACACACACCAACACATGCAACTCCCTTTTATAGCTCATTTATGTAATACATTTTGATGTTTCCCATTTTAGGGGACCCAACTTTTAGAGTCCATAACTTTTGATGCCATTGTCTAATTAACAAACCATTTGAAGTGCTGGAAAGCTCATGAAGTGTTATATCAAGCTATAACTTTTTATGCTAATTACAACCACTTTCAAGTCTAAAAAACATCTTTAAGGCCTTCAAATTTGATTTTGAAACTTTCAAAAATGAAAACTTTAATATCTTGAAAACTAGACATGCTCTTGTAGCAAAAATTTACCACATGCTTATTTGGCTAATCCATAACTTTGAAGAAATTTTAGACCAATCCATGCTCAAATATAAACTTACTAAAAATAGTAATCTTATGTAAATGCAAGGTTGAGACACTATTTTCCAAACAAAAAGAGGCTCGCATATAGACTTAGGATGGTCATTGACTAACTACAAGAGTGGGTACACTCTGTTGCTCTTTGGACTTGCTTGAACCCAAGAGGGTATTCCTATAGATCACCTAAATAGTTTATTATATCAGTGTAGGATGATTGATTAGTGCATCACACATCAATTACATCTAAACATATAGCACACATGCTTAGCATGCTTCTCCAAACATATAACAATTCAGTTATACTAAATATTGATCCCTAGTTACCCTACAAAATCATGAAGAACATATAAATTTCCTACTTCTATTTTGAAAAGATTTTATGTTTTGTTAATTGTGTAAGGAAGAACTACCCACTAACTAGTTCCTTATTGAATAATACACTTGAGTCCAACCATTACAAGTAAGAATCAATAACAAAATAAAAAGATGTTCTCCAAAATCTTCTTAATAATCCCTCTTCTAATTCATTAATATTCCTCCATAATATGTATAATATATCACATATGAAATCTAATAAATTAAAATGCTACAATATTTTTAAATACCCAATAAGACTGTATCAAGAATTATGGTGGAAGAAAGTTTACAAGGAGAGAGCATGTCCCATACCAAAAACTTAAAACCCTTCGAAAATAATAACCACCATGAAGGAAACAGTTACTTTAGATGATAATGCATTCTTTGCTACTGAAAAAACTAAAAAGGTAAATCCAAGATTAATGATATTTTGGTTGATTCTACTCATCCTGATAATTTGGAGAAGGGCAAGGTATTACTATTTTTTTTGGTTGATCACTTACAAACCCTTGAGAATTTGTTGAAAAGGTGGAGTAATATGCATACTAGATTTTCAGAGGGTTTCTTCTTCCTCCATGCTAACAGGGAAGAGGTTTGTGATTTCCTTGATTTAGCGTAGGAGGGTGTTGCTAGGCAATTCAAACTTGTGAATTATTTATTTCATGAATCAATCAGATTAATGTTAAAATCAGGGCTATGAATTTTAAAATTGTTAATATAGATGATGGGAATGTGAGGAATTCTCCTTCCTTGATGAAATTGAGGATACTTCTTAAGACTGATCATGCTGGTAGAATCAAAGGTTTTGAGGATGAGTTGTAGGAGGTAGACCAAATTTTGGAAATGATATGCCAAATCAGTCATATTCTTTGTTCAGAATAGCACAGAGGGCATCAGGATCCAAACCAATAACTTGAATGAGCTCAGAGAAAATTAGGTGATAGATTTCAGAACAGTGACTTAGGATGAAGGCTAGGGCTTAAGAGGTAGGGGTAGATGGGCTACCTGTATTGAGGAAATTGGGCCTCTTTGTTTTAGTAGTAGGACAAGAAAAAAAAAGTCATTCCTCAAAAAAAAAAATATTTTCATGAAATTAACAAAATTTATCTATTAATTAAATAGATATTGTTATTTATTTGATTAATTCATTAGCTTCTTTATTTATTATTCAAATAAATATTCGCATTTATTCAAATAATTTACTAAGTTTTTTCTATCCTAAAATTAAATAAGTTCTTATTTATTTAATTTACCTATTAATCATTTCCTAGTTTGCATGTTTATGAAATAAACACCTTTGTTTATTTTATAAATTTGTAAATTCATCTTCATTCCATATTAGCCAATCACCATCACTTACATAGATCAACTTCTAAATTTTGAGCTTGTGTCACTTGTTGCACGTCTCGCCATTCCTAAAGTCAACAACTTTCTTACCTACCACTCAATCCTAGCTACTCATTTTCTAATGCCTCTTAATCTCCTTCGCTCCCACACGAACCCTACCTTACCTTCAATCCTCTTTAATCTCTCGGCATGTCTTAATCTCAATTATTGATTTTCATGAGGTTTCTATCAAAGACATTTTCTCCTCATATTTGCTACTTCATGAGCATGTTGAGACCATTGAGCATTTTCACATTTGAGCCATTGGAGAACTTGCATACTTGTACCCTTCCATACTAACATCTTTGAGAGTTCACAGTTATCTTGCCATTATCACATTGTCATACTCACATCTCATCCATTACAACTTGCTTATCAATCAACCATCTCCATTCTCCATAGCCTCGTGTGCTTGTGATACAAACAATGAGAGGAGCCACATTTCATTGAAACAAGATCTTGGAAGATATAAAGAGGTCAAGGGAATCAAGCCTTTCATGAAGGGATTTATGTTGTTTAATGTTTATCTAACTTTGAGCTTTTGTGAAGAAGTGTTCTCTTGATATAATGATTGAATGCATTGTAATTTCCTTGCTTATGGTTGCGCTAGAATAGGTTTTCAAATATTATTTCCATTGTCAATTTCAATCATCGTCAATTCCACTAAGACAAAAAGAATTGAGCAACTTTGCCAATCAACAGAAAAAGTTTCTTGAACAAGAAATTGAAGTTGATGGTATCTTGAAGAACATACATTTGAAATGATAATTAATTGAATTGAATACTAAATGGAGAGGAATACTCCTTATATAAGCAATTACAAGAAGATCTTTCTATAAAGGAAATGATCGAAAACTAAGGACAGAATAGGAAGTTACTAAACTAACTAAGTGACTGATTGAAAGAGGAAGTTGCTAACTAAAACTAGCTAAACAACATACATGACCATTATAAGCTAAATATTATAGTAACTTAATACCCTCCCTTAATGGTCATTCTACTAACTACCCTACATAATACTTAACATAATTTGCAAGTCATTTGGCTTTAAATGCATAGAAGGTTGATTCCTTTAAAAAATATTTTGCAACACGAGCCTTCTCCTGAGACCCTCCCTAGTTGGACTTCTAATCAACGAACCACTTTTTGCAAAACTTCATGTGTACATGACCAAGTACAAGAACAAACTAAGTGTCTTCCAACCTGATGATGAAGCTATCCCTCTTGCTATGCAGAGACATGAAACTTCTTGTACATAACCAAGTACAAGAACAAACTATCTTCCAACCTAATGACGAAGCCATCCCTTCCACTATGAAGAGACACAACATTGAGATCAGCTTTAAAAAACTCTAATTTTTTTATTATAAAAAAATCCCCAAAAAATAGAAACCAAAATTTTGTCAAAAAATGTCAAAAGAAACTGTTGCAAAAAGGCACCATGATTTTGTGGAAATTTTATTAAACCCTTAACGTGACACACTTTTGTGAAAAAGGTAAACAAAAACCTTCATTTTATAGAAAAAATAGTAAAAATCCACATCAAGCATTCACAATTAAGGAAAAAATCGTCAAAACCCTTGATGATTTAAAACAACCCATGATTTTTGTTCTAAAAACTCACCAACTAATAGAAAATCACAATTTTAATGAAAAGAATCATAAAAACCCCCTTTACAATTTTGGGAAAATATCATGGAAAACTCACTTAGATCAAAAAAATCAATTTTTTTGAAAAAAAAACAATTGCAAATCCTCTCAGAATAAAAAAAAGTAGCAACCCTCAATCACAAGAACAACGAACCCTTGCAAATCTAAAAATACTTTGTTTTCCATTGAAAAAATGGTAACAAAATCTACAAAAATCACAATTTTTTGTATTAAATTTTTTTGTGATAACCCTCGATTTTATTTTTAAAAATCGAGCAAAAAAATCTTCTAAAATTTCCTCATGAAATGTTAAAAAAAAACCATGATTTGAGAAAACATGAACTCAAAAAATCGTCGAATGGAGTTTTATCAAGAAAAAAATCATTTTATTAAAAATGGTAAAAAATCTTCTAAAAATTTCAAACAAATTTATATGGTATTGTTAAAAATTTCTGAAAATAAATTCTAGGAATTGGCTCCATGAATTTTAAAAATTTGTCAAACAACTACTTTTGTTGATACCATCAAATGATAATTGATTCAATTGAATATTAAATAAAGGAAAGGAATACTCCTTAAACAACTTAAATGACTATTATAAGCTAAATATTACAATAATTTAATAGCATTAAGTTTTGATATCATTTTTGTGTTTGTTGTGTTTAGCTAGTCATTTTGTTGTCTAGTTGTCTATGTCTATCTTTGTGCCCACATTTTGTTAAAAGGATTTTGAGACCCTTTAAACCTTGTTTATCCCATAATAAAAAACATAGGAAAACATGTTTTATATAGGAGATACATTGACATTGTGTCGCAAGGGTCACTCAGACCATTGTCATCATCATATTTAATACCGACGTATTAGAACAAAACCATCATAATTTCTAGATATATACAAATGGAAAGAAAATATTCATTATTTGAATCACCATCACTCTAAGTAGTAATTGTAGAAGATTTGAGTGCCCATGTAGGCAAAATGAGTTTGCAAATTGATCTAAAAACAATACAAAGATATCAAGTCCTATAAACCCAAGCGTTTGCTTTAACTTAGGCATGCCACTTCTATTTTTTCTCTTCCTCTAATCCATACCTCAACACAGAAAAACTTATCATGGAACTTTATATGATGATGTCAAGTGCTTGCAAAGGTTTCTTCTTACATTAGTGGTGAAACTAAATTGATTTCATCATCGCTACTTTATATAGTGCAAACAATTGATCCCTACAATGCTCCAATCGCCTACATCAATTTTAAGATGGTTGTGGAATCCATTTCCATTAGATTCATGAGATGAGGGCACAAAAATGGCTTTTGAATGATTAGGGATTACGTACAAGGCAATATTATCCAATAGGTGAAACCCTAATTTCTTTTCAACTTCTCCAATTGAAAAGTGTTGCCAAAATATGTCAAAACCATCTATAATAGACTTCGGGCAATGAAAGATAATTGTAGTAATTTTTGTCATGTTTTAATACACCTAGACCTTATCTAGCACATAGCATGCTTTTTTGAATCATTCTGATGAGTAGCTAGAAGCTTGGTGAAAAATAGGCAAGAAATTGAAATTGTCCAAGGGGTGAATGAAGGATCATGGGGGTCCAAAAAGTAGCAATCGGAAAAATAAAGGCATTTTTTCATTGGCCAAAAAATGCAAAATAAAGATTCACCTTTTACTTGGGTTAGGAAAAATGTTCATATTACCATGGTAAGGACCAAAGAAAAATGGATATCAATTTTCTAGCAAAACATATAAAAAATATAAAATAGAATAAATAAATATATCTTATATAACGATAATAATATATATTTTAATTTTTTGGTTAATAGAATGTTGTGGGTCAATCCATCCTAAGTAGGGATACGAATGTAGAGTGGTGTGCAGTAGATCAAAATAAACTTTGACGATACTTCAAAAGAAAATGTGGTCCCTTTAGGGGTGGGATGTATAGTCTGAGATTGGTAGGACAATACTATGGTGCTAGGGGCTTAAAAAATTGGAGAATGGAACTAATAACAAAGTGGAGACACAAGTTGCCTTGATCGCTATAAACTTGACAACCAAAATGGAAATAAAAAAATCCCACTTAAACAAAATCTCTACATTTAGACAATTTAAATTAACTCACACCTATAGAGCAAGAAATAAAGAAGCAAATGTAATTGCAAATTGGGTGGTGAAATTAATGACGGGTAATCATTATTTGGAATGGGAGGATTTTCAAGACATTCGATGGGACAATCAAGGAGTATGAAATGTGGAGGTGAGCCTTAAGATGCCTTTGCATTGATGACAATTATGGTGAGATAGTGAATACAGGCCTGTGAAGCTTGTTAAAAAAGTGGTTTGCATGTGATCTTTGATTGCATTCTTAGCAAAGAGAATAGGGATGAATGGCAAAGTAATAGAACGATTGCATCACTCTCATATTTCTAAACGAAGTCGAGCATGTTGTTGAAGGAAGACAAAAGTGGAGAGGGTGAAGAGTGAAACCACCAAGGAGTATTGTAAGGTGAAGGCATCCTGGTGAAGAAACAGAACAAAAGGAGGATGGATAAAAATCAATGTCATAAAGGTGAGAAGAAATCATTGGTAGAATGGAGGCAAATTTATTGCTGAGAACAAAGAAGCAACAGTTGGCATTTCTAGGGGAAATAACGAATGAGAGATTGAAAACGTCTTCATCCTTGAAGACCCAATGTTTTTGTAGATTGTGGAGATGCTCTTTGGGGATGAATTCATGCAATCAAAGTATAAGTAGAGAAAAAACAGTGACACAACATCGATGCTTTTGGCTTGGTGCTTGGAATTGGGTAGAAAAGAAGACTCGGGGTGGATGATAAATTCTTGTGTGAGAGGCGAATAGTGCTACAGGTTGGGAGCATTCATTGGTGTCTCCATTCCTCGTAAGGGGTTCAAGGCCAGGGTGAAGATTGGCTCCATGTGACGAAATTCAAGCCACAATTGCACCCATCTTTGCTATGGAGTGTAACCCCTATCAAGAAGAGTTGAAGAGCACAAGCTCAATTAGGCTCGCAGCATATCAAGGACTACTTGAAGAATCTAGAGGCAAAGATGGATTCATGGATAAGCAAGGAAGAGGTAACAAAGAAAAGAAAATGGAGCTTCAACACTAGATGAAAAGAATTAAGAATGACTTCTATTGGTTTTTTTTTAATTTTCTATTTAGATTGTATAGTATAAAAGAGTAGATAGACTGATGAAGCCATGTGGTATAAAATATAAATTTTGATGTTTATATTGAATAGGGGAAAATAAATGATTTAATTTTTGTATGGAGTGTTGGGGATAAGAAATGAATGTAAAAATCAGAATATCAATATAGAAGGAATCATTTTACTAATCAATATATACATATAATAAAGTTTAAATTATATAATATATTTTTATATTATATAATATCATATCATATATAATGTATTATATAACATACAATATTACATCTACATTAACCCTCTTATTGAACTACTTAGTGTGTGTCTAATGTGGGTTCAAGGCCCCAATCTTCCACTCCACTTTTGGAAAATATCTTGCTTTGAGGCCATCGTGAACTCTATTGGCCATTTCTTGAAGGTGGATGAGGTTATGGCTTCATTGGGCCACTCTACTTTTGCTTGAATTTTGGTTGACATGGATATATCCACACCACTTTTGGAGGATGTGGTGCTCATGGTTGGGGACAAGCCTAGGACTCAATCTCTAGATTATGAGGACCTCCCCTTTCGATGCTAGTGATGCTTCTCTACTAGCCATCTGGCTACAAATTATTCTCTTTCGCATCCTAAATGTGTTGCTACTTCGATGAAGGACATAAATTATGATCATTTGACCTTCTAAGCCTCTGATTATCCCTTTGAATCTACCTTTGACAACTCCTTATAGGATGATGTTGACCCCCCTCCCTCCCCCCAAGGTGACACTCTTGTTGAACTGGCCTCCTCCAATCCGATGGACCTGACTCCACCTCTCGCCACTAGTGCGATCCCCTCTGGCCGCATGGACCCTTCTCTGACTATTTCTCCTAATTTTCTCCAGTCTTTGGCTATTCGTGTGCGTTGTTGCCAACACTCTGCTCTTGGTGTTGATAGTCCCACAATGGGTGCTCCACTACCTTGTGGTGAGGGCCCTGGTGATAGTATCACTTGGATAATTGTACGTCATTGAAGGAAGAATCTCTCTTCAATCACTCATTCTTGTCCCCCCATTGTGGATGAGTTGTCTTCCCACTCTTGATGTGGGTTACTAGTTGTGTTACTAGTCTGTTGTTAATGCTTTGTTCTTGACCTTGTTTAAATAGTCATTTTGATCTATTTTTCTATGCCCTCAAGCTATTGTAATCGACAACACCCTTGTTTTGTTGCTTTTAAAATGAAAAAGTAAAACATATAATATTATAATATATTATATTATATTCTATTGTATAATATATATTTTGTGTACATGATGTTCAAAAGATTTTTTAAATAGCTATGAAAACACAAATAAAAAATAAACAAAATATATTATATATTATATATTATATAATGTACTATGTCTAAACATCAAGCTAACCATGTGTTTTACTTGATTGTGTGGTGCTTGAAGGTTGCTCACTCTACATCCCGATGAAATGACATTGGCTCTTGTCATAAAGGGAAGAAAGTGTGCTCCATCATACCCATGCCTCTCATTCTAATTCCCTACACCATCCTTAGTGACCAAGCCCTTCCAACTCTACTTATGGTTGGTAAACGATTTGTTTGATTTACCCCATGTGCATGTACCTTAAGTGTTAATTGCATCTTTGAGTCAATCACCTCCTTTAGATTAGTTAACTTTGCCTCGTTCTAAAATGTTCTTTGTTCGTCATCAATCTATAGTTTCTTCTTCAAAAAGATATGTGTTCTTGACAATTATCCATCAATGAAATTGTATAATTTATTATTTTTTTATCATTTTGAAATGACAAATTATTGCCCGATTTTTGGTACCTTCGGGATTAAAACTGGCATATAAAATGTCTTTGGGTCCTAATTCAGTTTTACCTTAGTTTTCTTGTCATTGTCAAAAATTCAAGAATTGGGTGCACATCAGAAATAAGCCTTCGGGAATTCAAGTCAGACACCTGCCATCCGGAATTGAGCAAGCAAAAGAAAGAAGAAAAGAACAAATTTCATTCAGGTATTTAGTCGGGGAATCAACACTTGGAATACCACATTGTTGGATTCTGAAGAGAAGAGAGGAAATGAAGGAAAAGATGAAAGGAAGAAGTAGAATGTTGCTGATACCTTGTAATCGGAAAATTCAAGATGTGAGAAACATCATTGGATTCTGAGTGCCAAGGGAAGCTGTGATTATTGATGAGACATGCTTTGGAAATGAAAAGTCAGGAAATAATCACAGAGGCTGCTGGAACGTCAAATTCTGAAGGTAAGGAAGGCAATGATGAAATTTCCCTACAAAGTGAAGTTTTAAATTGAAGACATAAAATGCTTCCTGTGTTATTTTTTAAGCACAATAATTCAAGAATAAGCTAATGTTGTAATTTCAAAAAAATGATGAAATGCACCATTTTTAAAAGTTGCAGGATATAAAATGCTCGACGTGACTGATTTGAAGTGAATGTCTTGTCTCACATTGAATGCATTAATTACATTCCTTTCTCAAGCACTTTGAAGTTGTCTTGAATAAACAAAAACGTGAAGGAAAAGCTAATTTAGGGCATCATTTTCATGACAACACATGACAAAGAGTTAAGTGAATTAAGCTCACAGGTGTAATTGTTTTCTGCGAGAACATATTTTTGCTAATCCCAATTAGGAGGAATAAGATGGGCTTCAAAATTTAAGGCTATGATCACTTAAATGGTCTGGAGAGTGAACTGCGAGAGATTGGAGACATGAATTTAAGAAGATTTGATTTAGACTGTAATGTTCCTATTTTGGATCTTACTTGATTTGTCTTAAAATTCATAATTATTGTTTGGATTTTCCTTGGGAATGGTAATTTGTAATGTCTTATGTTAGGAGAACGCCAATCCCCAATAATTATCATACATCATTATGCATTTAAATCATATTAAGAATAATTTCTAATTCACAATATATATTTAAACTCTAATTCCTTACTTCACTCCTAATCATAGACCTTAAGAAAGATGATGGATTTACTGTGTTACGACGCTTGCACAGTTTACAAGTGGATTCCCTCAAGGTTCTACCTATTTCAGGATCTTTCCATCATGTGACCAATTTACACGCCTCTTCCTACACATACTCTCTATCCCCTTAATAGTGATTAGTACGTTATTAAAGAATCAGTTGAGTATTTAATAAAAATATTAGTAAACATACATGCCATGATGCATAGTTCTGATTCCACTTAAATATATAAATAGTAAATATATGAATAAACTTATATAACATATTTGATATTTAATTCAAATCTTATTCTGAATAATATATAATTTATATTCAATAACCTATCATCATGAAAATCCATTATTAAATAATTTTATACTTATAATCACAGGAATTCATAATTCTCTATATAATATATTTATTTCATATTATATATATTAGTTACTTATTTATCAATATATTTGAGTTAAGTTATTTCAAATGTAAGTTTACTTATACCAATATTACTATATTTCATAATTCATTATTTCAATGTTTGTTTCATAACCTATTATTCTAAAGTTTATTTCATATTATTGTTAATATCTAATTCATTCAATTCTTATAAATAAATTAACTCAAACAAAGATATACTTACCTTTTTTCCAGATGTCTTTATTTTTAGCTTATTCAATATTTATTTCCCTTTAATATTCCCCTACATTTCCTCCTTGATCTTCTCCTATATTTCCTCCTTGATTTTCTCCTACATTTATTTTCTTGTTTTCCATTAAAATTTGAATAATCCCCTCTTATTATTATTCTTCTCCTTCTTATTTATTTCCTCTATATATATAAAATCTAGAAGGAATGGATTTGATATCCATTATATACATTGGCATGTTGAAGGGTAGTGACCTTTAGATGTTAGAGATATGCCTCTACAAAAAATTCTATTTATAATTTATTTGAAATACCATTTACAATGATTATTAATATCATTGTTTATATTATAATTACATTTTATTATTATTTATTTATTTTACTATTTATTTAATAATTTATATTATATTATTTATTTATCTATTTTAATATTATTATTTATTTATTATACAATATTTATATAATAATATATTATTATAGTAATGATATATATATATATATATATATATATATATATATATATATATATATATATATATATATATATATATATATTTGGGTAACAGACCGAAGCCAATAATTTTATTAATCATTTAATCAATGGTACAAGTAATAAAAAGAAGAAGAGACCCCGCTCTGTGCAGGCACTGGTAGGAAAGAGCAGGGTTGAGAAAACCTCCAGCCTTGCCTGGGACCGTAGTCCGGAGTTTGATACATACTAGTTTCAGGAGGGCATACCCTCCAAGTTCAGATACATGATAAAAATACATACTTAATACTAGGCTATCTGGATCGAGATAATTCTTCAAATTCTTTAGTTCCCTAGAAGCCTTCTTTTGAGTATTGCGGTCCTTGATTTTGTCCCTTTCGATTCTTCTGAGGTCAATCTTCATGGAGAACTGAGCCTATCTTAGGGATGGTTCCCTTATTATCCACCTTGAGAGATGTTTGAAAAAATCAAGGCTTTGGCTACGATCTTTGTTAGTAAATCCATATAAAAGTTTGTTAATCCCAAAATTTTGAAAGCTATTAATAGAGGGGTAATTTGCTTAGAAAGGAAATATTTGCTGAAAGAAAGAAGAAACTTTTACCTCTGTGAAGATGGTTGTAGCCCTAATATTAGTATAAGATCTAAAAGTACTATCTAATCCATTTATGGAGTGTACATTGCTTTCTATATCCCCCTTAAGATAAGCTTATATTAAAACATCCTAAAGATAAAGAGCTAAACCATTAAACTTATAAAAGTAAACTTTCATATTGGCTATAAGGCTTAAAACACACTGTGAGTAGCTAAATTATAGTCTAATATATCTTTCTTTGCATACAAAAGTTAATCCCTGCACCAGTCCGAAGAAAATTTTAGACTAAGTATCAAGAAATATTTAGTTAATCCACAAATTTAAATTTACAACTATGATGCCTATTATCATACAATCAAGACAGGGAGCATTGTAACATAGAGCCTATAAGCTTGGGAGTGAACCAATGATCTTATTCCTAAAGCCAATAAAATTTAGTTGTAAATTATCTTTACTGTATCATATTTCCTCAGAGAAATCATCTTCAGCTAATAAGGCTTGTAGCATTTATATCATCCCATATTGGTTAACATTATGATTTCTATCAAAGCTTAGTTGAGTATGGGTGTTTTGGGATACTGCTGCCACCTCCCTATAAGGAAAAACACATTTCTAATAATGGAATACAATAAATATTTATACTCACCTATCTACTGTTAGAAGACCTCTGCCGCTGATGAAATTAGATGCTTATAATCCTCAAACTCGGCTAAGTATACATAGTTCAAATTATAACAATCTCTTTATGAGTTCGTGGGAGTTCAAACTTGGATCTTGGATCATCATTCCTCTGATGCCCATGGGGAGCTAAGGGATAAGCATAAATAGTTTGATACACAAGTGTGTGTTTATATCTGCAGATTATGTATATATATAAATACATTTTAGGAAATTAGTCAAGTACCTATATATATGGATGAATTTAAATGTGACAATTTATCCACATAAGACATAGTAAATGACATAATGTGTATGTGTGTGTGTGTGTGTGTATGTATATATATAGATATAGATATAGATATAGATATAGATATAGATATAGATATAGATATATATATATATATATATATATATATATATATATATATATATATATATATATATATATATATATATATATATATATATATATATATATATATATATATATCTATATCTATATCTATATCTATATCTATATCTATATCTATATCTATATATATATATATAAGAAATATAAACAACAAATCTAGAATTCAATCTTGTTATTGCAATTAAACCCATCATCACAAAAGATTGGGTTGTATAACATTTGATTAATCCAGAATTCAGTCTTGTTGCTGCAATTAAACCCAACTACCCAGTAGATTGAATCAAATAAAACTTAATTACAATGTGTTCATAATGTGCTCAGTTGGAGCCTTCGGCATAGATTCCTGCTTCAAGGTGATTTTGAGGAGCTAGAGGACGCCGAGGAATCTTTGTCATCCTTGACTAATTTTAGTTTAATTCCATCACCCAGGAAGTGTTCATTCATCTAGTTTTCATTGGGTGGTGTTCTGACATGGGTAAAAAATAGCAGGAAATGACGGTGGTTAGTTGAGTACCTTGTAATTATTTATCGATCATCATGGTACTCGAAGCTCTATTGAATAAATTTAAAGTTTTGGGGTTGATGTTGAGTGGTGTTTTTAAATTCTTTTGCTAATACATTTTTCTGTATTTTAATGTTGAGTGATATTTTAAATTTTAATATTGGATAATATTAAGGATTGAAGATTGATCCCTGGTTAAGGGTAGCATCCTTATTGGCTCCTAGGTTAGCCAATTCATCAACACGTTTATTCCCTTCTCTGTAGATGTGGTTGATGGAGATTTCCTTAAAGGACCCACAAAGGGATAATGCTTGTGATAGTAGTGAATTTAATCTCCAATTAGGGGTATTTCCTCTCCTTAGCACATTGACAATTATAGCTGAGTCCCCTTCAATTTCTAGGAATCGTATCCCCAAAGAAACACATTTGTCTAGACCTTGGACTAGAGCAAAGAGTTCTACCCAGTTATTGGTGTCTATCCCAATGGGCTCCGCAATAGTGGCACTTTCCATTCCACCCTTATCATGAATGCTACATCTGATGCTTGCTATGCCTAGGTTGCCTCTCGAGGCACCATCAAAGTTTAGTTTATACCAACCATCTTTTGGTGGTCTCCATTTGCATTCCACTCTTTTGGATGTTGAAATGTCCTTGCTTGAGCCTATAAAAGGTGAAAGAGATAAGCCAATCCATTTTCCTCTCATTTTCCCATCCCAGTGGCTCATAATCATATTTGTATCCTAGGACTTGGATATTCTGCAATTTGAATTCTCTATAATACTAGCCTCAATCTTATTGCATAGTTGTTTCCAGTCCAATTTCTCATCTTTAAATATCCTTCTATTTCATTCTTTCCATAGTTCCCAGATTAAAATTGAGGGGGAGGAGATCAAAAGGTTTGCATAGATGCTACCTTTTTTTAAGGCTGGCCAAGCTTGTAGCATTGCAAGAAGGGAATTGGGGAAGGCAGAAGTCTAGCCTAAGTTCTTTATTAGCCAATTCCAACATTCATTTGCATAAGGGCAGTTGAGAAATAGATGATCTACATCTTCTTCACTTGATTCACAAAGGGTGCATCTACTTGGACCATAGAATCCTAACTTTTTGAATCTAACTGCTGTAAGAATTTTGTAATTGAGGGTAAGCCAAGTGCAGAATCTTGCTTTGGGGAGGCAATATTTATTCCAGCATAAGTTGAGGGGCATATTTGTTTTTGGACGCTTGTAGCTTTGAGAGATTAGATTGTACCCATCTTTAGTGTTGTATTCACCATTTTTTGAGCCATCCCACACCAATGTGTCCTCTAAAAATCTTAAGATGAGTGTCCTTTTATTGAGGATTTCAGTAATTTTCAGCTTATCTGGAGTTGAAATGTCCACTCCTTCAATAGGTTTCCATTCCCAATTCCTACCTTTAACAATAATATAGTCCCTAAGGTGTTTACCTATCTTCTCTTTAAGGGAGTCAATTAGGGTGTTGGTATCCAAGGAGTTAGATAGGGCCTCATAACCTCCCCAAGAGTCATCCCAGAAAAGGATTTTATCCCCAGTTCCAGGGTTCCATGTAAGTTTTTCCCTAATAATGTATCTGCAATTCATCATAAAGTTCCAAATTTTAGATCCTTTGGGGGGGGGGGAGGCTTCTCTAAAAATATAGGAGGGGTCTTTGTTTTGAAGATATTTATGAATGAGGATTTTGGCCCACTTTACCTCTGGGTCCCGATATAACCTCCAAATTAACTTAACTCCTAGAGCTTTACCTTGATCTTCAAAAAAATTTAGACCTATGCCTCCCTCTGATTTAGGGATACATAACTTTTCCCATGAGATTAGGGGGATTTTCTTTTTTTCGTTACTACCTTGCCATAGGAAAGTTCTTAGATGTTTAATGATTTCCTTTTTCTTATTGGATGGCAGCTGAATGCATGATAATTGGTATGTTGGCATAGCTGACAAGACCGATATAACCATGGTTACCCTCCTTGTTGAAGAGAGCCATCTTCCCTTCCATGTATTCATTCTGCCCTTGATTTTGTTTATGATGGGGTCCCATATATTTGAAATTCTCTGATCTCTTACCAGGGGGAGACCTAGGTATTTACATGGGAGTGTACCTTGTTTAAAATTAAGGATCCTGCATATGTCCTTCTCCGATTCTTTGTCTATGTTAAAGAAGAAGATTTCTGATTTACATGAGTTGATTTCTTGTCATAAGGCCTTCGCATATGTTCCCATGATCTTATTGAAGGCTCTTGCCTCTTTCCTACTGCTTGATCCATAAAGCAGCATATCATCTACAAAGTGTTGGTGTGTGGTGGGGTCCATATGACTAGTAATAGTGATACCCTCTATTCCCTTGCTCTATTCATTGGTTATAGCTCTTCCTAAGGCTTCAGCCATAATAATGAATAAGAAGGGGGATATGGGGTCTTCTTGTCTTAGACCTCTAGATATATTGAAAAATCCTTCTAAGGTGCCATTTACTAATATCGAGACCATGGGGGTAGAGATGCATTCAAAGATAAGGTTATACCAGCTTTTAGAGAATCCAAAGGCTTCTAGGCATTTGCACAAGAACCTCCAATCGACTTTATCATAAGCTTTCCTTATATCTAGCTTAATGAGCATGCTTGGATTTTTGTTTTCTTGTACCGAATGAATAGCTTCTTGGGCTATGATAACCCCATCAAAGATAGATCTTCCTAGCACAAAACTAGTTTGTTCCTCGCTAATGATTAGTGGGAGGAGTTTCTGAAGTCTAAGTGAGAGATTTTTTGTGAGGAGTTTATATAAAGTGTTACAAAGAGCTATTAGTCTATAGTCATTTAGGTTTGAGGGTTTATCTTTTTTGGGGATAAGGGCAATGAAGGTGTTATTTACTTCTTTTAAAAAATTTCCCAAATTTCTGACCCCTTCTAGTGCTTCTGTCACTTCCTTACCCACAAAGTGCCAACATTTTTGAAAGAAAATGGCTGAGAATCCACTAGGTCCAAGAGCTTTGTCTGGGTTCATAAGCATGAGTGCTTTTTTGACTTCTTCTTCTGTAAATTTTCCAGATAATTCTTTGTTGTGGTGTTTGTTTATAATTTTGGGTATATTTTTAAGCATCTCTGTTTGACTAATTAAGTCTGAGCTTTCCCTGTTATTCAGAATTTGATCAAAGAAATTGACTACTTCTGAGGCTATATCCTTTGGATCACTAACTATATATCCATCTTTGTTAGTAATGCTCGATATTCTATTTGCGTTTCATCTCTGTTTTGTGTTGTTGTGGAAAAATTTAGTGTTCCTGTCCCCTACTTCTAACCACGTTTCCCTTGATTTTTGTTTCCAAAATAATTCTTTTCTTGCTAAGACTTCTTCATATTCTTTAAGCAGGTGCTTTTCTTTTAGATATAATTCTTCATCCATTCCTTTTTGAATTACTTATGAGTTGACTGCATCCATTTCCTTTTCTAAGTTGAGTTTTGATTCAAAGATGTTGCCAAACTTGGTTGAGTTCCAGTCCAATAATTTCCTCTTGATCCATTTTAATTTGTTTACAATTATGTACATTTTTTATCCTTCGAAATTAGGTTCTGACCACCATTTCTCTAAAAGGTTTAAAATGTCTAGATCTCTAAGCCAAGCCTGTTCAAACTTGAATGAGCTTTTCTTAGGTTTGGTTTGCATCATTATATTAAGGGAAATTGGATAATGGTCTAACCCTGATACTGTTAGAATTTTTGCTTCTAAGGAAAACTCAAGGTTAGTCATACTTCCTTTAAGGAAGAATCTATCTAACTTTTCTGAGATGTTGCAGAAACCTTTCCTTCTGTTGTTCCATGTGAAGGAGTTGTCTTCTGTAGGGATTTCTAGGAGGGAGTTTTTCTCTTTCCATAGGTTGAAATCCCTGGCAGCTATTGCTAGTGACTTTGCTCCGCCCTTTTTATCTGAGAGTTTCAAGATTACATTGAAGTCACCTCCTAAAAACCACATTCCTTCACCCATAAGATTAATAAAGGATTCAATCTCCTGCCATACTGAAAGTTTCTCCATGTTTTGTGTTGGACCATATATGTTAATAAGATTAAAGGTTAGGTTATTCTTATAATCTTTAACTGAACCCACCATTCAATAACGTCTCTTTTTGAGAATATTAATTGTAATGTGTCTGGGGTTCCAGATAATGGCTAGTCCCCTTGAGGCTCCTATAGCACTTGACGCCTCAATTGATCTTAGTCCTAATATTTTTTTGAAATTATCTATTCCAGCATTATCTACCTTGGTTTCTTGAAGTAACATTATATCCGGGTTATAAATTTTAATGCAACGTTTAATTATACACTACTTTTTTGGGGCATTCATGCCCCTAACATTCCAAGATAGAATGTTCATGGCTCCTTGGGAAGGTACTTCCCCTTCCTTGGGTTCAGAATTGATGTAATTTTTACCTGACCTTTTGCCTCTCCTACTAGGTCTCTTAATTCTACATTGCGTTTTCTGCCTCTTTTCTTAGGGATTCTTGGGCAATCTGGGGAGTTCCTCCCTTCACTAAGGAAAGCTATTCCTAGAGTATCTTGATCCTTAATTTCCTTCTCTTTGAGCTCTATCAGTAATTCCTATATAGATTCCTTTTGATTCTTAGTAAATGATTGAATACCTTCAATAAGTATCTTTTTTTGTAGTTTAAATTCTTCTACATCGAAGATTTCATCAAGGAACTATTCTATGAGTTCCTCTATTAAAGTTTCCCCTATATAATTTGCTATTGTATTAACTTCCTCTTGGATTCTATCTTCTTTTGGAGATGAAGTTTTCCTCGCCATGTTGTTAACCAGGAGGCTTTCGTTAGTAGTTATTATAGGGTTAGAAACTTCTTCCTTTATCTGAGATCCTTTAGTCTGAGTTGAAGTTTGTTTGGGTGCCAAGGTCATCGCTTCTAGGTGCTTATTTGAGTAAGGGGGTGAAGTATGGGATGAGGTTTGAAAGGGCGGATTGATCCCCAAAGTATGGCTATTGTCTTGTTGAGATGTTGGTTTTGGGGCTACTTGAGGGATAGATGTTATTTTGGTAAGAGTTTGATGGTTAGGAGGGGTTTCATAGGTGGGAGAGAGGGGGATGCTTCTAAAGGAGTTATCCAAATGAAAACCTCCCGAGTCCATATTGAAGGACACTATGATATTGGTGTCCTTAAGGATTGGTGGGTTTGAGAAAGGATTCAGTTTCTCTTGTTCCTTTGGAGATTTTCCTTCGCATGGGGGGGACAAGTTCTATTGCTATTCTAAAATTTCTCCTTCTTCCAATGAATCCAGTGCAAGGGGAATACTTTCCAATACTTTACTTTTATTAGTTTCTTCTGAGATCAAGAGAGATTTCTTATTATGGATTTTTTTCTTAGTTTTGCTAGGTAACTTTCTTATTTTAGAACTCTCTTGCACCTCATCCACTTCTACAAAATCTCCCTCTATTATTTTGGGGAAGATTAGAGCTTCCCCTCTTTCACATTCAATTTTTAGAGAGAAATCTAAAGGATCATTGAGGTCCATTTCTACTATGATAATCTTCTCCACATAATTCTTATCTAGATCTATAAACCCTACAAATTCCCCCAAACAATTCCCAATAGCTCTAAGTGAATCTTCATCCGAAAGTTCTATTGGAAGATTATTTAGTTTAATAGCTTTCTCTACCATAACATTTTTTAATTTTTGAGGGTTAAAGAAGGGAGTCCATTCCTGGATGTGGAAGCCTATGTTCCTAAAATTAGGGAGACCTGCTGTCATTATATTTGCCTTAATGGACTTATTGTTCCAATCTATGTAAAGAAATTTCTTTGAAAGGATCAAAGATACATACCTTATCTTCCAATTGCTCTTTGATCCATGTTGCTATTGTTTTCAGAGTTGCCCCAATACCTAACCATCTATAGAAAAAACCAAAATTTTCACACCACCTTTGAGTGTTATTAATCGAATTGCTATTAATCTTTGTTACTTTCTGATAATAAGTTTTTACCATAGTTGTTTCCATGTTAGGGTTGGAGATTCTATACTGCTGAGAAGAATTCTTATTTGAAGGTTGATAGCGATTAGGGTTACTTGTATATGCTTCTTTTTGAGGGAGAGAATGTACCATATTAGATGATCTCCGATGTGAAGGGGAGTAGATTTCTTCCCTTTGTGTGTTTTCAGTCTGTTGAAGACACGCTTCTTGCCTATTCTCATGCATCCTCTGTGAAGGCTCCCACGATTTATTTTTCAGCTTGGCTTCCGTTGCCCACTCTTGCCTGTGTGGTGGAGAATACAGATTAGGGTTTTGGCAGGAGTCCTCATTCCTGAGCAGGTCGAATTTATTTTTTAGTGCCATAGGTATTGTAGAGGAAATGATGGGGGTTGTGATGTTCTTGAGATATTTTCTTGAGCGAGCCTCCTTCCAGCCAAATTCCTTTGTTGAAGATATATTCCCTGTCCTTGGACACCTCTGTTCTCCATGCAATCCTCCTCTACTCTTAGCAGACTAAGTATCTTTGGAGCATAATGTCGTCATAGCCCTAGATTTTGGAGCCCTTTGTGATCCAGGGGAGAGAATGCCCATTCGCAGGTATGGATCGGCATACTTCATTCTAGAAAAGACCTGGATCTGGTGATCCAGTGATTTGATGCTAAAAAAGGATCGCAATCCTCAAAAACCTTGTAGGAGCAGAGCCATTATAATTGTATACTTTTGTATATTTTATATATTAATGATATATTAGTTTATTGGTTTATTTTAATATTATTATTATATTTTATCATTTAATTTTAGTCTTGATAGGCATTTTCTAGGGCAGTTCTGGGTAGTGATTCAAGACTTTGTCCTACAAAATATTGTAAGGAAAACACCCATGTGGCTTTTCATATTGTAATTCTAAAATATGTAATTCCACACTTGTGGAGATAATAAGAAACTCATTTTCTATTCTTGCAAATTGTTGTTGTGTCTCTATTTTTATTATGTGTCTATGGTAATAAGGGGAGCACCCTTCATCAAGTGGTATCATAGTAGGAGTTTCTGAGTGTGTAGACAGATTGCCGACTGTGAGGCAGTTTGCACTAGGACTGTGGTTTAGGGTTTCAATGATAATCACAAAAATGTCTCCACAAAGGGAACGTGGTGGAAGAGCCAGAGGTGTGTCACCTAAGGTTAGAGCCCTCCAGAGACAAGTGTAAGCATTGCAAGAAGAGATTCATAGAGGAATGAATTTTGCAAGTATCTCATGTATTATCCCAATCTGAAGTATGTCTCTTTTCTCTTGCAACCTTTCTCTTAATTCCACTTCATTATCCTTAGGAACTCTTCATTGTTCTTGGACTTCTTTCTCTTTGATGTCTTGACTTTGTAATACTTGAACCCTTCATATTTCCACCTTTGTTCTTTGGAATTCTTCTTTGTATTCTTCATCTTCGGACTTGATCCTTGGAGCAATGCCTTGAACACATTAACATCTTCCTTGGCATATTAAATCTACCTTAATCCATTTCCTTATATGACTCGAACATCATCAAGATCACTCCCTTGATGGGAATATTGTCCTTGAATTCCTCCCTGATCTCGACCTTAGGCGTGTCCTTATGTCCTTGTTCCTATGCTAACTTTGGTGTTATAATCATCTTCAAACATTCCTTGGTGTACTTGCTTGATCCTTATGGAAAATTAATGTGAATAGGGAAAAGTTGATCTCCTTTAAAGATAGTCAGTATTTATTTAAGTGAAATCCAACTTGCATAGGGACACATGAATGTCCATGAATTGAGTCCTTGAACTTATCCATGGAATCCCTTAAATCCAAACTTGTTCCATATCCCTTCTTGATGAAGGTTGGATCTTGAAATAATTTCTTCAGCTTTTTCCTTCAATTTTTTCCCCTTGTCCCAACTTTGAAGTGCATCATCTTGAAGTGTTGTCCTTTGAACTCTATCACTTTAGGCTAGTCTTCCCTCATTGCTACCTTGGTTCTTGAGCTTGAACTTATCTTCCACCTTCTTTTGTTTACTTCCTTGCTATTATCCCTACATTTGATTTGGACATGATTCCTAGTACAAAGCTCAAAGTCAGTATGGTCTTAAGGGGCTTAAAAAAAATAATAAATTTTAAACTTAAAAATTTGCATTAATTCATGAATTTTGCGAAAAAACTTAGTAATTCTATACGATGAAAGTAATAACTAGAATAAGCATTTGGATAAGAATCCTAAGACAAAATTTTATCAACACTTAGCCATAAAATGAGGAAATTAGCTCTTCATTAACATCTAATTTTCTGAGGATAACCTAATCAAGTCTGAAGTGGAATTCAGTCCTAACAACTTGTGAAATTTACCCCCTCTCAAATCCATGAATTAGTTCGTGAATTGGGAATCAAAGTCATGATATCATAAAACCTCAAAAATCACATTCCATTACCCATGCCAAGTCTGAAGACATACCTACAACCTGCACTTTTCAAATGAATTTGAGTGGAAAAATTGGTACTTTGGATAGCCAAGGACCTAATGCAGAATCAACACAATCAAACTTTTGGAAATTGGTGAAGTTAAGAAATTATGGGGAATTTATCAAAACTTGCCCAGGGGCTGTTATAGGTTGTTCACAGACCTAGGTCTACAACCAGTGATTTCAAACCTTTAAATGGCTCAAAATGATCCTTAAATCAGTGCCAAAGGGTTGCAACACATGCACGATCAGATTGTGGTCAAAGAACAAACCTAGATTTAGACAAAAACAAATATTTTCAGAAGTTGTCCTCAGACATTTGTTGACAACTCACTCATAGTCCTCCAATGTTTGAAATTGATTGCAAATGATGATTTTTTTACCAAGGAACACTAAGCAAACAAGATTGGGTGGATTTGGGCATCGAATTATTTTATATAATTTTCCAAAAAAAATTGCCTAGTCTAGGCAATCTGCAGATTTGGGTCTATAGTCACTTTATTTTCAGCCTTTTCTTCACTCCACATTGGTCTTAATAACCTTAGAAATCACCTGCAATCATTCATGGATTGTTTGATGGAAAAATCTCACAATTTATTACCAAAATTCGTCTCACACATGGAGATTTTCAAACTTGAATCTGAAGACATCATTATGGCAGCCAACTCACCTTGTCTTCACCCTTTGGAGGTTTAATTTTACCTAGCAATCACTTAGATCAGATTGGTCAATGATGGTTGAAGCCCTCATTTTCTTAATTTCCAGCTCCTTAGACTTTTCTTTTATCTCCTTAAGCCACTTGCTTATTTTCTTTATTTTTTTCTAATGGTTGTAGCTTCTCCTTTTAAAGGGGTTTTGGCTTTGTTTTTCACCCACACAAACAATGTGGGATAAAACCTTTTGTCTTCTAGAAGCTTTTTTAACTTTATTATATTATTTTCCCTTTTATTTAATTTATTTTTATTTTTATTTTATTTCACCAAGGGAAAATCGACCAACTTAGGGACTCCATATTCCTTCAAATTTGCCTTGTCCCCATTTAAATAATCTTCCTTGTCCATAGAAGGGAGGATCGACTCTCATAGGGACTAATATAATCCCAAAATTTTACATTTTAACAAAAATGGCCATCAAAGGGAAAAATGACCCATGTAGGGATAAATTCAATCCCATGCTTACAAAAAAATTTCACATTCTTAGTCATCTCCAAGGGGGAAAATGACCTATCTCTAGACAAATCCACACATCCAAAGGGATGAATCCTTACTCAGGGTCTCAAATTTTGACTAAGTGCAAACCCAAAGGGGAAATTTTCCTTGTATCCAGACACTTCACTCTCATCTTCTATCTCTGGATTCCAAGTGGGAAAAAATGACCCATGTTTGGATAATCTCAACACTTAGAAAAAATTTCAAGTAAATGCCATCCAAAGTACTATGTCTAGATAAACTCCCAACACTTAGAATATTTTCAAGAATAGGCCAATTAAAGAGGGGAATTTCATGTTATGTCTGGATTTTGATCAAAATAAGTGGGGAAATCATAGTAAGTCTAGATTTTGATCAAAAGAAGTGGAGAAATTCATAGTAAGTTCGGATTTTGATCAAAATAAGTGGGGAAATTCATAGTAAGTCCGGATTTTGTGTATTTTTATAAAGAAAATTTGATTTTCCTTACGATTTTAACCATTTTAAGTGCAGAAAACCAATTGGAACATGCCTTTAAAATGTATTTTGGACTAATCGACTAGCCAAAATTTAAATACACTTAGGATTTTACATTCAACCCACTCTAACTTGATCCCAAGGGACTTCAATTTCAACGTTCCCACTTTAAGATAGCAACTTGGCCACTTGATTTCTTTACCACCCCTTAGCCTTTTAAAGCTCTAAACTACCAAATTCACTGCCAAAACCTAACTAACCTAACAACTATGAGCAAAAGAGGGGATCCCCATTTGTAATGGGACGATGGTGTGAAAACCTCACAACACTTCCCAACTCAACAACATTTTGGGGCTTTTCAAAACTTTCGACCCAGCTTTCCCAGTTTTGTCTTCAGCTCACACATCAATGTCGTAGAGAATTACATCACATTGTAGGTTTTTCGGTCAGTGTCACTTTTAGAGTTTTTTCTAGTTTCCTGCAATTTTTTTTTTTGATTAACCATCTCTTTTTGTCAATTAATCACCTGATAAATCACAAAAAAAACATTAAAAGTTGTTGACCAAAAAATCTTAATTTTTTGGGCAATAAATCACTACACGTGCCAACTCCTGATTAAACACGTATAATCATGATATTTTTTCATTTTCTACTTCTATGATATTAAAATATATTAATAGTCAATAATAATTAAAATTTTGAAACTACTTTATAATATTAATTATAAACTATAGGGGTTTGCTACTTCCCCGTTAAAGGGCAATCTATAATAGTGCATAATAATTATAATTTTAAAATTGGTGTATAATATAAATTATATAGTTGATCTCATCAAAATCCATGGGGCAAGGAGTGCAAAGAGCTCAAGTCATATTGAAACTATGATTTAAAACAAATTCATTAGTTGCTTCAACACTATCTCACATGCCCCCCACAATTTAGGATGATTGAGGCCCTTTCAAATTTCGTTGATGACCGCCATTGCTCTTCCTACTCCTCTGATTTGGGTTTTCTAGAGGTTAGAAAACTAAAGGGAAAAAATTACAAAAAATTTCCAAGTTGATTCCTCATTGACTTCACTTTCGTCCTGGAATCAACCCTATTTTTTAGTGATTCGTCAATTTCATGAGTTTTTTTGTAGGTTTTTGCAATGATTTTTTAAGTTTTTTTTGAAATTTTTTTGAGATTTTGATATGATTTTAATGAACTTTAAATGCATAAAGGTCATTGAAAATCAGGTCAATGATTTTTTTAGGGAAATTTTTGGCAAGCTCTAAGATTCAGGATTAATTGGGTATAATCGAGTTTTTTTTAGAGATTTCTACTTCTATGGTCATAGTTTCCAAACTCAGCAGGAACTAAAAAATAATCTTGGTCATTTTATTAAGCATATGAGCATGCAGGTGGATGGAAACTCTTTATGAGTTCTCTTTAATTTTAAACAAATTGGTAACGACATTTTGATAGACTGTATAAAAACTTGAAACTTGAAATAAAATAGCTTTAAATTTTGAGTCGCACATATTTAACATCTAAGATTGTAGGTCGATGGTAAATCCTTAGTTGATTTTCTTAGCTTTGATCAAACCCATAATAGCATTTTGATAGACTAGAGAAAGGATATCAATTTATTTGCATCCTTGAGACCAAAAAAGTCCAAAATAGTTTATCAGATTACAATGACACCTCAAGAAATCTAAAATAAAGAGATTAACATTGATAACTCAATTCAATGCCTATGCAAAATGAGCCAAACAACTCAATTCATAGCAACTTAACATACCTTTTCAATGGTGTGGAAGTCTACATTAAAAAAAATAACATTGCCAAGATGTTGATTTTGATAATGCTTAGCTAAAAACAAATGAGATTTTGTACATTTCTGAAAGTGAGATAATAAAGTGCTAACTACCAAGCTACAATCAAATTAGATTTCACTTGTGCAGATAACATTGCTCTTAAGAAGACTAACTAATCTCTAGAAAATAACAAGTTTATTAACAAGCTGAGAAAATAGCAATGGAGGTTGATAATCTCAACTGTTGATCTCATTTTGAGGTAGTATATCGTGCTTTGTTAAATGTGTTTAATGTTCAATCGATGCTCCATACATTATCAAGCCAGGCAAAGGGAGAGCTTAGGGTCCTATTGTGAGGTTTTCACACCATCGCCCCATAGCAAATGGGGACCCCCTCTCTTTGATTCCTGTTGGTAGGTTTAGGTAGTAGTGTTGGTTGGCAACAATTCAAGAGCCTCTCAAAATTGAAGTGTCCAAAAATTGAAAAATGGTAAAAAAATGGTTAAGTATGAGAACAAGAAGGTAAGACTCAAATGTAGGGTCAAGCTTTTCATTGGCATTAAAAAAGGGGAGCAAGGTTGTGTTTAATTATCACTTGGTTAGATAAGAAGGTTGTTCTAGCCTACTAGATAAAGAAGTGGGATCCACTTCCTTAAGTGGAAACCGTCAAATATTGAAACCAATGTATAATTTTGCCTTGTAAAATTGTCTAAGTTAAATCACCATAAGAAGAAAAGAAAAAAAAAAGGGGGTGGGGGGGTCAAAATGTTGCTTCTTTAAGCTTGCCAGATGAAAAAGTGGGATCCACTCCATCAAGCGGCAATGGAGTGAATTACATTTATTGGCTAGTGGGGCCAAGGAGTTTAATCTCAGTGAGAGACTTTAATTCAATGAGGTGAGAAAAAAATGTTAGACGAAGGTATGAAGGATTCATAAAGTTTGAACAACCTTGATGGGAAACACGTAGCCCCTATTTTGCATAAGTGTACACCCAACCTATAGTTTGCAGCCCCTTGTAGAGCAACATGTAAGCCATAGGGTTGGTGAATGGGCTTCGATCCAAACATATAGACTCATAAGCAAACATAGGATCTCTTTGGCCAATTAGCAAGGCCTAGACATAAAATGTGTGGGCTAATTGCAAACATCTAAGCCCCAAACTCCAAATGTATGACTCTAAGCCCCAAATCTGAGCCTAAGTACGATGAGAATCAGACCCTATAATGAAGCGTGCAGGCTTGATCTATTAGATCAGGCATAAATTTGATGATCATGAGGCCCCTTCCTAAAATTTGAATAGCCTCAATAAGCAACATACAACCCCATTTTGGATAAACATGGGCTCAACCTCGAATTTGCAGCCCCCTATAGCTAAACGTGTGGACCTATGTGTTAAAGTGGATCAAATTTATATCTTTAGGAATTTTAATTTTATATTTTCTAATGTTATGAAGATATATTATTATCAAATATCAAACTATACATAGTTTGATTTATCTAAAGGTAATCCCTGCTTTGTTCATCACAAAGTATCGTTGAGATATTTAGTATCGATCTGCAATTATTAATACACAATATGTATTCATTGTTGTCACTTGTCTGCAATTATGATTCACCATATTACCAATGAGATGGCATGGTATCAATACATATATGTTGTGAAGCATGTCATCTCACGTAGAGTAATGGCTCTATGTGAAACCACATGGTTTCATGTAGACTTGTGCCTCTACGTGAGGCAGCTCATTAGTAACAATGTTTAGTGATGACAACAAGGGTTATCATTTAGCGATAACGATACGATTTCCTATGCATTATCATTATCAATACCCATTGATAGTTTGGAACAATACAATTATTAAACATAAATAATTTATGTATATTCAGTAATATAGCTATTATTGAATATTCATACAATTAGTGTTGTTTATTATTACTAATAAATAAAAATATTCAACAGAAATATAGTAATAATATTATATTATGATTATGAGATAAACATAATCATAATATAATATCATTTACTGATAATCAGATCTTCAGTAGGTAAAGGATAGAGATCAAAAGTTCAAGGCTGATAGGCCACTTATACATTTGATTATATCGGTCAGAGTAATCCAACCAAAGTTGCGTATCTTTAACACTCCCTCTTAGCTAGGGAGGAGATTTTCTATCCTTGTTGAGAACACAATAGATCCATTTATTGTTTGAGAGAAAGATATCACCTCACTGTGATATCATGAGTTATGGCATGTCCACAAATAGATATTCACCATAAACTCATAGAGTAATATCCATCACTATAGTATGTGCACAGGTATCAAGTCACATGATACCTACCATAAGGATATTGGCTCATGGCATACGCATGGATATTAAGTCACATAATATCCACCATGAATATCTCAATAATATCATTCATCATGGATTGTCCATAGATATCACATCTCATGATGTCCACCATTCAATTGATATTACTCAAGAGATAATGTGATTATTGTAATATCGTCACCTTATAATATTAACCAATAATATAAGTGTTCATTGAAAGATCGTCACCTCTCAATGATGTTCACAGGGGCCCATGAAGTCATGGAGTCACACACATGACATTATAATAGATAAAGAGTTTACACATTAAACATCTCATAATATATTAGTACAATAATTTAACATTGTTGAGACTCAATCTTAGATAAAGTTACATTTTCTACCATACCAAGCTTACCTCAAAAGTATTCAACCTTTGTCTTGGAGAGAGGCTTGGTGAGAATGTCTTTCATTTGTTCACTTGTACTAACATATCTCAATTGAACAACATTTCTTTCCACCATGTCTCTAACATAATGCTAGGGAATTTCTATATGCTTTGATCTGTCATGAAACACAAGATTTATTGAAAAATTTATACAACTCTAGTTGTCACAGTGAATGATAGTAGGATCCAAGGATTGTCCAAACAATCCTACAAGAAGTTTCCTTATCCATACAACTTCTTGATCTCCCATGGATGTTGCAATGTACTCGTCTTCTGTGGAAATTTATGCAACTAAAGATTGCTTCCTACTAAATCAGGAGATCATAGCTGAACCTAAGCTGAAACAACACCCTGATGTGCTTTTCTGATCAACTACACTTCTAACCCAATCTCAATCAGTATATCCATACTTCAAACCACATCCAATTACACCACACATGTATCTAAGTATGTGTTTTTCTACCACTAGATGGAACTGTCTTGGTTCATAGGTATGCGCAGGATCATGGTATGCCAAACTAATCCCTTAAGTGGCAATGAAAATTCAAAAAATCAGGTTTAGGAAAGTTGACATAAAAATTTGAACAAGTTATAAATATTATATCAAAAATATGTAAGAAGAGAATCTGTAGGAAATTGAATTTAGTTTCTAAGATACTAGGCCTTTTTTGAAAAACAATTATTCTATATGTTAAAAATTTTAAATTTCAATGTAGTAGTACGAAAATTTTAGGAAAAAAAAGTAGGTGTATGTTTGACCACCTTAAACACAATCAAATGATAAAATTTTTTACAAAATTCTAGATATAAGTATTAGACTCATGTTCGAATGTGACACATTTTTTTGTAATTTTTTTTCCAACTAAATAATTAATTATGACTTTTCTTCTACAACTTTTCCAAAATACAAAAAATCTCATGTCTGACAACGTTAACTTAGTCTAAACTTTATCAAATTGAATTTTTTATTTTATTTTTATTGTAGTAGGAAAATGATAGAATGTGACACATGTTTTGGATTTAAAAAATGTTATACAGTTTGAAAGTTATAGCTATTTTTCAATTAGTCTACCAATCAGGACTAGAAAGATAACAAGTAGGTGTATGTCTAGCCACATTAAACAAAATCAAATGATAATATTTTTTTATAAGATTCTAGATAAAAGTAGTAGACTCATGTTTGGATGTGATGTATATTTTTTTGTATTTTTTTTCCAAGTAAATATTTAATTATGATTTTTCTACTACAAATTTTCATGAATATAAAAAATCTCGTGTCTGACCACCTTAACTTAGTCTAAAATTCATCAAATTGAAAGAATTGTTTAATATTATTGTATTAGGTGAAACATAGAATGTGATGTATGTTTCAGATTTCAAAAATGTTACGCTGTTTGAAAGTTATAGTTGTTTTTCAAAGAGTCTATAAATCAAGACTTCTTTTTCACATTGCCACTTTTTGGCACACCATGATCTTGCACATACCTTTACTCATAAACTTACTAAGTGCACTCACTACATAACAAATGTTAGGTCTAGTATTGACTAGGTACACCAAGGACCCAATCATTTGTCTATAAGGAGAGGGATTTGCCAAGTCTGAGTTAGTTGCATCTTCTTTTAACTTATGCAAGTTGGTTTCCATGGGTGTAGCCATTGATTTATAATCCATCATTCCAAATCTTTTCAGAATGTCAATAGTATATTTCCCTTGATTTAAGATGATTCTATCAGCTTGATTCCATACTTCTAAACTAAGGAAATAGTGTAGAGGACCTAGATCGTTCATGTCAAATTCAAATGCTAGTTCTTGTTTACATTTAGTAATGAGATGGTCTCCTGTAATCAATAAGTCATCAACATAAAGAATGAGAATCAACATTTCACCATTAATTACCTTGAAATATAGATTCAAATCTGTATCATTCTTGGAGAGGCCCAAGCCTAAAAGATAATGATCTATCCTCTCATACCAGGCATGAGGAGCCCATTTAGGACCATATAGTGCCTTCTTTAATTTACAAACATGAGATTATTTTTCGTGTATTACAAATCCTTCAAGTTGCTCTGGGTATACTTCCTCTTCTATTACACCATTAAGAAAAGCAATCTTTAAATCCATTTGGTGGATCTTCCATCATTTTGAAGTGACAATAGTAATCATAGTCCTGACAAAAGTATATCAAGAAACATGAGAAAATGTTTCTTCGTAATCAATCCCTTCCTTTTGAGAAAAGCCTCTAGCAACAAATATTGCTTTATATTTTTCAATACTGTCATCTGCGGTATGTTTGATTTTGAAAAGCCATTTAGATGAAACTACTGATTTATCTTTTTGTCTAGGTACAATGTCTCAAACATCACTCTTAAAAATAGATTGATATTCTTCTATCATAGCATCTTTACAAACTTGGAGTTTGAAGACTTTCTCAAAGCTAGTGGGTTCTAACTCGATGATTTCACATATTAAGGCAACATAGCTTGAGTACCTGTGTGGTCTTTTGCTTTCCCTAAAGGTTCCTTTTGGTGTTGCAAAACTTTCAACCTCTTGAATCATTTTCCTTTCCCATGGAGGTCTTTTCAGGTTCACAACAATGTCTCTTGACCCATCAGTAGGATCCAAAGGCTCATTTGGATTATCATCTTCCATAAGTTCATGGGTCTCCCTCTAAATCTAAGAAGTATGATCTTCCATATTTTGTGGAGACTTTTGATCTTCAATGTCCATCTCATGGATGTCCTTGGACCTTTTGAATGCAACATCTTCTTCAAAGATTACATCTCTTCTTAGCTCAATTAATTTATATCCTAGAATATAAATCCTATAGGCTTTAGAGGTTTCACTGTAGCCTAAAAATATTCCCTTTTTATCTAAGGGTTCTAGTTTAGGTCTCTTTTCTTTGGGTATGTGAATGTATACAGGGCACCCAAAGATTCTTAAGTGACCTATATCTAGTTTTACTCCAGAAAATGCTTCTTGAAGTGTTTTATTTTCCAAAGTGGTATGAGGACATCTCTTTTAAATATAGATAACAGTTCTAGAGGCTTCAGCCCAAAAAGAGGCATGGAGGTTTTGGTCAGGCATCATGGATTTAGTTGCTTCCACAATGCTCCTATTTTTTCATTTCAGCCACACCATTTTGTTTGGGGTTATAAGGAACACTAAGCTCCCTCCTAATCTCAACATTACTAAAAAAAAATTTAAGAGGTATATTCTCCTCCATTATCTAATCTTAAAGTTTTGATCCTTTTACTAGACATATTTTCTAATAGAGCTTTGAATTCCTTAAACCTCATAAGTACTTTATCAGACTCTTTACTTTTCAAAAAATATATCCAAGTTTTCCTAAAATAATCATCAATAAAAATAACATAGTATAAGAAACCTCCTAAAGATGCTACAGTCTTTGGCCTACATAAGTTTGAATGGATAAGTTCTAACAAATGTTTAGATCTACTTTCACTATTATGGAAGGTGCCTTTAGTGTCCTTTCCCAAGGCACATCATTTGCAAGTTCCTCTGTGTTCTTGTTTAAGTTTAGGTAAACTTGTCACCATTTTCTCCATTGAAGGTAAAGCACGAAAATGGAGGTTCCCTAATCTTCTATGTCAAATCTCACATGTATTTGAAGATTCATGAATTAGTGCTTGAGAAGGAGTGGTGCAAAGTTTATATAAACATCCATGTCGAAATCCTATGGTGTGAGCTTTCTTGATATTTGACTTCTTGGGCCATCCTAGGACTTTCCATCCATGAAGGTAATTTGGTATCCTTTGTCTTCCAAGGATGATATGGAGACCATGTTTTGCTTGATTCTTGGAACAAATAATATGATAGTCCCAACTGGTGTTGAGAGGGGAGGGGTGAAGCAACACCTATAAAAATTTAAAACAAATTTGATGTAGTATACTACAACTGTAAGAAAAACAAATTCTAGCATAAGAATAGCATCAAGCAATCAACCAAAAGGAAACACCATATTTATCACATGGAAACCCAAATCGGGTGAAAACCACAATATGAAGAAACCTCACAAATATTGCACTCTTCTAAAGTGTGCCCTATTAGGATCCTTCCCTATTAAAGGATTACAACACATTGCTAGATGTGACCCAATTAAGAGATTTGATACAATAAGACTTGTTAGTGTCTGCCTGGTTAGAGGACTTAGAACACTTGAATAGATGTCACTCGGTTAAGGGATTTAGTATAAGGGACTTGTTAATGTCCACTTAGAATACTAAGATTTAGCTATTATAATTGTTAGAGAACAATAAAGTACTTGACCT
The DNA here is from genome assembly GCA_027943335.1 of Chamaecyparis obtusa. Taxonomy (NCBI): domain Eukaryota; kingdom Viridiplantae; phylum Streptophyta; class Pinopsida; order Cupressales; family Cupressaceae; genus Chamaecyparis; species Chamaecyparis obtusa. The sequence goes on along the minus strand of BSBK01007603.1, from coordinate 1,436,546 downwards.
TTTAGAAATGGCTTTGTTTAGCCTGATAAGATCTCTATTATATTCAACTGAGAAACATCACCAGTCGCTGCTGGTATGTTCTCCTTGAGAAGCACACTCTTCTCTCTTCTCCTTTCTCTTCACCTTAGCTTCTTCAACGTACAGGTTCACTCTTTACTTTGGCAGAATGAGGGAAAACTATATTCTCACTAGACAACAGAATATATAGACTTCTTGCCCTAATTACTTTTCTCATGCACACCCTGCTTAAAGATCACCTTCAGATCCATCACCCAGTGGAGTATTAGTTCACTGAGGAAACATTTGATGCATGCTTTGCTTTATCTACTTTTTGAAAGAAAGTGATAGATGTGTGTCAAAATCTTTCCTTCATAAAATATATCTCCATGATTTAATGCCACAAATGTCGGCATTAAAACCTTCAATCATGCCTTGTATCGATCATCTTGATAACTCAAAGTCTACCAGATTTAGTGTAGTAAATTCCGGTCAAAGAGTTAGATAATAGATAGTTGACTATGACTTCCCCAGTTCATCTTATCATGACGAAGTCTTTACTTGATCGGTAAAGATCCTTAAGTTGTGCGCAGGTAAGAGCCTTGACCTGTCACCTTTCCTTCCTCTATCTATATCAATTACATCCTTTCCTCGGTCTCTGTTACCAGTTACTGGTTGCTTTTCCCTTGGTGACCGGTTGCTTCTGATGAACAAAAATAGTCTCTTATTCTTTGCATAGTGTCACAGATTGCCAAACCAGTCTCTCTACACATAGAATGTTGTCAGCTAACTGATAATGGTTTTGCTTCACAGATCCAACACTGGTGTCCTTAGAATGAGATATCGGCACCTCTTTCCTCTTTTGACAATCAATAAAAATACATAATTGCCATGTATCGATAGAAATCTTACCAGTTACCATCCCTTAATGCCAACAATCTCCCCCTTTGGCATTGATGGAAAAACCTTACTATGTCATGTTCTCCCCCTTTTGACAATAATGTCAAAGGCTAATAAAAAAGACTACCTTAAAGAAATCTCCTCCCCCTTCGAGCAGCAGTCCTATTCATTAATTCAGGTAAGATGAAGTGAAATCCTTCGTTAAAGCATAGTGAATTGATGAACACCTTGCAAGTTTACTAATGAACAGGAAGGGGTATCACCCCTAATTTAACTCTGAGATACTCAAAAGTACTCTTTGGTAATGGCTTTGTGAAGATGTTAGCAATCTGTTCTTTTGTGGGAACATACTCCAATCTCACTTCTTTATTTTGTACTAGCTCTCTCAAGTAGTGATACTTGATGGAAATATGCTTTGTTTTGGAGTGCATGACAGGATTTTTGGATATATTTATTGCACTTGTACTGTCACATTAAATTGCATTCGGTTCAGGTATCTATTCTTGGATTCCTTTAAGTAGTTGTTTGATCCAGATTACCTATGTGCAATTGATTGTTGTAGCAACATATTCAGCTTTTGTTGTAGACTGTGAAATGCAGTTCTATTTCTTGCTTGTCGAAGACACAATTCTTTCACCAAGAAAGAATGCACCACCACTTGTGCTCTTTCTGTCATCAATATTACCAGCCCAATCTGCATCAATGTAAACCTTTACTTGGAAGCCTCCCTTGTGAGGAAACCATAGGCCATACTTTGCAGTCCATTTAGGTATCTAAAAATTATGTTCACTACTATTAGATGTGTCTCTTTAGGATTTGTAGAGAATCTTGCTATGATGCCTACTGCATGTGCAATGTCTGGTCTATTGTGTACTGCATACTATAATTTTCCTATCATAGACCGATATAGTGTCTGATTTACTTCTTTTGCATCATCTTCCTTAGATAACTTTAGGTTAGTTATCATAGGTGTACCAATCGGTTTGGATTCTTCGAGCCCAAAAGTTTTTAAAATTTCTTTTACATACTTGGACTGAGAAATAAAGATACCTTCCTTTAGTTGATGGACCTGTAGTCCAATAAAGAATTTTTTGGCTTCTATCATAGAGATTTCAAATTCTTTCTTCATCTCTTCAGCAAGGCTTTGCTCATCATGTCATCTCCTCCAAAGATGATATCATCCACAAAGATTTCAACAATCAGGTTCCCTTCTTTTCTAGTCTTGAGATACATGTTGTTGTTTTCCTTGGTTCTTGTGAATCCTATTGTTAGGAGGTATGAGTGAAATCTCTCATACCATGCCCTTGGGGCTTGCTTTAGCCCATAAAGAGACTTCTTGAGTTTATAGACCATACCACCTTTTTTTGTGGATGTGAAGCCTTTTGATTATTCAATGTAAACTTCCTCCTCCAGTATTCCATTCCAAAATGTAGACTTTACATCCATCTGGTATACTGTGAACTTCTTGTGAGAAACATAAGCAAGAAGAATTCTTACTCCTTCCAATCTAGCCACAGGTGCAAAGGTTTCCCCATAATCCAGTCCGGCCTACTGAGCATATCCTTTGTAGACCAGTCTTGCTTTGTTCCTTATTAATTTTCCTTCTTCATTTAGCTTGTTTTTGTAGACCCACTTTGTCCCAATGACATTCTTGTCATGTGGTCTTGGCACAAGCATCTATGTGTCATTCTTTTCTATTTTCTCAATCTCTTCCTCCATGGCCTTGACCCAATTTTCATTTTCCAGAGCCTCACTGGTGGTTTTGGGCTCTATATAGGAAAATAAATAGATATTTTCTCTAGCCTTTTTCCTGATCAAGACATTTGCATATTTGTCACCAATTATATTATCAGTTGAGTGATATGTGGCATACTTTGGGAGAACTGGTCTTTGTTCCTGGTCAAGATCTTTCGATTGAGCAATTTCTTCAACACGGTCATGAACAACTTCTTCTTCATCATCTTGAGTTGGTCTGTCAGCTTCAGGTACAACATCATACTCCAGAGGTCTATTCTCATGTTCTTCTCTTTCATCTTCAATTGTCATTTCATTGAACTCAAAAAGATTTCCATCATTGTGACCCTGTAGACCATCATGTTCATTATGACCGATCTTCTTTCTTGGTTTTGAATATTCATCAACCTTTACCTTGATGCATTCAATTATTTTTCATGTCCTCTTATTCAAACACCGATAGGCTTTACTCTTGGTAAAATAACCCAAAAATATTCCTTCGTCACTCTTGGGCTCAGACTTCCCAGAGTACATATCTCTCTTAGTGTAACAATTGCTACCAAAGATTCATAAATAGCCTACTCTAGGAGTATAACAGAACCATAATTCATAGGGAGTCTTACTAGTTCCTTTCTTGACTTGAACTCGGTTCAATGTGTAGACAAAAGTGATGGGGGAGATCCTTCTGAATCATTAGGGTTCTTGCACAATCAATCAACATCATATTTCTTCTTTCTGCTACTCCACTTTGCTGAGGAGTCCTTGGTGCAGATAACCATTTTTTTATTCCCTATTCCTCATAGTAGTGAGTGAACTTGTGAGAAGTGTATTCGCCTCCTCTATCTGATCTCAAACACTTTAGACTTTTATCGGTCTCCTTCTCCACTTGAGCCTTGTAGATTTTAAACATGTGAAATGCCTCTAATTTTTCTCTGAGAAAGAGTGTCCACATCATTCTTGAGAAATAATCTACAAAAAGAATGAAGTACCTATCTCCATAGTAGCTCTTTGTTCTCATAGGTTCACACAAATTTGTGTGCACAAGATCCAGAACATTTTTAGCAGAAAAGGATTTGCTGCTAGAACTTGTTCCTGTCAGGTTTCCCAACTAACAGTCCTTACAAATACCTTTGCTAGGTTTTGTAATCTCAGGAAGTCCTATCATTGATTTCTTTTTGCTCACCTTGACAATACTATCAAAGTTTATGTGGCAGAGCCTCTTATGCTACAACCATCTATTGTCCTCTTTGGTTACAAGATAGATCTTGTTTATTTCTCCTTTGATTGATGCTATGAGGCAGGCTCCTTCCATTGAGTCCAAATAGAACAGGTCCCTTTACTCTATCTATCAGTAGCAACATGAGCTCCTAATTGGTTCTTGACAACACAAGAATCTTGCCTTAATTCCAATAGGAATCCCTTGTTGTTTAGTTGAGCAACGCTCATTAAGTTGTACTTGAGTCCTACCCAGTACACATCTTCACATACAAAATCATTGCTAAGTGCAATATAACCTTTTCCTTTGATAGCACAGGGGGAATTGTTACCAAAGGTTACTAATCCACCATCATTGAGCTTTAAACTGATGAACTTGTTCTTATCACCAGCCATGTGGTGAGTGCATCCACTATTAATGATCCAATCATCATACTAATGAGATCTTGATATAAGTGTTATTTCACTTATCATTGGGCTTTCTTCTATTATTGCAACAAATGCAATTTTTGGATCTTTAGAGTCTTCAGATTCATTGTCGGTGACTCCTTCCTCTGTGAGGTAGCATTCCTTTTTTTCTTTATTCTTGAATCGGTTGCTCTTGTCTTTGTTATCATTTTCTAGACATCTTGCAGCAATATGTTCTATCTTATTACAAGAAAAACATTTTAGTGGACGCTTTCCTTTGTATTTTCTTTTTCCTCTAGGAAATCTCCTAGCAATGAGTACTTCAAACTCATCTTGCTCCATCTCTTTTGAGAGTAGATTCTGAGCAAGACTTCCAATCTTACCGGTAGAGCTATTATTGGTTTCTCTTCCTTTCTTGGTGGAAGAGGTATTTACAGAAGACTTAAAAGAAGCTTCCTGCATGGATAAGCTATTATCAAAATTGCTCAATTCAAATGCAGTCAACTTACCGATTAGGGAATCTAGAGTGACTTGATCTTTGGTCACTGATCTGAGCCCCTGAATGACTGAGATCTTGATGGCATACTGAGGCCTAACCATTCTCAGTATTTTTCTTACCACCTCCTCCTCACTTATTTTTCCTCCAGGGATTTTGATGGATTTAATCACTTATTTGATTCTATTGTTGTATTGCTCAATGTCTTCTCCTTCATTCATCCTCATGTCATCATAATTTCCTCTAAGGCTTTCAACCTTAGCTCTTTTTACATGTGGGTCACCACCATATACTAATTGCAGCTTGGCCCACATCTTGTGAGCAGTATCCAGATTTTCAATCTCTGCATAGACGTAGTCAGGTAGCATGTTGTCTATCATATCCATGGTAGTTGTATGTTCTATCTTGATCTTCAATTCATTTGGAGTTAGGGTATCATTGGGTTTAATGTAATCAGTGGTTACATGAGTCCAATATTGATCTCTGGTGGTCTTCATGTATAGCTTCATTCTACTGCACCACAAAGTAAAGTTTTCATTCGAGAACTTTGGTCCTTCCTTTCTCATCATCTTGAATTTTTTTTTTGTGGTTAAGTAGTAAAGAAAAGGAACAAGGCTCTGATACCAATTGATAGTCCCAACTGGTGCTGAGAGGGGAGGGGTGAATCAACACCTATAAAACTTTAAAACAAATCTGATGTAGTATACTACAACTATAAGAAAAACAAATTCTAGCATAAGAATAGCATTAAGAAATCAACCAAAAGGCAACACTAGATTCATCACGTGGAAACCCGAATCGGGTGAAAACCATGATGTGAGGAAACCTCACAAATTCTGCACTCTTCTGAAGTGTGGCTTGTTAGGAGCCTTCCCTATTAAAGGATTACAACACACTGTTAGATGTGACTTGGTTAATGGATTTGATACAATAAGGCTTGTTAGTACCTACCTGGTTAGATGACTTAGAACACCTAAATAGATGTCACCCGATTAAGGGATTTAGTACAAGGGACCTGTTAATGTCCACCCAAAATACTGGTATTTAGCTATTGTAATTGTTAGAGAACAATAGAGTACTTTTCCTTTTAGAAATGGATTTTCTTAGCCTAATAAGATCTCTATTAAATTCAATTGAGAAACATCACCAGTTGTTGTTGGTATGTTCTCCTTGAGAAGCACACTCTTCTCTCTTCTCCTTTCTCTTCACCTTAGCTTCTTCAACATACAGGTTCACTCTTTACTTTGGAAAAATGAGGGCAAACTATATTCTCATCAGACATTAGAATATATACACTTCTTGCACTAATTGCTTTTCTCATGCACGACCTGTTTAAAGATCACCTTTGAATCCATCACCTAGTGGAGTATTAGTTCACTGAGGAAACATCTGATGCATGCTCTTCTTTATCTACTTTTTGAAAGAAAGTGATAGATGCATGTCAAAAGATTTCCTTCACAAGAGATATCTCCATGATTTAATGTCACAAAATTTGGCATTAAAACCTTCAATCGTGCCTTGTACTGATCATCTTGATAACTCAAAGTCTATCAGATTTAGTGTAGTAAATCCCGGTCAAAGAGTTAGATAACAGATAGTTGACTATGACATCCTCGATTCATCTTATCATGATGAAGTCTTTACTTGATTGGTAAAGATCCTTAAGTTGTGCACAGGTAAGAGCCTTGACCTGTCACCTTTCCTTCCTCTGTCTATACCAGTTGCATCCTTTCCTTGATCTCTATTACTGGTTACCAGTTTCTTTTCTCTTGGTGACCGGTTGCTTTTGATGAACAGAAATAGTCTCTTGTTCTTTGCATAGTGTCACCGGTTGCCAAACTAGTCTCTCTACACATGGTATGTTGTCAGCCAACTGATAACAATTTTTCTTCACAGATCCAACACTAGTGTCCTTAGAATGAGATGTCAACACCTCTCTCCTTTTTTGCCAATCAATGACAATACCTAATTGCCATGTACCGGTAGAAATCTTACCAGTTACCATCCCTTAAAGCCAACATAATACACCTATCAATTGAAGGGAGATGTCTGAATTTAAGTGTATAGTAGAAGTTCTGATTCCTTTCACTAGATAGTTAGAATCATCTCCAATGGTAACTTCCTCATTTGAATTTTCCACCAAGCTATCTAGGTGTTCTCTAAATCTCGTGATGTGGCATGATGCCCCACTATCAATAACCCAAGATTTATGGCTGGTTGTCACATGACTTGATGGGGCTGGATAAAATACAAGTCTCTCTGAGTCCTTTTCTAAGCTTTCCTTACTAACTTCAGCAATGGAGGCTTCAGGTTTAGGCCTATCAGGATATTTCATTGCATACTGACCATATTTATCACATCTAAAACATTGTACTTTGGACATGTCCCTCCTTTTCTTAGATGAGCACTTTACATTTGATTCTTTGTCTTTCTTCTTTTTAAAGTTTCCTCTTTTACCCTTCTTGTGTGAATGAGAGGTTAGGACTGGAATGTATTCATTTGTGGAGTTTTGAATGCAATCAGTTTTTAAATGATCAAACTTAGGAAGTTTAGATCAAGCACTTATCCCTTGAATGAATGTTTCCCAAGATGTTGGAAGTCCATTGAGAGCCAACAAGGTTAATTCATTTCTATGAGCTGTGTGACCAATTGTGGATAGTTGATCTCTTAGTTATGTTATCCTCATGAAGTAGCATGTGATGGATTCTCCTTTGATCATTTTCACATGGTGGAGTTGTTGTTTTAGTGCAAGAGCCCTACTTGTATTATTCATTTCATACATGCTCTCTAATCTTTTGAACATGTGGTATGTTTTGAACATGTGGTAGGCTAAATCTAGATTAGAGATGATTGGTACAATGTGGTCTTTCATAGCATCCACCATAATCTTCATGGCTTTATTATTCTTTTTCATCTTTTGAAGTTTCTCACTTTCTTCATCAATTTCAGGTATGAATCCTTTCACAAATGTATCTAATTTGTTTTCCCTTAACGCAAGCATGATTAAGAATTTCCAAGATACAAAATTTGAGGCCCCATCAAGCCGGTCCTCAAATCTAACACCATTAGTCATTTTTTTCAGAATATATAAAGATTTCTAGAAAATATTAATGGTAGCTAGATGATCTTTGCCTATATAAATCTAATGGGATCTTCCTTATGTTGGCTCTGATACCATGTTAAAGTGGATCAGATTTATATGTTAAAGAATTTTAATTTTATATTTTCTAATGTTATATAGATATATTTTTATCAAATATCAAACTGTGTACAATTTGATTTTTTGAGTCTGAAGGTAATCCCTTCTTTTTTCACCACAAACTATTGTTGAGATATTTAGTATCAATCTACAGTTATTAATACATAGTATTATTCATTGTTGTCACTTGTTTGCAATTATGATTCACCATATTACAAATGAGATGGCGCAGTATCAATACATATATATTGAAAAGCATACCGTTTCACGTAGAGTCATAGATCTACGTGAAACCACATGGTTTCACATAGAGTTGGGCCTCTACATGAGGCAGTTCATTAGTAACAATGTTTTTTAATGACAACAAGGGTTATCATTTAGCGATAACGATACTATTTGTTGTGCATTATTATTATCGATACCCATCAATAGTTTGGAACAATATAATTATTAAAAACATAAATAATTATATGTATATTCAGTAATATAGCTATTACTAAATTTTCGTATAATTAGTGATGTTTATTATTAATAATAAATAATTATACTCAACAGTGATATAGTAAAAATATTATATTATGATTATGAGATAAACATAATGATATAATATCATTTACTGATAATCTGATCTCTAGTAGATAAAGGATAGAGATCAAATGTTCAAGGTCGATAGGCCACTTATACATTTGATTATATCAGTCAGAGTAATCTGACCGAAGCTACATATCTTTAACACTATTGTTGTGATGTGTGGGCTAATTTCAAACGTATAGGCTCTGAATTAGAAGCGTGTGGGCCTTAAAACCATAGATGTAGGCCCCAAATCTGAATGCAAGGTCTTATGATTACACCTATAGACCCTATATGATGGAACATATGGGCTCTAAAATCCAAGCATAAGGGCCTTGAATCCTTGAGATAGACCTAAATCTGATTTAAATTCGATGGGGCAGCCTTGAATCCAAATGTATGGACCTATAATTGATGACAATTATGGAACAAAACTCTAAGCATGTAGCCCTATAATGCCTAACATGTGGGTTTAAACTGGCTAAATCAGACCCTGAATTCGATGAAGTTGGGGCCAGAATCAAGCCTATCATGAAATATGTGGGCTAATAAGGTCAACACACTACCCTATATCTTCAGTGTGTAATCTTGTATATTCAAAAGCATGGGCCTTGGGCCTAAAATTTGGAGTCTCAATTAGTGACATGTGCCTCCAGGGACCTAAATCTGGCCTCATCACCTAGCGCATGGGTCTTATTTTAATAGTCATCATCCTTATTTCAATGATCAGTTATATAAATTCAAAGGGGGGTAGACCTAAATCTAGCCCTTAGCCAAACGTGTGGCCTCATAAATGTGGTGTGTGGGCCTCAATTCGATGCAAGGACTCTAATCAGTAATGTACTAAAAATTAAAGGCCTAGCCCTAGTTTGACCTTGTTGCTCCCCTAATCCAAATGTATAAGCCTTAAACTTTAAGGATGGGGCCTAAATTCCAACATATGGGGCTAAAAGGAGACAATCATGGCACAAAGCTCAAAGAGAATACCTAGATTTCAATGGAGTAGACCCAAAATCAGGCCTTAAAGTTTCTTGAAGGGTTTCCAATAGACCAACACCTAATAATTTATAACTAAATGAATTAATAAAAAGGGCATGTAAGATATTATTCATTTCGAGGTCATACAAACAATTATTTTAATTGAGTTGTTTAATTATTTTGGGGACATCACAGTCCTCCCCACCCAAAGATTTATTTCCCTCAAGAAATCGCAAATTCGATCCTAGGAATCCAACTAGGGTGGATCATGAATCTTCCCTACATTCATCTTCTTCAATTTTGAGTCAAGTACCAAGTAGATTATGTCATTGTAGTAGATGACATCATCAACCACCTTGTACCTATCATCTTGTATTTGACCATCCATCAACTGGCATACAAAGCTATTCTTGGAGTAGTCAACCAACAAAGGAGCCCTCCAATCCTTTAAAATTTGAAACAATGGGCATATGACAGGCATCTCAAGTAAAGCATTGGTCATCACATTCTTCCTCACATATTTAGTGTCAAAGTTATATGCTTGAATCTTATCTTGTCTAAAAATTGCCTCTATCTTCTTTACTAAAATTTCCCTTGGGCCTCTATTTGACATCCCTCTTAGCACCACCCTCTTGTCATCCACCACAAATGAAAACTCCATCTTCTTGAAACTCTATGTGTACTAGTTGAGGGTTTCCATCCATTGAATGCCCAATATGACATATGTATCATCAAGATCTATCACAAAGAAATCATCTATCACTGTATAGTTTCCCATGGTAATGCTTAATTGTGGAATCACATCAGTATAGGGTAATAAAGTTTATCCTACCACCTTGACCTCAAATGCCTCATGCTCCACCGTGAGCAAGGCCCTCTTAGCGACAAGTGATGAATAGATGAAATTGAGTGTGGCCCCACTATCATGCATGACTAAGACTCACTCACCCTAAAGTGTGTCACAAACCCAAAATACGCTACATCCAGAAGTTGTCTAAAGTGTAGTAATGGAACCTCCCCTTTGTACAAGTGTGGCAATCCTCTCTGCATGATTAGTCTCTTCCTCTTCAGGTACTTTACTTTCTCCCTCATTATCAAGTACCACCCCAATATAGTGAATCTTCTCTTTACCAAGACAATGGTGACCCGATTCCCAAGGCTCTTTGCAAGTGAAATAAAGATTCCTCCTTCATAGCTCCTGACGAGTGGCCTCATCCATTGGAGGCTTCTTCCAAAATGGCTCTTTGTCCTTGTCCTCCTATGGGAGAGGTGGCTAGGAATGTGTGTGACTCTTGAAGGATGAGGTAGCCATGTTATGTGCCTTCTTATATTCCTCTATGAGTGTGTTGGGATTAAAACCTTTAACCCAACCCTTGAGGGGTTCCAACAACCCATCCATGAACAACACGACAAGTCTTATATCAAACATGTCGATAACCAACATTGACAACCTCTGAAATTTTGAAATGTAATCGTCCACTAGTCTAGTCTGCTTTAGTTGTGCCAACTCATTGAAGTTGAGCTCTCAATCCTTCCCATCAAAGTGGTCTATCAGTTTCTCTATGAAATTTTCTTATGAAGTGACTTGATTGTGACCAAGGGTGACCATCCCGTGGTCCCACCATTCATGAGAAACTCCTTCTAGGTGAAGTGTTACAAACTTGATTGCCTCTCCTTCAGGCATTGGGTTGAGCTAGAAGTAGCTATCCACTTTTTGTACCCATGCTCACACTGATGTTTTTTCAGACCCATCAAAGGATGATAAATTTATCTTGCCAATCTTTAGTTTGATGTTATCATTGTGATGGCCATGTCTCTTGGAATACCTCATCCATAAGTCAACATAATGCTTTAAGGATAGTTTTGCTCCAAATCTGACATCAAACCAATCTTGTCTGAACTGATCTTGCATCTCCAAGAATGTAGGCTCTTGTTCATAATGGTTGTTAAGATATAGCTACGATCGGATATGGTAATATAATATATATATATATTTTAAGATCATTTGATATTTGTATATGTTACAATGTAGTTAATATTAACAATCGGTTATGAAGGGTCATGAGCCTACGTAGCATAAGCCACATATGGTCATGGCTCTTCAAGACATGACTATTCAAAGGATATAAATGCATATCGATGGTTGGTGAAAAGATCAATCACAATGGTAATATATTTCAGTATAGCCTCATATATATTCTCTATAGGATGATCCTAATTAAACATCATGGTATCAGAGCCTAACCTATAAGAGAATAAAATATATTCGCAAGCAATCAGTGATAAATTGACAGCGATATTGGTGACAATCCTGATAAAGATCCATTCAGCTATGAAGATCCATAGCGAAATTGGTAGCCATATACAAATAGAGGAGGATATAAAACTATTCTAATATAACATCCATTCATGTGATGTGAAGACAAACAGAAGGAACATAGTCAGCATCTTGTATATGTACAGGTCAGTAGATTGACAGGGAACACTTCTCATAATCCTTCTTGGATCAATAATCAGTCAATTACTTATATATATCAGAGCGGCATCTAGAGATTAGAAACAAACGGGAGTACAAATACACATAGAAGCTTGGTGTCTTGTCATCAGTTAGGAGGATACTACTGTTGATTGAGAAGAAATCAGTATTGCAGGACCCCTTTATATATTCAACAAGATAGAATAAACCATATTCAATAATCATTACAAATAATATGGTTCAGAATTATAATGGAGAACATAGAAGGGATCATGTTTTGAGTTAGCGATTTTGGAGATTACAGTCAATCAGTAAGGAATATGATATTATAATATACATCTGGTTGACAGACAACAAAGGAGTCTTACATTTACGTATTTTTGGGGAGGTGTTTCCAGTCATTGTGAATAGAGATATATTCGAATAGCAGTGATGAGTATTAAATCAGAGAAATGATGACTTATATTATTATTCATTTAGCAAAAGATGGTTGAAGCAATAAGAATCATTGAGATAGTTAGCATCAACCAGCAAATTCAAATTGATGATTAGAGGAAACATAATAACTATTGATATCAGCTATGAAGAAGACCTATTTATATTAGTGATTTGGTAGGTAAGCATGGATTAATAGCAGTATCAATAGTAATTTCATAACAAAGATGGATTAATGGCATCGACTAAGTAGACACAGACATATGCTTAACCAACAACATTGACTTGAACTAAGTAGCAATTTAGATTAATGTGCATCGATAACAATAGCAAGTATTAGACATGATAACCATCGGTATTGATCATCAAATGATTTTGATCAAGAATACAATGATTATCACCTTATTTCAAGACACATACAAGTCTATGTTTAGTAGCCAAAATACTTGCCATTCATTAATTGTTATCACCGGATGAAGCCACAACTGTAGTAATTGAATATTAGATTAATAGCATATCTGTTATCGGCCAACATACTTGCATATTTGAATTGGCATAGAAAAACATTGTTGAAAGCATTATAAATTGGTTACACACACATCATTAGGGAAAACTTTAAGAAACCCCCTCCCTAGAAAAAGTGTAAAATCCTGGCGAATCCTACATTATTTTGGCTGGAAAAAAATAATATTATTGGCGATTTTTTTTTTGAAAGGAATAAATATTAATTTAATTGGCGATTTTTTTTCAATTATATGAAAATTCTATAAAATCCAAGCGAATCTTTCATTGTTGAAGAAAATCATAGATAGAAGTACACATACCTAGAAATTATTATTTAATCATTATTGTTATATGGATCCTAATTAATTATCATACTTGAAGGTTAAATTTAATACTTTTAAATTACCTTTGAAAGCTCAAATGACTTTTAATATTTTAGTAAGGTGTCCTAAGTTAGTTTTATATCATCTGACATATAGTAAACCTATTTTTTATAACCATTGGATGATCCTAAATCAATGGCATAAATCCTATTTTGAGCCAAACTTTTAAAGGACACCAAGTTCAAGAGAAAGTATCTAAAATAAAGACGTGTCCACAATGAAATTTATTTCGGACCAAAGTTTGAAAGCATAAAAAGCTCAATGAAAAGTCTCTGGAATAGAGACACATGTCAAATCTCTGTACTTAACCATACTCTAACTTAAATTTTGACCACATATTGGCAAATATGACCATTAGTTAAGACAAGCGTTGGAAATTGTAGGCGAAAGTATTTAATTTATTGTGTGGAAAAATTAGATTCTATTGGCGAATTCATCGCTAAAATACAAATAATTCCATATCACTACTGGCGATTGGCCTATGCATGGGACCCAATATTTATAAAGCGTGGGCGACATGGCCACCTTGAAAGTCCAATTTTTTGCACCAAATTCTAGGTCCCCGATGAGTGAAATTCACCAATTGGCGAATATTTTCCACCAAAGTTTTCCCTGCACATCATTTATATCATGCATCAAATTGGCATTATCAAAGAGGGAAATAGTAAAGTGGTCATACATAGACCCTTACCATCCGCATTCTATACACCCATCTGTGTAATTGTGAACAAATTAAGATAGGAGAGAAACCTCTTGCAATATCATTTATAAGAATTTAGTTTAAGCTCTAAAAGATAGTACAAGGGGACATTATAAGATAGGCCATGATTAATTTTGGAATCGAAGCATCTTTGTAGTTGTAACTGTATCCTCACTGTACAAGCACTCAAGCAGAGCCTAAAATGGTCGATGAACAAATCTTATATGGAATGGAGTGCAGGTAGAAGGAACAGGAGGAATACAATCTCCTCTGAATCCAACAACAGAAACATCAAATAAATAAATGACCACATAGTTAAATTAAAGATTTAAACTATACCATGCACCAAAAAATTACTAAAGGAAGAATAGAAACAATGATTTAGAAGGCTAATATGATGATTCATTGGTAATACAAACCATATATTACAAGGGTAGAATAAAGAAGGTGAAATTGATCACCGCTAATAGCGACTTATATCTAAATCTGGAGACAACATCAGTGAATTATGTCCCTGAATTAGAGATGCCAATCATATCAATTGTATGCAGAGAGGTGATGATAAAGATATCACTCTTAGACCATAGTCAATAACCACAACTGGCAGACAATGATGATGAATATTAGAGATCATACCTAACAACTAATAAGTGTATTATGAAGACGCTACTTGCGATGATGGTGATTATTATGAGTAATGATATTATACAGCCTTGATGAATTATTGACACTTGATCATTTGTTATCTTAAGGATCAGAATGAAACCGATATGTTATAAAGAAGGACAATGGATACAAGTATCTTATTAATGGGTTCACCTTAGGAAAGGAAATACTTGAAAATATTTGAAAAGATAAGTATCTCATGTTTTATTAATCCATATGAATTTGTAGTTTGTAATTCATTAAATAATACATTTTGTATGCTTCTATCATTTTTATGTTTGGGATAGTTTAGCCTTATGAACTATTCATAATCTATCTCTGACATCTTTAGAAAGGTCAAGAAGTTGGCAAAGTTTAGCTTCTAAGGAAACAGATGATTCAGTCAACTTGAACAAGGGTATGTGCAGGATCATGGTATACCAAACTATGGCCTTAAGTGGCAATGAAAAATTAGAAAATTAGGGTTAGTCAACTTGACGTAAAAGGTTGAACAACTTATGAACCTTATGTGAAAAAGTTGTAAGAATAAAATCTGTAGGAAATTGAATGTAGTTTCTAAACTATTGGCCCTTGTTTGAAATTTGTTTTGTCTAATTGTTCAAAATTTTAGATTTCAATGCAGTACTACAAAAATTTTAGGAAAAAGATAAAAAGTACATGTATGTCTGACCACCTTAATCACAATCAAATGATGATATATTTTCTCAAGATTCTAGATATAAGTAGTAGACTTATGCCCGAATGTGACACATATTTTTTGTAATTTTTGGTCAAATAATTAATTAATTATGAATTTTCTGCTACAACTTTTTTAGAATAAAAAAACTCTCGCGTTTGACCACCTTAACTAATTCAAAATTTTACCAAATTCAATTTTTTTTCTTATAGTAGCCGAAGCATAGAATGTGACACATGTTTTGGATTTCAAAAAGGTTAAACAGTTTGAAAGTTATAGTTGTTTTTCAATCAGTATGTCAATTACGACTTTAAAGATAAGTCAATTGAAAAATAAGTAATAATTACTTACCGAACTCAAAATTTGACAGCAACTATATTGATGGAAAGCTAATAATGGCATTAAGAAACCCTTTTCATTTCATCAATTTCGGGTGAAAAAATAGTCGTCAGCTACATGGTCGAAGTCTCGGTATCAAAAACTATCTCCTAAAACACGCCTAAAGGGTTGACCACCCACATTTGGTAATGTCGAAGCAAATACCAAGCCTAATCGGATATCGAATATTATCAAATATCCGAAAAAGCCCGCCTATTTTAAAATTTCAATTGCCCCTCTTTTCCCAAATTCAAACTTCATAATAAATGTATTTTTTAATAGTAATATTAATTCTCTTATAAATTAAGTTGTATTCTTTTTATGTTAATATTAATTCAAGTTTCATATTAAATTATATTTTTGTTATGTTAATATTAATTTCATTTTAAATATTAATATTAAATAATAAGCATAGCATAAATATTAGAATATAAAATTTTATATTAGTATGTATTATATTATCTGATATACAAAATGATTTTGAAAAAATGCCTGTACAATTGATTTGAGGACAGACAGTTTTAGCCCAAATCCTCTTGAACATATCCAGCATAGGATTTTTCTACAGACTCCTTGTAATTTCGACGGTCTGACTATACTGAATAAGTAGATGTCAATGGACTTCCCCTCGATTGAATACAATCAATTGATTTTTTTAACTCTCAAAAAGAAATTTCACACAGATGTAGAACCACCGTACGCTCATCATCTATTCTAGAAACTAACAATGGCATAAAAATTGATGTAAGAACATTTAAGGTACATTGTCCACAAAAAGGTATATGAAACCTTTAAATATACATTAAAAAGTGGAGGTGAAAGCTCTAGATCTGAGAGAGAGAGAGAGAGAGACTTCCTAGGGGTCCTAGTACGCCTTATCACGTGTTAGGACCCCTAGGAAGTAATCATGACCCCTTTCGACACATTTGAATGCTCAAGTGTGTCCTAAAGAGTCATAGGACCCCTTAGGACACACTTGAGCATTCAAATGTGTCGAAAGGAGTCATGAGGACTTCCTAAGGGTCCTAATGTAAGGAAACTCAGGTGCGGAAACAACTTCCTACGCTAATCTCTATAGGAGAGTATTATGCAAATTCTTATAAATCTTTACAATTTCAGATTCGTTAACTACTTTAACAAAGATATTGCAACCACATATAATGCATACAGAAAAATAGAGAATGACACAATGATATACCCTGGGGAAAACCTTTCGGTAAAAAAACCTCAGCACTCTAAAACCTGCACAATGTATTATCTTCAACACAAAGATTACAATACACTTGCAATGCAAGTTCTTTCAGGAAATGAGAGACAAAGCCAACAAGACTTAAATTTCTATTATATCTCTCCCATAGGAGCAACATCATATATATAGACTCCTCTGGACCCAAAAATAGGCCCAACCACCAAGACCCATGCACAAAGCCACATGTACACAGTTGTTATATGCAATCCCAAGAATAGGTGTCCACCCCTAGAATAGACTATGACAGCTTGTCATAGAATCCGCCAAAAATAACGGTCACAAGAGAAGTGTAAGAGAATCTGTCATACCAACCTATTTTTGGCATATTCTCTTACACACACCAACCACTTCTTCTTGGGTGCCCAAATAGGCCCAAGTCATAAGATGCTCTTACACCTGTCATAGCACATTCCTTAAATAGTTCTTACGCAACATAGGAATCCGTCATGACTATTTTAGTCATGATCTCCTTACACACAAGATGCTGACACATCAAGTGGAGTGACACATCAACATGCCAACTAGACATGTACACTCACACTTAATTACATTATTTGCAAAAAATACATTTACAAAACAAATAATAAGAATAGGAATTATCCAAGGTTGAGACACCTTATTCCTAACATTCTCCCACTTGTCAAACACCTTGTAAGAGCAACAGGAACATAACAGGAACTTTAACCGCTATAGGCCAAAAGGCCCATAGACTCCGAACACCATCTGAACTTCTCAGTGCCCACTGTTTTCATTAATGCATCTGCAACATTCTTCATAGTATCTACCTTCTCAAAATTTACCTTTCCATCTTCCACCATATCTCTCACAAAGTGAAACTGCACATCAATGTGCTTCGTTCTGGCATGGAAAGTTGGATTCTTTGCAAGGCAAATAGTGCTTTGACTGTCACACCAAATAGTAATCTATTCTACATCAACACCAACATCAGAACACAATCTTCTAAGCCAAATAGCTTCTTTACAAGCATGAGTAGTAGCCATGTACTCAGCTTCTGTAGTGGACAAAGCAACCACAGGTTGTCTCTTACTCATCCAACTGATGGCACCACCAAACATAGTGAACACATAAGCACTGGTGGATCTTCTGCTGTCAATATCACCTACCCAATCTGAATCCACAAACCCACGAATACAAACTGAATGCAGAGATCTAAAAGAGTTACCATGATAACATATGGAGTAATCTGATGCACCCCTCAAATATCTAAATACTCACTTAACTGCATCCCAATGTACCCGTCTAGGATTAGCCATAAACTGACTTAGGAGTCCCACTGCTTTGGCAATGTCTGGTCTAGTACAGACCATAGCATACATAAGACTGCCAACTGCACTAGCATAAGGTACTCTACTCATGTCCTCCACCTCACTAGGAGATTTTGGACAATCATCTATAGATAACTTTGTTCCCACAGAAATAGGAACACATAGTGGTCTACAATCTGCCATGCTGAACCTGTCCATCACAGACTTCATATACTTACTCTGACTCAACCAAAGTTTTCTGTTAGACCTGTCTCTACTGATTTCCATACCCCAGATGTACCTAGCTACCCCAAGATCTTTCATCTCAAACTGTGCTGACAACTGAGATTTAAAATCAGAAATCATACCCTTACCCTTCCCAAACAGCAACATATCATCAACATATAATGCAACAATAAGAAGGCGATCATTTTCAACTCTGAAATAAACACAATGATCTGATTTTGATCTTACAAATCCAATTGACAACACAAAGGCATCAAACTTAAGGTACCACATCCTAGGAGATTGCTTCAAACCATATAGAGATTTCTTTAATCTGCAAACTAAGGATTCTTTACCTTTAACAATGTAGTGCTCAGGCTGTGACATATAAATCTCTTCCTCCAAATCACCATGAAGGAAAGTTGTCTTCACATCCATCTGTTCTATCTCTAAATCATATGATGCAGCAAGAGATAACAGAAATCTAATGGATGTCAACTTTGCAACAGGAGAGAATATTTTGTCATAATCTATTCCCTTTACCTATGAATACCCTTTTGCAACCAATCTAGCTTTATACCTTTCAACACTGCCATCTGCATAGAATTTCTTCTTGAACACCCATTTACAGCCAACAGATTTTCTCCCTTTAGGCAAAGGTACAAGGTCCCAAGTTTTGTTTTTCTCCAATGAAGCCATCTCATCATCCATAGCCTCAATCTAGGAACCTGCATCTTCCATGCCCAAAGCCTCTTTCACAGATCTAGGCTCATCAATGTTAGTAATCAAAGAAAAGGCACAACTAGAATCTAACATAGAATAGCCAAACCTTTCTGGTTGCTTTCTTTCTCTTGTGGATCTCCTCAAGGGCTGCGGTTGAGGTTGTTCTTCCTCTTCTTCTAAACTATCAGAGCTGATAGAGCTCTCCTCATCATTAGGCCCAACATGGTCTCTTTGTTCAGTCTTCTCAGGGGTAGGAGGCAACTAAACAACATCTTTTTCCTTTTCTTTTTCATCTAGTTGTAGCACAATAGGAGAAGATGTTAGCTCTCTAAAAATAACATTTCTACTATATAACACCTTACTAGTCATAGGATCCCAAAGCTTGTATCCTTTCACACCAACACTGTATCCGATGAAAATACATTTAACAACTTTGTTTTCCAACTTAGATCTTTTCTCCTTTGGAACATGTGCATAAGCTTCACAACCAAAAACATGAAGATGTCTGATTGAAGGCTTCTTACCAGACCACACCTCCATGGGTGTCTTACCAACAAGGGCTAATGTAGGAGATCTGTTAACCAGATAGAAAGTAGTGGCCACAGCTTCAGCCCAAAACCTTTGTTCTAAACCAGCTCCACTAAGCATACTCCTAGCCTTCTCCATCAGTGTCCTATTCATTCTCTCTACAACTCCATTTTGCTATGGGGTATAAGGAGTTGTCTTATGCCTCTCAATACCTTGTTCTTTACAGAACTATTCAAACTCTGCTAAGCAAAACTCACCACCATTGTCAATTCTCACACACTTAATCTTCTTACTAGTCTGATTCTCTACAAGAGCTTTAAATTCCTTGAATCGACTAAAGACTTGTGTCTTACTTTTAAGGAAATAAATCCACGTCCTTCTACTGTAATCATCTATGAAAGATACAAAAAATATAGACTTGGAGATTGAAGGAACTTTTACAGGACCAAATACATCAGAATGAATAAGATCCAAAACATCAAAAGATTTGTGAGAACTAGAGTAAAATTGAACATGATTTTGTTTACCATAGACATAGTGTTCGCAGAAGTCAAGCTCGAGATTGCAATCATTTAACCCCTCAATGAGATTTTTATTTTTCAAGGTTCTGAGACCCTTTTCACCAATGTGGCCAAATCTCATATGCCACAACATTGTCTTTTCTACAGGAAGCTTAGCTTCCAAATTATTTGCACTACCATCGGAACCAATAGCCACAGACTTCTTCACTGCTTGTTCAGATGGTGAGGATGAAGAACTATTACATAGAGGAATACATGCATCTAGCTGAAATAAGGTACCTCTCCTAGTACCCCTTGCAAGCACTATCGATCCTCTCATCATCTTGCATCCTTCTTTCAAAAAAACAACTTGCACACCTACATCATTCAGCATACTTACAGATAATAGGTTTCCTGCCAAACCCAGAATGTGCATAACTCCATTGATTCCCTTTACTCGTCCATCAGGAAATTTGATAGTGACCCTTCCGCGTCCAACTATCTTTAGGTGAGAATCATCACCCAAGTACACCTTTCCACCATCGAACTCTTCATATTTTGAGAACCAGTTTCGATGAGAGGTCATGTGAAAAGATGCACCCGAGTTAGCCAACCACACATCATCAGATGCATGGGCTACCAAAGCTTTGATGACTGCATCACCATCTTCTTGAGATCTTTCTGAAGCTGAATCTGAACCTTTCTTCTTCTTCTTCAGCTCTTTGCAATCTTTACAGAAGTGCCCAGATTTATCACAATTCCAACACTTTGCCTTGGACTTATTGGAAGTCTTTGACTTCCCATGGGATTTGGATCTACCCTTATTGTCAGACTTATTGTCATTTTTCTTCCCTCTTTCAGTGGATCTCCCACGAATAGCAAGGGCTTCTTTTTTTGAAATGGAAGCCTTTCTCCGCATCTCCTCTGATAGTAGTGAAAACACCACATCATCCATTTTGAAGGTGACTAAAGTGCTTCTGAGAGCCATCACAAGATGGTCCCATGAATCCGGTAAAGAACACAAAAGTGTGTAGCAACGATCCTCCTGCTCTAACTTGACACCAGCTAATGTTAACTATGCAGCCAGCAGATTAAATGCATTTAAATGGTCTATTAAGGATCCACCTTCCTCCATTCGCAGAGAGTACAACTTCTTCCTTAGGAACAACTTGTTCACCAGAGATTTGGCCTGATACACGGCTGCAAGCCTTTCCCACAAACTATTTGTGGTTTTCTCATCTAGAACATTTAGAAGAACTGCATCAGTTAAATAGAGTCTTATGAGACCCTTAGCTTTACGGTCTTTGATATCCCAATCTTCTTGAGCTATAGTTACTAGTCTTGTAGCATTTGAAGTCACTTCCCATAGGTCACAATCTTTCAACATGTCTACCATCTTGAGTTTCCACAACTTGAAATTAGTGCCATTAAATTTCTCCACCTCCATTCTTCCATATGATGAACTTGCCATCTCAATTTGCAAATAAGATTCAGAATGCTCTGCAAAAAACTCCCACTCAAACTTGAGATCAGCTCAAAAAACCCTACCCAACAACTAGGATCAAAAGTTGATCAAGCTCTGATACCACTTGTAAGGAAACTCAGGTGCGGAAACAGCTTCCTACGCTAATCTCTATAGGAGAGTATTGTGCAAATTCTTATAAATCCTTACAATTTCAAATTCGTTAACTACTTTAACAAAGATATTGCAACCACATACAATGCATACAGAAGAATAGAGAATGACACAATGATATACCCTGGGGAAAACCTTTCGGTAAAAAACCTCAGCACTCCAAAACTTGCACAATGTATTATCTTCAACACAAAGATTACAATACACTTGCAATGCAAGTTCTTTTAGGAAATGAGAGACAAAGCCAACAAGACTTAAATTTCTGTTATATCTCTCCCATAGGAGCAACATCATATATATAGACTCCTCTGGACCCAAAAATAGGCCCAACCACTAAGACCCATGCACAAAGCCACATGTACATAGTTGTTACATGCAATCCCAAGAATAGGCGTCCATCCCTAGAATAGACTATGACAGCTTATCATAGAATCCACCAAAAATAATAGTCACAAGAGAAGTGTAAGAGAATCTGTCATACCAACCTATTTTTGACATATTCTCTTACACACACCAACCACTTCCTCTTGGGTGCCCAAATAGGCCCAAGTCATAAGATGCTCTTACACCTGTCATAGCACATTCCTTAAATAGTTTTTACGCGTCATAGGAATCCGTCATGACCATTTCAATCATGATCTCCTTACGCACAAGATGTCAACACATCAAGTGGAGTGACACATCAACATGCCAACTAGACATGTACACTCACACTTAATTACATTATTTGCAAAAAATACATTTACAAAAAAAATAATAAGAATAGGAATTATCCAAGGTTGAGACACCTTATTCTTAACACCTAACGGGTGATAAGGCATACTAGGACCCCTAGGAAGTCCTCATGACCCCTTTTGACACATTTGAATACTCAAGTGTGTCCTAAGGGGTCCTACGACCCCTTAGGACACACTTGAGCATTCAAATGTGTCGAAAGGGGTCATGAGGACTTCCTAAGGGTCCTAACATGTGATAAGAAGTACTAGGACCCCTCGAAAGTCCCCATGACCCCTTTCGACACATTTCAATGCTCAAGTGTATCCTAAAGAGTCGCAGGACCCCTTAGGACACACTTGAGTATTCAAATGTGTCGAAAGTGGTCATGAGGAATTCATAGGGGTCCTAGTATGCCTTATCAGGCGTACTAGGACCCCTAGGAAGTCCCCATGACCACTTTCAACACATTTGAATGCTCAAGTGTGTCCTAAAGAGTTGTAGGACCCCTTAGGACACACTTGAGCATTCAAATGTGTCAAAATGGGTCATGTGGACTTCCTAGGGGTCCTAACACGTGATAAGGTGTACTAGGACCTCTAGGAAGTCCCCATGACCCCTTTCAACAGATTTGAATGCTCAAGTGTATCAGAAGGGGTAGTAGGACCCCTTAGGACACACTTGAGCATTCAAATGTGTCGAAAGGGGTCATGGGGACTTCCTAGGGATCCTAACATGTGATAAGGCATACTAAGACCCCTAGGAAGTCCCCATGACCCTTTTCGACACATTTGAATGCTCAAGTGTGTCCTAAAGAGTCATAGGACCCCTTAGGACACACTTGAGCATTCAAATGTGTCAAAAGGGGTCATGAGGACTTCCTAGAGGTCCTAACATGTTATAAGACATACTAGGACCCCTAGGAAGTCCTCATGACTGATTTTGACCTATTTGAATGCTCAAGTGTGTCCTAAGGGATCCTATGACTCTTTGGGACACACTTGAGTATTTAAATATGTCAAAAGGGGTCATGTGGACTTCATAGGGGTCCTAACATGTGATAAGGCATACTAGGACCCCTAAGAAGTCCCCATGACCCCTTTTGACATATTTGAATGCTCAAATGTGTTCGAAAGAGTCATAGGACCCCTTAGGACACACTTGAGCATTCAAATGTGTTGAAAGGGGTCATGAGGATTTCCTAAGGGTCCTAACATGTGATAACATGTACTAGAACCCCTAGGAAGTCCTTGTGACCCCTTTCGACACATTTGAATGCTCAAGTGTGTCCTAAGGGGTCGTAGGACCCCTTAGGAAACACTTGAGCATTCAAATGTGTTGAAAGGGGTCACAAGGACTTTCTAGGGGTCCTAACGCATGATAAGGTGTACTAGGACCCCTAGGAAGTCCCCACAACCCCTTTTGACATATTTGAATGCTCAAGTGTGTCCTAAGGGGTCTTAGGACCCCTTAGGACACACTTGAGTATTCAAATGTGTCCTAAGGGGTCCTACGACCCCTTAGGACACACTTGAGTATTCAAATGTGTCGAAAAAAGTCATGAGGACTTCCTAGGGGTCCTAACATATGATAAGGTGTACTAGGACCCCTAAGAAGTCCCCATGACCCCTTTTGACACATTTGAATGCTCAAGTGTGTCCTAAGAGGTCCTATGACCCCTTAGGACACACTTGAGCATTCAAATGTGTCGAAAGGGTTCATGGGGACTTCCTGAGGGTCCTAATGCGTGATAAGGCATACTAGGACCCCTAGGAAGTCATCATGACCTCTTTCGACACATTGGAATGCTCAATTATGTCCTAAAGAGTCGTAGGATCCCTTAGGACATACTTGAGCATTCAAATGTGTCGAAAGGGGTCATAGGGACTTCCTAAGGGTCCTAACGCATGATAAGACATACTAGGACCTCTAGGAAGTCTCCATGACCCCTTTCGACACATTTGAATGCTTAAGTGTGTCCTAAAGAGTTGTAGGACCCCTTAGGACACACTTGAGCATTCAAATGTGTCAAAAGGGGTCATGAGGACTTCCTAAGGGTCCTAACGCATTATAAGGCATACTAGGATCCCTAGGAAGTCCCCATGACCCCTTTCGACACATTTGAATGTGCAAGTGTGTCCTAAAGAGTCATAGGACCTCTTAGGACACACTTGAGCATTCAAATGTGTCGAAAGGGGTCATGAAAACTTCCTAGGGGTCAAGAGGACTTCTTAGGGGTCCTAACACATGATACAGTGTACTAGGACCCCTAGGAAGTCCCAATGACCCATTTCGACACATTTGAATGCTCAAGTGTGTCCTAATGAGTCGTAGGACCCCTTAGGACACAATTGAGCATTCAAATGTGTCGAAAGGGGTCATGAGGACTTCTTAGGGATCCTAACATGTGATAAGGCGTACTAGGACCATTAGGAAGTCTTCATGACCCCTTTTGACATATTTGAATGCTCAAGTATGTCCTAAGGGGTCCTATGACCCCTTCGGACACACTTGAGCATTCCAATGTGTTGAAAGGGGTTATGGGGACATCCTAGGGGTCCTAACGTATGATAAGGCATACTAGGACCACTAGGAAGTCCACATGACCCCTTTCAACACATTTGAAATCTCAAGTGTGTCCTAAAGAGTCGTAGGATCCCTTCGGACACACTTGAGCATTCAAATATGGCAAAAGGGGTCATGAGGACTTTCTAAGGGTCCTAATATGTGATAAGGCATACTAGGACCCCTAGGAAGTCCCCATGACCCCTTTCGATGCATTTGAATGCTCAAGTGTGTCTTAAAGAGTCATAGGACCCCTTAGGACACACTTGAGCATTCAAATGTGTCGAAAGTGGTCATGGGGACTTCTTAGGGGTTGTAATGCATAATAAGGTGTACTAGGACCCCTAGGAAGTCCCCATGACCACTTTCGACACATTTAAATGCTCAAGTGTGTCATAAAGAGTCGTAGGACCCCTTAGGACACACTTGACCGTTCAAATGTGTCGAAAGGAGTCATGAGGACTTCCAAGGGGTCCTAACATGTAATAAGATGTACTAGGACCCCTACAAAGTCCACATGACCCCTTTCAACACATTTGAATGATCAAGTGTGTCCTAAGGGGTCCTACGACCCCTTAGGATACACTTGAGCATTCAAATATGTCGAAAGGGGTCATGGGGACTTCATAGGCATCCTAACACATGATGAGGCATACTAGGACCCCTAGGATGTCCCCATGACCTCTTTCGACACATTTGAATGCTCAAGTGTGTCCTAAAGAGTTGTAGGACCCCTTAGGACACACTTGAGCATTCAAATGTGTCGAAAGGGGTCATGGGGACTTCCTAGGGGTCCTAACACATGATAAGGTGTACTAGGACCCCTAGGAAGTCCTCATTATCCCTTTCATTACATTTGAATGCTCAAGTGTGTCCTAAAGAGTTTTAGGACCCCTTAGGACACACTTGAGCATTCAAATATGTCGAAAGGGGTCATGAAGAATTCCTAGGGGTCATAACGCGTGATAAGGCATACTAGGACCCCTAGGAAGTCCCCATGACCCCTTTCGACACATTGGGATGCTCAAGTGTGTCCTAAAGAGTCGTAGGACCCCTTAGGACACACTTGAGCATTCAAATGTGTTGAAAGGGGTCATGGGGACTTCCTAGGGGTCCTAACACATGATAAGGCATACTAGGACCCCTAGGAAGTCTCCATGACCCCTTTCGACACATTTGAATGCTCAAGTGTGTCCTAAAGAGTCATAGGACCGCGTAGGACACACTTGAGCATTCATATGTGTTGAAAGGGGTCATGAGGACTTCCTAGGGGTCCTAATGTTTGATAAGGTGTACTAGGACCCTTAGGAAGTCTCTCTCTCTCTCTCTCCTCTCTCTCTTTAGGTGAGAGTGAGGAGAGAAAGAGAGGAGAGAGAGAGGTGAGAGTGAGAAAGAGTAAGATATGGGATATCCAATTCTGTTTAGTGGTGTTAAAAAAAATAAGATTTTCTAGGTCCCTCCAAAGAGTCATGTGTTTTTCCTAAATTACAGGATTAGAGTTGCAATGAGAAGATAGAAAACCACTTTTTGGGATGATTTTCTCTATTACCAAAGGTATTTCATCTCTTTTTGGGGTGATTTTCTTGATTACCGAAGGTATTTCATCTTTTTTGGGGGTGATTTTCTCTATTACCAAAGGTATTTCATCTTTTTGTGGGGTGATTTTCTCGATTACCAAAGGTATTTCATCTTTTTTGGGGGTGATTTTCTCTATTACCAAAGGTATTTGTATCTACTTTTTGGTCTAACTATGGGGAGTAGTAGTTGTCGAAAGCATAAATAGAAGAGGAGACTCACAAATGAAGATGTTGAAGTTTATAGAGAAATGGATAGGGTTGCCCATTGGAACAAGAGACAAGGTATGTTAAATATGAATGAAGATGTCAGCATAGACCCACCTTTGAATGTGGTTTCAAGTGAAGAACATGAATTTGAAGATGAAAATGTAGGTTTTGAAAATGAGAATTTAGGTTTTGAAGATGAAAATGTAGGTTTTGAAAATGAACATGTAGATGTGGCCAATGGAAGTGTGGACATTGCCAATGACAATCCACTGATTGAATATGAAGGAATTGACAATGATAATGGTGCAAGAGAACCAAATCAACGTTATACATCTCCAAATTATATGAGAAATGAAGTCCCTTCGAAGGAAGAAAGACAAACTTCAAAATTGAGACTTTCAAGAACAACTAAATGGTTACTTGAAATTGATGAGAACATAATGAGCAATTTCAATGGCAAGAGATCATAAAGAACTATTTGTTTGTGGGTTTCAAAAAATTTTGATCAATTTTTTAGCCACAAGATGTTGGTTGAGCAATGTCAAATGTTTGTGCAATTGTTAAAGATGTAGAAGATGAGATGTATACTAGTCAAATTGAAGATTAGTGTGAACAAGAAAAAAGAGCGGAATGCTATTATTGTGAGAAATCTTTTTAGTGCTTGCAATTCCATTGGGAAGACTACCAAGGAAAATGATAAGAGAGCCGCTAGGAGGGTTATTACAACCTCCTTAGTAAGTCATCATTTTGGAAAGACTCATTTGATGAGACAAACTTGTGTTGACTTGAATCTACATCATAAAAATTTGGATAGAGCACTTGCAAGAAGTGAAAGACTTGATGATCCTCTTCAAAATGATACATGGGCTTATGGTGGGAGACTTTCACGTTGTGATAAGAAGCTTACCAATGCTGTGAAGGATCAAATTTGACTATTTTGGAAATCTAACTCAAGAGTGTCACCAAATGTGAAGGATGTCTTGAAGTTGAGAATTGGCATTTGAGACCGCACCCCGCATCCCAAACATTATTTGGAGGCAAGTCAAACAATGTTGTTCAAAAAAATTTGTGAAACACAACCAACATTGCAAATATCACAAAGAGCTTTTGAAGCCCTAAAGCCTTTTTTTTGTGTGCCTCTTAAGATTTGAAATACTTGTTGTTGCAAATATCATGTGGAGTTTTCAAGGCACCATGAATTGTTATGATCTATTCATTCTACTTTGCATAGTAGTGAAATGTTGGAGTGTGGTGCAAGTTCTCTTCGAAAATCATCAAGAGACTTGCTAGATCTTTTTATGTCCTAGAGGTGATGGATGTTTCTTTTATAGAAAATATTGCTTAAATGACAAGTGCTCAAAGTGTAGTGGGCTAGTGAAGTTTGTTGAATGTTTTCATGAGGGCTGCAAACACGATTTTGGAAAGACAATTGTCCAAAAAAAGGTATATGAAACCATTAAATATACATTAAAAAGTGGAGGTTAAGGCTCTAGATGTGAGTTGGTTACTAAAGAATGCAAGGTAGCTGATTTTATTTCAGATTTCAGGAAGAATCTTTTTTACAAGTATGCAAGGCATAGTCATAGGACTCAATGGTTGGATCAACAATTCAAGATGTGTAAGGACACTTTCCCGATTGGCACTATTATATCAGTTGTTGACTTTGCAAAGAACTATACATTGCTCAATATTACAATTCTATTTAGGTTTCTATTTTTTTGCACGTAACATATAGACATTCCCCTGATAGTACAGAAGATGACCGGAAGATAATCAGAGAGTACCATTTTTATATGAGCAATGATAGATCGCACTCATCCGAGTTTTTCCAACATTTCTTTGAGAATTATTTTAAGTGGGTGCGGGAAAATAATATTGTTATGGATAGACATCTCATTTGGTCAGATAATTGCATAGGTCAATTCAAAAATGCTTGTATGTTTTATTGGTTATGTAGAATGCATGTAGAGAGAGGTGTACCTCATATTTGGAGTTTTTTTGAGGCCAATCATGGAAAAGGGGAGCATGATGGAGTAGGTGCATATGTAAAGAGAGCTCTAGTTAAGGAGCAACTGAGGATTTCAGGTGCAAAACTCATTGATGCTCATTCTATTGTTGATTGGTGTACTTTAGCATTGTCATAGGGGGGGACTCTTGATTCAGCGGTGCACAAATTCTTTTGGTTGGTTGAGTTGGGCACAATAGGAGATAGGTTGGATTGTCAAACTATGAAAGATTCTTCAGAAATGCATTCATTTTGAAGCTCAAATGTTGGTACAAGGACAATTTGGACATGGGAGTTGGCTTGTTATTGTCCGAGTTGTCTTTAGTGTGATTGGGATCAGTGTGAGTCAAGTGAGTGGGTTGATACATGGGTTCCACATTATCTTACTCATTTATCTCTCACAGTCTCTGTAATAAATGATGACATGGATTATTCACTTGACTACAACCATCTTTCAGATCTTCTATAGCCAAGACATATTTTTGCATTGGTTGCAACAGAAGGGAATGATAAGAGATCGGATTACCGGTTAGCACATTGTGTATGAGGAAAGTAGAAACTTGCACAACGGATGATAGATGATGATATGTTCACATATCCAACAAGATCACATGTTGTTGCAAGAATATGGTTGTGCACATATATGATTAGAAATAATGGCATTCCCGCATTTGAAGACTATGAGAAGCACAAAAACATTCTCATGTATTCACACCTTGTTATAACAGCCAATGTTAAGTTGTTGAAACATCAAGGAAAACCAAAGACAAAGGAACTTTGGCTATTAGTATTGTTGATCATGAAGCAATATTGAATACTCTCAAGCAAAGAGATGACCCTTCAGGCACACTTCAATAGGTAAGTTCAACTCAAGTTAAAATATAGTTATGTAATTTGCATATTTAGATGCCAAAAGGGCACTTCTTATATTCTCTATTAACTTTTCTTCTGCCTTCCGAATGTAGGGATTGGAGCGGAAAGGACACTTATTTTTTATATATAGTTGTGTAATTTGCATATTTAGATGCCAAATTTTGTATATAAAACCAACAATCGAATGTAATGTGCATAGTTAGATGCCAAATTTTGTATATAAAAACAACAATCGAATGTAATGTGCATATTTAGATGCCAAATTTTATATATAAAAACAATAATTGAATGTAATGTTCATATTTAGATGCCAAATTTTGTATATAAAAAATTTGATGCAAAATTAGATGCAAAATTGGAAATAGAAAAGAGTCCATGGGGTTGATGTGCAAATATTAAAAGCCCACATTTGTATCGTCTTAATGCCATGTAAAGTGCAAAAAATGTGTTTCCTTACTATGAATGTTGTATCCTTATATAATTTGTATCGTCTTAATTTTGTATCCTTACATTTCTATTTTCTTAATTCCATTACATTTGTATAGTCAAATGATGTAATAGTTGGAGTCATTGAGTCAAAATTGGTCAAATGTGTCCAAAGTAAAATGATGATTCCCTGGGTGAAGGGATAGTGTTCAAGGATTGCAATCTGGCACCGAATGGACTATGCCATTAGCTCCGGTTGGGTAGGTAAATGCTAGGAACAACCCCATTTTGACCACTGAGTCAGGAGAATGTTCCAGACCACGCACCAAAGTGTCTCCAAGGTGCACTAAGCCACTAGTACATTTGACCTCATTTTTCTACGAAAATTATTGACCATTAATTAAAAAGGTTTAAGTTGGTCGAATTATGTAAGGAAAATTTTGTTTTTTTTAAAATCCATGCCCGTGTTGGTCAAAATTTTGACCAATACCATGTTGGTCGAAATATCGACAAACACAGGCATATAACTTAAAGAAAAACATTTCAATTCTCATTTCATTTCGGGCAAATTATATGAATGGTTGCAGCGTGCGAAGACCCTATGCTAGTAGCATATCTAGAACGGAGCTGGAACGAAATATCATGAAGAGCTGGTTGTAGCGCGTGAAGATCGTGAAGAGCCAACCCTACGCTAGTAGCATATCTAGCACCGGAGGTTAATAGCACATTTCATCATTTATATAAAATTTTTTGTAATAAATTTGGAGTTTGAGGTATCTTCTGCACAAGTCATGATCTAAATATTTGTGGTTAAGTAGTTTGAATGCACCCGCGCAACACAATTTGATGCCCTAGGTAATTTCCATAGATGGATTTAGCCGGTAAGGAAGGGAATCGGGTAGCAGAGCCCGCAAACAGATTGATGGTATTGTAGAGCCCGCAAACTCAATGATGTGCATGTCAAGCCAAGTGCGCTTGCTGATCAAATATCATTGAAGTTTTTCACTTCGATCTAGTGAACCCTGCAACCAAGTAGGCATCCCTTCCAAGTGAAGTTGTAGCCTTGAGTACACCCCATACCTACAAGCATTTATACACGATGGTTGTAGTTGATATAATGTTTTATCCTTTAGGATTTTTTTTTTAAAAACAACACTGGTAGAAGAAAACTTAAACAAAGCCATACACTTAGATTGCTACTATGCAACATTTTGGCCTAAAGGACTATGAAGGTTATCCCATCTCACAAGCCAGGAACTAAAAATTCATTTAATTGCTAAGAGCTTTGGGATTTGCCTATGTGTAGTGCTTAATTTTGGACATTTCCAATCTCGTTGCTGAACTTGTCAAGGTAGAAAGTTTCCAAGCATTTGCAAGGAGACCCCCAAAAGTCAAAAATTAAACGCTATGGGAAAATAAATCCAAAGACAATACAAGTCCCTGAGAAAAAAACCACACTCAAAGCAATAATATAATGTAAGCACCATATACTTACCATTATAGCATATGCAAGGGACCACAACTAAGAAAATTCTGAACAAAAGGTAGGTGGATATTGTTTCAACAACTACTACCGATAGAAGATTCCGCTTGAGAAGTTCATATGCCAGCTTAGCAGAAGAGCAATAGTTTCCTCTTATCATTGCAGTGACATTAATGGGGAACTTATTCAAAAAATCAATTGCTGAGAGTAGGCAATTCAGACAGCAACCAAGTGCAGCAGAAACAATGCCTTGTGATGACCTCATATGTTTAGAGCGTACTACCTTTTCTAAGGTAGCCTAAGCTATTTGCATTGCTACGAATAGTAGACCCGAGAAGCAAACTGTGCCAAATGATGGGTCAAATGCATTCCTGTAAAGTTGGGCAACAAAATCATGCAATGATGTTGGTCAACAATTATACAAATATTTCAGTTGTAACCAAGCACATATAATCTTAATTTAAAAAAATCCAACAAAAGTTGCCAAATTTCACTAATTTCCAAAAAAAGCAAGCATAGCTTGATAGATCCTATGGACCATTATGGTCTCAAGGTATTCAATTTTAAAAGATATCTCTGCTGATCACTTTTTAATGGAAGATTTATTTTTATTTTCTAGCACAGGACATGTGTGTGTGTGGAGAGAGAGAGAGAGAGAGAGAGAGAGAGAGAGAGAGAGAGAGAGAGAGAGAGAGAGAGAGAGAGAGAGAGAGAGAGAGAGAGAGAGAGAGAGAGAGAGAGAGTGGAGCGAGAGAGAGAGAGAGAGATGAACTACATCATGCCAGGAGAACACAGAAACAAGAACCAGGCCACAAATTCCAACCAAAAAGTAACTAAGACAAGTCTCATCAAAAATAGATTGGGAAAGCATATGGAGAACCATAAGTTAGCCACATGTTAAGTAGGTCTAAACCATGAGATCCCATTTAGTATTGTATTAGTATGCCAAGCTAAGACTGTCATGCGTATATATATCTGCATCAAAGCCAAAGAGAAATGCTAGTAAGGATTGGGACTTTAAAATGCGCTTTTCATTTATCATTATGTGCCTTATAGTGTATTTGTTGAGGTACACTGCAACTGAAGTGTTTGGATTTGGTTTTTGATTTTCTTTTCTTATTAATAATTTTTTTATTATCTGACTAAAATGAGTCAATCGAGTTCCTGTTCTTTTATAATTTTATAGAGGGTGTTGAATTGCTCTGCATATTATGACCATATTATGATTCACGTGTCTGTTAAATTCAAAATCCATTTTATTAGAACATATTGAGAGTCAGAGATTTGCCTCATTTCATAAGGAATAAATCATTTTTAACATGTGCTCAAACATTGAACCCTTGATAAACATCTGGGAGAACATTGATGAGAACCAAGCTCTATTTTTCTTTTGCAGAACAAAATTTACATCTACAAAATAAAAAATATCAACTATTGCAACATCTTTCCATGTCATATTACCTTGAACTCTTCACATGCTTATAGAATTACTTTTGAAATATTTCTGGTCACCGGAATTCAAAATAGAAGTCTATTATTTTTCAGGACAGGAAATGTAATTATCTATGTTCATCATTCCTCCATTGTTCCTTAATACATGGCATACCTTGTTACTAGTTTCTACTAACTAGAGTTTGAATTTGAACCTTTACAAATTCTACTTGGTATACATTTGATTGGTCTGTGAATCCATCAAGCCATTTTGAAGTGAACAATTGTTTAGGAAAGGGCCAAGTTAAACAGGGGTTAAATCCAACTTTCCCTATAAAAAGAAAGTGCTAACAAATTTCTTGGCTGGATTGAATCCGAGGGGTTCTATTGAGGGTAGGTCCATAATTTAGCATACGATCCCTGGAAAAAGCTGTGAAATCATTTTAAATCAATATTTCAAGTTATAGTATGTGATCCATCTTCAAGATAAATCATGCTATTAATATATTATTCATCCTATGTATCATATACTTTCTAAGGCTAGCGTCAGACATTCCAAATTTGAAACATGAGGAACCTTAGCAGACTAATGCCAAAACTACTAAAAACCAAAGCCAAAAGATCAAGTGACTAAAAAGTAGGGGGTCCCCATTTGCAATGGGGTGATGTGTGAAAAGATCACAACACATAACAATAGGCATTGTAAACTAACTACAATTGTCCTCACACACTTTTGACTAAACTTTCAAAGATCCATGGAAGCCCCCATTTCTCTCAGTTTTGAGAGGATCTTGCTATAGATTGTCTCATTCTCTTTGATGATTGAGATAGCACACCCTTTGATGATGATACTTAAGTGGATCTTGAGTATGTCACAGGTCTTGCATGTTCTAATGGTTCAAAGGTTTGTCTCCTTGTTCCAAATCATATCCAAACTCATGTTCGTAAGCAGATTGGTATTGCCACAACCATGACCCCTATTGATTCTATGTAGTAAAGCATTCATCTTATTCCAAACAAAACTACTTGGGATTCATATTTTAAGACATCTCATCCTTGTTAGTGGAGTCTCATATTGCAAACTTGGAGGTTTATTTTGAGGACATCCATCTCCTCTTTACTGATAACCACATCATTGTTTTTAGCCCATCATCACTATCTTTGAAGCTTGTACTACATCATTCTTAACAAGATTGTGGATTGACACCATTTAATTCCACCATGTGGGCATTTGAGTAGTTTTCAAAGCCACACATCATTTATATTTGATTTCCCTATTTATCCAACTTATGGGAATGGCTTCTCCAATCACCAATGGATCTATTTCTTCCTAAGGGGAGAAATGTTTCTAGATATAAATTGACCAATAACTATAATTTAATAAAGATTAGAGAGAGAAAATTTTAATTTTAAATCCTAACGATAAATTTATTTTAGAGTTTGTTCGTGGGTCATTTCCTTATAGATATTTGAAGAGAGTCCTATTATTCATTACATTACTTGCAATATGTATGTTGATATTTCATTGTCTCTATATATGCTAAGTGTTTATATAAGAGTGGGGATATGCTATGTAACTTTACTTAGTCATGGTCTTAATTATATAAGGATATATACTTAATTGTAGTATAAACTTGAATAAAAAATAGATTATTTTAAAATAGAAATATGAGGGGAGTGGGATATTATAAAATAATGAGCATATCTTTGAGAATTAGCCTAAGATTGTATGGCTCAAATATTCATTGTGATTAATACAAGTTTGTAAACATTGATTGATGTATTTTGAGGTCCAAAATAGTTTTAGTCTTTAGGTAAGGATGATGTCATATAATATTATGATACACAATATTATTGAACCATATTGAAGTGGAACCCAACTAGTTTCCATATTGAGACCCAAGTTTTATTTTTGCATCATTTTTATATTATGGTTTCATGATATTTATTGACCTCTTGAGTACCATAAACTTGTTAAGAAAATAATATGAGAAGAAAGAAGGGGTACCATGGTAGGGTTGGATGATTGTATGTTGTGTAAGAATTGTGGCTAAGGCAAGGAAAAACCTATCTTGTAAGGCCTGTTCGGTTTTCAACTCTTGTTATATTAGAAATTATGTTGGACATAATGTTATATTGTGATGATATCGTAGACTCATAGATGTGTTACAGTATTGTTTGCTATCACACAATGCTTACCAGCATTGCAATTGATTTATAAATTTTCTTATTTTGTCCTTATGAAGAGTAACTTGTATATTTTATTACTATTGTTCACTCATTTCATAATCATTTTACTTGTTATTGTATCATGTGTATAATGTTTCTATATATAATTATAAATATTCATTTGTATATCTTGAATATATACATCAATTATTGACAAGAGTTTCCAGGCTTCGGCACACACCAGATAAAAATATATATTGCATTCTGTGTCTTGTCTTTTAAATCACTATCGATAGAAACTGGTCTACCCTCTCCATTCTTTTCTTACTATATCCCATGGAGTTTCTTTTCGGTGTATAGATTGTGTACTTTTTCTTCCCATTCCATGATCCTAACAATCTGATCTACTCTTCCATTTTATATTGACTCACTTGTTTGAGGAGAGGTAATCCTTTGTGAGGACTCATGCCTCTTCATTAACTGTTAATTAATCTTTCTTTTATTCTCTGATCACAACTTTTGTTCTTGATACGTTACATGGCCAATTGTATTAGTTTGTCTTAATATCTCTACCTTTGTTGCTTTCATATAAATATATATTTTTGAATTGTATCAAGTGTTGTCCATCAAATCTTGTAGAGTGCAAGGAAATGGTAGAGTGCTTGCTAATAAGGTTGTGCCACCTGTTGCCTTACACCTGCAAGGGGGGCTTAGAAGTTTCTAGCTAGGAAGCATTGCTCTTATTGGTGATTTTTCTAATGGTATGTTGGCACTTAAGGCTTTAGAATAAGATGAGCACACAAATGTAGGGGATTGGTTATTCAAGCAAGGAAGAGGTTGTGATCAAGGGCATAGTCGATATACACTATCAAGTCAGTGGTATTAATTGAAATTGTTTCTTTTCCTTTGTGAAATGAAATGATTATAGTGGTATTTTTATGTTGATCTATTAAAGGATTATAGTGGTATTTTTATATTTTTTCTCTTTTCCATTATTCTAATGACATATTCTCATCTTTGTAACCATTTTGTTTATATTAAGCCACTCTTTCAAGTAACCATTAGAGCTATTTCATATGCACAGGTAATGAACATGCATATTTGTATAAGCACTACTGGGAGTTTACCCTGCAACACATGTACTATTGTGAAATATCACCACAAGTCCATTTGTTGCAGGGTCGAGCTCCTAGTAATGCTTGGTTGATAAATGTACATGTTTTTCACCTATGCATATACCTTCTCTGATCGACTCTTATATGCACATGTAGTATTGTGAACATGCAGATTTTCTATAGTCGTAATGATTTTTCTTATTTCTTGTCTTTTGTCCCTTTTTTATTTCCTATGTCTGTACTTGGTGATAGCATTTTGAACATTGTTGACATACTTAAATGGAATACACAATACCAAATGATAAATGCTCAATTATTGTAATGGAAAAGCATCAAAACTGTCCATTTCTAAACTTTGATTTGGTATGATAAATGTCCCTTTGCGTTGAGAAAATTATAGTTGAGAAAATGATTATTCAGTAACAATTTGTATCTACAGGTTGTAAACAAATCATCCTTCTTCCACCAACTAGTCATTCCATTCAAGAAAGACCATGTCTGACAATATCAACGCACAAAAAAATAGGGAGACAATTGCTAGACTATGGTCTAACATAAAAAGAAAAGGTGATAGAAAATGTTATTGTCCTTGCAAAATTTGTAAGGGCTTAAAGACTCAAAGATATCTAATCAAAATAGTTGAGGAACATTGTAGGCAACATGGTCACATTGAAAGGGGAAATGAATTTCATCCATTGGTATGTATTTTAATAATTTATAAAATACATAAGACATGATTTGATGATGACATCATGGTCATGGTTAATATAAGGTCATCATTTTCATATAGGTCAACCTCCCTAGGTTTCATGTTATGGACCACGACAATCTGGAGAATGTGGATTTCCAAATGAGAGAACATGGAGGTATGAATATAGAAGTAGAAGGTAATGATCGCATGGAAGAAGACCACGATGATGAAGAAGATCATGATGATCAAGATGATCACGATGATCAAAATGATGATGATGATGATGATGATGTTGGCGCAAACTTTGATGTACCTATACTTGAGAAGGCACACGAGCCCCTATATGAAGGCTCCCAAACAACTCTTCTTGCTGTTGTATTATTGTTGGTGAATTTGAAAGTTATGAATGGTTTATCCAATGTAGCAATGACATGTATGTTAAGGTATGTCATCTTTTTTCATTATTTTAGTCATAATTTTCTTACAATTAACATTGGGTGAATCGTGTAGCAATTAATATTCTTTAAATTAACAAATTATATTTTTGGTCGTAAGTTGATAGGTGGGTGTTTGTTACCACCATCAAACATTCTACCTTGCTCGTATCGAGAATTATCTATCATTATAAAATATATTGGAATGGAGTATCAAATAATACATGCATGTCCGAACGATCATATTATATATCATAAACATCATGAATTTGCAATAAGATGCCCTATTTGTCATATTAGTAGATATCAATCAGATCGAATAACAAAAAAGGTGCCTCACAAGGTTCTTCGGTTTATTCCCATTATTCCACATCTGCAATGATTATTCAGGTGCAATAGCTTGGCACAATTTATGGATTACCATGCACACAATAGAAGTCAAGATGACATTATGTGAATGCCTACGGATGATTTGACATTTAAGAAAATAGAGGAAAAATGGCCACACTTTAAAAAAAATCTCATAATCTCAAGCTTTCATTGGCAGCGAACGGTGTCAATCCGTTTGAAGAGATGAGATCTACTTACTCGATGTGGCCTATTTTTGTTATCAACAATAACATTCCTCCTTGGTTGTCCATAAAGAGGGAGCACATAATGTTGGCACTGATTGTTCAAGTTATTTTTTGATTTAATAGCCATCTAAATTAATTTATTATAAATAATCTATCAAAATGGTCATAATAATTATGTAATATTTTTATTCATTCAACTAGGTAAGTACCAAGTTAAAGATATCAATGTATATATTGAGCCCCTTATCGACGAGTTGATGGTGTTATAGAATGGGGTCACTATGTATGACATCTCTAGACCAATAGGACAAAGACAATTTCAATTTCATGCAATGCTTGTATGGACAATACATGATGCCCCTGGGCTAACACATTTTTTTAGTATGTTCTCTTCTTAACACCTCTTTTTGGTATGTTATAGTGCTAACACAAAGTTAACATGTTTAATCCAATTATACACGATCTTGTAAGTCTTCAGACAAAGGGAAAATTTGCATGTCCAGTTTGTGGTCCAAAGATAAAATCTTATCATTCAAAAAGTTTATGAAAGTAGGTGTTTGATGAGAATAGACACTTTCTCCACAGAAATCATAAGTACCGAATTACCAAAAAACATCTTTTCAATGGGAAAGAAGAGACTACATCAAAGCCACAGAGAATGACACCTCACCTATGGAAGTTGACATACAATAAAATAAATCATCGAGGTAATATTATTCCATCTAATGGTTTTTGTTTCAAATTTATATTTTGATATTATATTTTGTTTACTGATGATGTAATTGATGTTTGTGAAGGTCATCAAGACATCAATGACCAACTTCCAAAAGGACTACGAGCAACTCTCAATTGTGCATTTTTTTTATCCTATGCATATTGGAAAGAATGTAACAAAGAAATTATGGAAAATCTTGGATGGAAGGCGTGAAAAAGATAAAATTGTCAAAATTTGTAGTGACGTTGAAGAATCTAACCATGCAATGAAAAATGTCATTCGATCAAATAACAAGGGAGACCAGATTGATACAAGTGCCCTTAGTTGGTTATTGTCGGAGCAGCAAAGCAATGCTATAAAAGAAGTCATAAAAAAAAATGATTTCCCAGAAGATTTGTTGTGAACATAAACGATCTCATATCAAAGAAAAGTGAATTTGGGCCAAGGATGAAAACACACGATTAGCATACATTTATTAAGGTAATTCATGTTATTTTATATTCACTATATATTTGTATACTGCAGGTAGTTTTTATTGCATTCTTTTATAAAACATTGACAACATCATTTTATAGATATTGCAGTACATTCTACCTTTATCTCTCCCACACCACTTCACCAACAGTGTCAAACAAGTTATATATGATCTTGAAAAATACATGAGGTGGTTGTCATCTAAAGAAATCAATAAAGAAGATATAAAATATTGGAAGAGAAAAATTCCTCTTCTTATGTGTGAAATGCAAAAGTGTCTACCTTCAATTTTTTTCAATGCACAAGAACACTACCTCATACATCAAGTTGAGGAGATTGAATTGTGTGGACCTGTACCAACTAGGTCAATGTGGATGGTTGAGAGGCACTTCAAATTTTTGAAAGACTTGGTTCGACAAAAAGCACATCTTGAGAGTTCTATAGTGGAGGGATATATGGTATACCAGACCATGGTGTACATTAGTGAATATCTTCTTAAATTTGCAACAAAGATCCATGTAAATCGTATTTGAGATCCCAACTCCATTAACAAATTCAAAGGGGAGTACTTAATGGGCAAAGGTAGATTGAGGAAAGTGAGAGGTGAATCTAAGATGTTATTGTAGTTAATTAATTCTTATAAATCTTCAATATAAATTATTTATAATTAGTGTATTTTTTTTATACAGTTAGTTGAGAGTGGGATGCAATACATTTGAATATTGTGAACAATCTTGATTGAATGACAGTATGGATTGAATGATGTCAACAAAATGGTTGCTCATTAACATGGAAAGGTGTTGCTTCATTGGTTAGAGAAGCTCATCGTAATAAAGATTCTAATGTTACGCTAATGGTAATTGATCTAGCATATGGTTTAAGAGGTAGAGAGGTACGTACAAATTTATTAATGATCATGACTCGTATGTTTCGTATCAATTCATGATGCAAATAATTTACACACGCTTGAAAAATTGCAGGTCAAGCACCACAAAGCTATGTACTATCATGGCCACAAATTTTGCATTAAAAAGTTGGATGACACAAAGAAAACTTGTGATTCTGGGATAACTGCAATTTTCGAGGTCACCAATATATCATCTAGAAATGACATACATCCTCAAAAATTTCAAAATCAATACTATGACATCTTGGATGATATAATTGAGTGTGACTTTAACTCCTTCAAAGTAGTTCTATTCGTCGTCAAATGGTACAGGATATGACTGAATCAAAATGATCCAGATAGAACTGTTATTCAACATGATAATAGATTTACAATGATTAATACAAGGTCATTTGAGTCAGTTGGAGATGAGCCTTATGTTCTTCCAAGCCAATGTGAGTAAGTGTTTTACTCAGAGGTTCCACATAAACAGAGTTGGTCATTTGTTGTTAAACATGATCCAAGAGGAAGGTCGATAAAGTATAATGTTATGGAAGAAGATATTGAAGATGATGAAAAAGCAGATGATGAAGATCAAGATGATGGTGATGGTGTTGATGATGATGATGATGATGATGGTGATGGTGATGGTGATGGTGATGATGGAGATGATGATGGTGATGATGGCGATGATGATAGTGGTGATGATGATGATGACGATGATGATAATGATAAAGAAGATGATCAATGACATGATTGAAATGATCAATAAAATGATTGACATGATTTATTGATTTCAATTATAATGATTACATATTTATTGTGTTCAATTCTAATGATTAGTACAACATATGTGATTTATAATTACCAATATTTTATTTACGATGCTCAATTAATAGCTATTGATATATGTATATATTGTGTTTGATTATCACCCTTTTTGCAAATAGACAATTGACTATAGACATCATCACCCTTTCTGTTGATGATCTTGCATTTCATATATAAGGTAAATTTGTTCATGTTTACGATGTTGCATATTGTTCATATTGTCTTCTAAGTTATTTGTAGCATACATATCATGTAATTTTTGGCTAACTTAAGATAAATGATTAACATATGCAAGAAATTTAACCCCTTTGGTGTGGATCGTGCAGAGTGATATGGATTAGTAGGTATAAGTCAATAAATAGACATAATTTTCTTATATTCTTCTTGTTTATCATTAAGCATGTATGTTATAAATAGACATATTATATAATCATATAATGTATATATAGACAAAGAAGAACCGTATAAAAATATAATTATATAATCACTTTCAACTTAGTACATTTTATATCTCCCACGTATAGACAAAGAAGAGCCGTACATATGGGTCACGACTTGATTATTCTATATATATTATTTAAATATTATCAAAATTCTATTTGAAGTGGGGACGTGACAATATCTCATTTGATGGATTACAAGACCCACCAAATAGGTACTTGTCAGATCCATCTACATCGAATGAGGAAAATGAGGGAATGCTAAATGAAAGTTCTACATGTAGTACGACTAAAATAGGGAGATCAACTAGAGGTCAAAAGATTAGAAAAAAATTTGATAAACACATGCAATTTTTCCTTGCTAATAGGGGTCATGTTCTTATGATGATGAGACCAAAGGCGACATCAAGGTGCCCTTTCGGTACACACATATTGAGAAAGAATGGGTACCTAATGAGCTACCTCCAATTAACAGTGATTTTTATGTTAATGAGAGGATATATTGCATAGCTCGATCCTCATTACATGGTTTGGGCCTATTTTCCATAGATGGGATAAAGGTATCTTACAAAAAAGTTGTTGAATTGTTCAAGTATGTCGGTCCATGTTACAATTACAATGATTGGATGCAGATTGTTCAATATAAAAAAAGTATGCGTAAGTATGCACTATCAGCTAATTATATACAATGGAAAGAAAATGATCAAAGTAAAAAATTTGCAATGTACATTGATGGGAGACCAAAAAAAATAGGTAATATTGTGAGTTTTATAAATAGTATGAGACCTTCCTCAACTAATAAGCAACCCAATTGCATATTTGAGGCACGTGAGGGGAATCAAGTTTTTGTATGTGCGATAAAATCAATAAGTGCAGGGGAAGAACTGCTAATAGATTACAATTTAAATCGCATAGATACAAACAAAGTTACTATCATGAGGGTGGTAAGTAATATATACCATTTTATTAATAAATTTTTTTTGGCTAAGTCTATTGCTTTCAGTTCGCTAAAGTAATTATAATTAATCTTTGTCATAGGACGATATGGATCCCACACATGATAGAGGCCACGAGGATGCTCCTCCCACCCATTCTTTAGCAAGGGTAAACTTTATTGAAATTGTACAAATTAGATAGTTGAAAAATGTTATATTATTACGTTATTTTATTTACGATTTTGGAGTTTTTTATGATAGCTTTACTGATATTCCTGTCAAAATTTGATGTTCAAGATACGGGAAAAGCACCTGTAGTAAGTACAGAGGCAATAGATACCCCTTCTAATGATGATATCACAGAAATGCCTAATGTAACAATTATGTTGAGGAAAAAATTTAAAAAAATCAATTTAGAAATAATGAGAATTTTGGATGAAGCAAATATTCCAACCGAGGAGATGTTGAAGAGGCTATCTGAATTAAAAGCGCAAGCACGTCTTTATGAAATAAGCAGTAATGAATCTTTAGTTATAACAAAAGTTTAATAAAGGTTTATATTTTATACTCTTTTATGTTATGAAGTAAAATATGTAATATGTGTTCTTGTTACAAGAATTTTTGGCAATTGATCTAGAACCTGGTCAAGGATAACGTGGTGAGGTCGGTACTAGCAAAGCTCTGGCCACCTCAGGTAAAATAATCTTTTAGTTGACAAGTTACAAGGAATTTTTTCTTTGGAACATTTAAAAACTTCTTAAGTTAACTCTTACTTTTATTATTTCAGAATGTCTTTGCTAACAATGTATTGTTCAGGTCATCAAGTGTAGGAGACTCCTCCTAGGAGGTCGACAGATCCATCTGAGATTTCCAAGTGCAATGTCAGCAACAAGGGGCATGCAAACATCAATGCCTTCACAGTCTATGCCAGCTAGTAAATCCTTATTTTGCTATATTTGGTTTTGTGTTAATTATGATTTGATAATTTGTACTTTAATCTTGGGTGCATCACATAGTGGATTATTTTTTTGGAGTAGAAGATACACCAGCGGCACTGTCTGGTACGCTAGATACAAATCAGAGTACATGTATTGGTGATAATTCACCATCATTTCTTGGATCTACTCGTGTTTCTAGGACAGGAGTTATGCAGACGTCATTGTTGATTGACGATAATGAATCGATGCCTTTAAAATGTCCTAAGCTTCTGGGTATTTTAAATAATTATTTTTTATATTGTAATATGCATTTACCTATTCATAACAAGTTTTTGATTGATTATCCCATGACATTTTTTCTAGGAAATGATTCATTTTATAAGACGCTTTATGACCTCGCACTGCATATATTCGTGCCCACCATATGTATAAGGTGGAACATCATAAGTGAACTAACTTTATCCCACTATTTTTTTTTCATATCATTAATTGGTACAATATTTTTTCTTTCATTTGGGTCTTTTCTTTTACTATATCTAACAATTTTGTGTTTTTTCTTAAAAGGTGGAACTTGGAAGACAAAAAATTAAAAGATAAGCTCATTAAAGATTTAGAGCATGAGTTTGGTAATAATATTTTTGGCAAGAAATTTTTTTTAGAAAGAGCTTGCAAACATCTTAAGACTATGAGGGACTCATATAGAAAGAGTCTCATCCAGAACCCAAAGTACAAGTATCCTCCCTTTATTCTAGTGAGGGATTGGAATGAATTCATTTTGGATGCAAAGGAGAAAGGGGATGCTCAAAGAGGAATTACACTAGCAAATGAGATAAGGTATGCAATAGTATTAACTACTAGTACAATGTAATAATGCACTAATTAGTGATATTTATATCTATATCATCTAACATATTTCAAATTTTTCATAGGTTGCAGGACACATCAAAAGCAACAAAGGTCAGGCTGCAAAAGATTGGGCAGCACAAACTTGGCTCTGGTGGATATTCCAAAATTAAAGCATGAATTGTAAGTAGCGGTAAATGAATTGCAGAGAAAAATTATTTATAAAATGCAAATAATTTTATTTAATCAAAAAATGCAAGGCTCTGAATTTAATTTAGAGGCCACGACAGAACACAAAAAAATTGCCTTCAAGGAAGGCTCTCAAGCTGTGGTTGAATGCCTATGGCAAGCTTCCACTGGCCCAACTAAAGAGTTTCCT
Organism: Chamaecyparis obtusa; assembly: GCA_027943335.1. Lineage (NCBI taxonomy): Eukaryota > Viridiplantae > Streptophyta > Pinopsida > Cupressales > Cupressaceae > Chamaecyparis > Chamaecyparis obtusa. The sequence continues at coordinate 1,391,999 of BSBK01007603.1, read as the reverse complement.
TCATCATGTGCAGAAGTAAATATGCCAAAAAATATATTAGAAATTGAATACTTGAGCAACAATCTATTTGATAATAATGTGCATGACATTGCAATGCAACCTCTTCATCGTGACACAGATCATATGCCGCATGATGAAGCCCCTGATGTGCATCGTACTGTCGATGGAGGTTCTCATTTGCTATTTAAAATTAATTATGTAATTATTAATACAATTTAACATCTTAAATTGAACTTGGTGTAACCTTTTTGTGTATATTTTAGAGGATACATAATCATGTCATGCTGAACAAGTGCCAGAGGATGTTCAGACTGATCACCATGTAGATCATGTGGCACATTCAAGTAAAGAAAATCTATGTTTTGTTCTTTTAAATTAATTTTTTGATTTAGAATTCTTTTACTTAAATAAATACTTGTAATTCTCTAATATAAAATGGTGTGAATTTAACTCATGAAGTAGTTGTTATTGCAGCAGACCCCCCTTTGGCACAGTGGCCTCATGTTCCTAAACAGATGAGGAGGAGACGTGTTGGAATTAGAATCAATAGAGGAGGAGAATGATGAGAACATTGATCTTCCTCTTAGAAATTACATGATTAAAAAAATAGCAAGAAACCCAAAAAGAAATGATTATAATTAACATTTTTTGCTAATGAAAGAACGTTGTCTTAATGGATTTAATTTTGTACTAGTAATGTTGATGAATGATGTGTTAATGAATTCTTCATGAATGTTGTGTTAATGAATTATTCATGAATGTTGTTTTAATAAATTTTATGTGTTAATGAATGTTATCATGTGATTATAATGATTAAATGTTATATTTCAAAAATGGATGAATGAATGAATGTTATTAAATGTTAATGGGAAATTTAGAGTGATGTTAGGGGGTGGGGGGCGAGGGGCCAAATGAGCTTCGACCTTCACGTGGTTGGCCTTGTTTAGTAGAGAATATTAAACTATTCTTGAAACCAAGTGAAGCTCAAACTTTAAAGATAAGCTTAGAGTTAATAGTGACAACCAATTAGCAAGTCGAAATGAAGTTCTTCATTACAGGTACCTTTTTAATTTTTAAAGCACAATGTCATGTTTTAATATTGTGTAGTTTTTTTCTTATGTCAAAGTATTCTTTTACTATAAGAACATAATTTATGACCATTTTAGTAACTATTCTAACATCGCTTTATGACAAATCCTGTTTTGGCAAAGATGGTGATAAGTGGTGCTGTCTATTCCTTGGGAGATTGGATTGCACAATTCTGTATCTCAAAATCATTTGCATGTGGCAAAAATGCATACTTACAACCATTTCATTCTACATTTAAAAACATTGATGACACTATAGACACAAAATAATGCTCATGTTGTTGACTTGACAGTGCTATGAAGGCAAACCAATTTTTGAATTTGATCGAACCCGGATGTTCAGATCTAGTCTCCTTGGATTTAGTCTTCATGGTTCTTTGTCTCATTATTACTATCATCCTAGTGAGGTAACACCTTTGCCTTCTTTCTTAGTCTCTTACAGTTCATACTTGTTTAATTTGAATAATTTTCGAGTTCCTTGCAAAAAGGGTATGACAAACAAATATGGGTATACAGGCTCTATTTCCTTTCCAGGATTGGTGGGTGGTGCCTGCAAAAGTGGCCTTTGATCAAACTATCAAAATTAATGCCATATGTTGCTTACATTTGATTAATTTTCCATATTAATTACTCTCTTTAGTTGTATTAGAAACTTTTTCCTTAAGCATGTGTGATGCAAACCTGTAACACCTCTTTTTTCCATATGTAATCATGATGCTCTATTTCTTGGTAGTTGTGACTCTTAATGATTAAACCATCTCTTGATCATGTTATTGCACTTGATATATGACTATTTCATGTAGGTGCCTTGGTTTATCTCTTATCTCTAGTTGAACATACTATAATTATTTATTATCCTTGTATGCATGTCATGGTTCGATCTATGTTCCCTCTTAAGCTGGTCTCTTTGTATGTGACTTCCCTACTAGCATTGTTTCCTCATCACTGTGATGTTCACTATCCACATCTATTTGCATGATTAAACTGTTTAATTTACTAGATACCCAATCAGCATTATCATTTTCTTCTTTTATTCATTCATTTGGAGTTGTATTTAGAGGTAGATATTTGTTGCCGATTTCATGTTTATCTGTTACGTATGCTATTTACTGCAGAAAAATACAATCATCCATGAATTTAGAAAGAAAGAAGAAGATTTACTAACTAATTCTAAGGATTAATAAAAACAAATTTCTATAACAAGGCTTCAGAATACAAATAAATACCTGTGATGTCTTATCTAAAATACCGAAAGCTTTTTAGTGGCCTGATAAGAACTTATCTTGCTTTTATTTTTGTACTTTCTTGAAGTGTGATTTGTCTCTTATGTTTTTTATTGGCATTTTAGCTTATATTTGCTATTCTATACCTTAAAATCAGAGAGCGTATGATTGTCTACTTTTCTTTCATCATTATATTTGTATATATTCAATATTCAAACTGAAATGGTGCTTTTGTTTTCAGGGATGGACCCTCTATGAGATTGTTGTAATACCCCCAAAATGGGCTATAAGTTCATTAATCTCCTATATCAACATATCAAACAAAATCGACATCGAAGTCCTAACCTAAGGCACATCTGAACATCATCAAATCTTAATTGATTATCCTAAATTTTGCATCGGAGAATATTCCTAGTAATATTCCTAATCATCATAATTATATTTGATTTAATGATTATTTGACGATAAATCTAATTTATCCTAAAATTTGATAAATTGAATATTTTGCATATTTAATTAATTGGATTTAATACTGCCACTTAATTATTTAATTGAATTTAATTATATTTATTCCTAATTATTACTATTTAATTTTGACAATAAATCAAAATTCTTATCATTAATTGATTAAATTCTTATTTAATTAATTAAAGCAAGTTTCATATTTAATAATATTAATTTTGAATAAAAGTTTGAAAAATGATTGATTAACTCATAAATCAATTGTTTTATTTTCAAAAATCAGTTAAGTTGGAAATAAATCACTTTATTATTAAATTAATTCATAAATAAAACATGCACAATCATAAAAGCAGACAACTATCAATTATCAATTAAAACTAAACTTTATTTTGAGTTAAACTCTGCTTTTGCATATTTTTGTGAGTTAAATTATCTTTATTTAAAAATAACTCAAAAATCAACCTGAGTTATTTGAGTGATTTATAGTTTTTTTTCATGCACCTCCAAAGCCTTGAATTTCTATAAAATCAAGGCTCAGCTCTTCATAATTCATCTCATAATTTTGCAAGCTTACTTTGCCAAAGTTGTCTACGAATTGCACAACTATTTTGAAGAATTGAAATTTGGAGAATCAAAGCTTATTGCAAATCAAGGCTATTGTGAGATCAATTTGTTTGTTTTATATTCATTTAGATTCTTTTTCATATCATTGTTAGATCATTTTAGCATATCAATTTCTATATTAGCATAGATTCATATCAGTTTTTCATTATTATTGCATAGAAAATTAAAAAAAAATAGATTAATTGCATTCATATTTCATATCAGTTTTGCATTCAAATCCTTCATTTAGGTGTCGTCAAGGTCACTGATCTCGATAACAATCTGAGAACATCAATCTCGCACCTATTAGAAGGCAGTAAATCGCTTGGTTAGATTAGATTTCAATTTTGCACGATTTGATTATAGCTAACCTCTAATGTTTTACTAAAGTGTTGTGTTTACAAATCAAGTACAATTTTCACACACATTTCTAGCACCCACTGTGGGGCAACCCACCTTTACATGCTAGTTTTGATTTTTTGGGGGAGCTAAAACCCTAAAGTTTCAAAGATTTAATTTTATCTCCCAAACGGCTTGAATTTTTTCTCTAAAATTTGTTTTGCAAGTTGCACACATATCAGAAAAGCTACAGTAAAAAATTTAGAATTTTCTGAGATGTTTTGAATTTTTAATAAATTTTTCTTGAAATTTTAGAAAAAATTAATATCTGACGCAAATCAGCATATTTTTCAAAAAAAATTATATTTTCGAAAAGCTCTTTAAATTATACAGGGGGTCCATTCTTTGTGTTTTAAATTTGAAGGCAATATAGTATCTCAAATAGTCAATTTACAAAAACTGGTCTATTTTGATAAAATGGGTCTCTAGGGCACAAATGAAGAGATTTTTCTAAAAATTTTACATTTTTGGAAAGATCTCTATTTTTTAGCAAGGGTCTTTGTTTCAAATTTTTATTTTTGTAGCCAAAATCATTAAAAAAAAATCAGATCTTGTTGACTAGGTCAAATGCAGCAAAAAAAAATAAAGTTTTGTGATGGGTATGCACTTATTTTTTTTACATGGTTCAATGAATGATATGAGTTGTCATTTAGGTTAATTGTTGGTTATTATTGCTGATAATAATTGATTTTTAGAGCTAACCCTATGGTTTTCATAAGTTGAATATATGTTGCATATCTTGTTTGCTTGTTTGCTTGTTGGAGAGTTCGTCACTTGCTTGCATGGAAAAGCTCAACAAGAATTGCTAAAAATCAAGTAAAATCTACTAAGCGCGTTGCAAGGATCCCAGGTATTCTCCTTCATCTAATAACATTTCGATTTGGACTTAAAATAAATCTCTTATGTGTCTGGCTTGTGTGCATCTTTTCATGCTTTTGTCTATTTCTACACACTTGCATAATTGATACTAGGTTGTGACCCCTTAAGGATTCATTAAGTAGTCTTAGATACTTGTGATTGATCTTGATTGCTATCTTGGGTTATTAGACTCACTAATCTGCCGACCCCTCGTTCCACCCCGTGGTTGCAAGGTCAACGCCACATTAAAGGGGAGGGGTCAACAGGACAGAAGCGTTAAGTGTTCCACTTGGCAACCCATTTATGCTTTTAGGAACTCACTTATTTTCTAAGTTGGGGACTCATTTTCAGCTTGTGTGAGGTGTTAAGTGTTCCACCTTGTGGACTCATCTCATATTCACTTTAAGCGTTAAGTGTTCCTCTTTCTATTTTTTGGGTAGTTTTGGTAGATTGGCTTTTTAAAAATATACATCTGTGCTCACATAGTAATTAGGCCCTATGAACACTATTCGTGATTCTTGAGAGATTGGATTCTCAGTGAAATCCTTCTTGATGATAGAATCCTTGTAGGTAGGGAGGATACTTAGTGCGTTCCACATTCAACTTGGTTAGTGCGTCTTCTCTTATAGATCGATACATTCTCTCCCAGGAGAGGTTGATAGATCACGTGGGGTTGACATCACGAGCTTTGGTGAATCAAAATTGGTTAGTGTGCCTTCTCTTATTTATCGATACATTCTCTCCCCGAAGAGGTTGATAGATCATGTGGAGTTGACATCATAGACCTTGGTCAAGAAAAACTTTGTCTTAGCGTGTCAGATTTATCTGCCTGCTTTGTTTGGGTTAAAAGTGAAAATGCATCAAAACCTTAGATCTAGAGCCAAGTCCCCTTGTGGTACAATACTATGAGTCATCTTTAGAGAGGGTTAACCGCAGCGAACACTCCTTTCACAAGGCAAACTGTGTTGACGAAACCTCAAGCGGTAATAGCCATTTTCGTCGTGGTAGTGACAGCCACTATATAAATATCCTTGTGGAAGAAATCTCCATGGGTATGGTTCATTGTTGGGTTGTCAGATCTCCCTAGCAGCTCCTGAAGATTAAGTTCTCGGACTGTGTCAAAACCTTGGTGCGTCGAGATTGAAGTTCACCCCTTTGGATCATAAAAGTTGCAGAGTCAAACCATTACTAAAAACCCTAGTGATGCCAAATTTTTATTTTCTAGGGTATATGTGCGTCATTGCAAAACATTTTGGAACATACACAATTAGCACTTCTGAGAATTAGAATGAATAAGTCACTTGATTGTTCATGCGCAAGGTTGCTTTTGTCCTTGTTCATTGTTTTTAGACATGCTTGAAATCACTTGCTTGCTGTTTTGCGTGCTTGTTTATCTATCTGGTTATTGAAAATAGACAAATCTGTTACAATCCTCAAATCTGGACATTGAAATTTACAAACAATTCAAATCTAAAAACTCAAAATTTACAAAATCTGAAGTAAAATTCTTTTTTGGAGTCAAAAGTCATCTCAGGAGGTCAGAAAGTCATACAAGTTTCTATCAAGTGTCATTTCATTACTGCCCATCTGTTGTATGGTAAAGAACCCAATGTCGTATGAGTCTTTCTACCAGTCAAATTCAAAAAGTCAAATCCTGCTTGCAACTATCGTACGAGTCTGTAGAGTGTCATTTGGAAAAATTTTGAAGAGTTGTCAAAAAATTGTCAGAATTGCCAGATACCCAGCTTTTTCAGCCTAGTTCCAGAATCTATCATACAAGTCACTGTTTCAAGAACAGAGCAGTAGCCATTGAGAATCAGTACACATGTCTCAAAGAACCAGTACACATGAGGAAGAAACTCTGATGAGGGCCATGATGAAACAGATGCACTCTATGCAAGTCAAGATTAACAAACTTGAGAAAGAAAAGGAACCTAAAGAGTTCTCCATGGAAGCTCTATGCCCTTTTCCGTTTGATAAAGACTTGTACATGTCACCATGCCCCCAGAAAGAATTTGAGCAATGTGATAACCTTTATGATACCTCTTCCACAGAGAGTGACACATCCAGCTTTGGAGACTACGATGACTATGACGACAGACAATGTAATGATACCTATGACACCTCTGTTCCTAAGAGTCCTCCTCGTCGTGTGTTCCTACTTACTACAAATGGGTCATCACATTGGATAGATCGTGATGGTGATCCATATGATTCTGATTTTGAAAGAGATTTTAATGGCTTTTGTGGACAATATCTAGATGATACATCTACTTCTATTGAGAAATATAAAATGTACTATGATAATTTAAAACATTAATACTATAAGGATCTCTCCTCTAAAAACTCTCAGGCTGAAAATAAAGATTACACTCTCAAGCAAGATCATGTTAATGTTGAACTTTTGTCTAGTGATGGTTCCCTTCCATCCCCTACTTCCTCCAATACCCATACATTTCTTAAAACTTCAAAGTCTTCCAAATCTTTCACAAGTCCTTCATCCACCAAAGGTCTTAATACTTTTCATGCGATTTTCTATAGTTATCCTCAAGGGCTACCCCTTGAAGAAACTCAAGCTAACCTTCACTTGGCTGCAAATAATTTTCATAATGCTAAACCCAAAGAGCCTAAGCCTTTATATGCTATAATGCCTACTCCAGCTAGTCCTTCCCCATCTCTTCCAAATTCTTCCATACCATTCCAACATGCTTCTTTGTCTTTAGAAGTGGCTCCATGTCAAGAGGACTCTAAAAGTGATAAAGAAAAAAACATAAAAAAATATCAAGATCAAGAAACCTCCATGTCATCTACTCCTTTTCATGATGTCTCTTATCCACTTCAGGGTTCTTTTGATCCTGCACATCTTTTTTCATGCATTCCACCATGTCTTAAGTCTTCTCCTAAGCAAGATCAAGCTACTACTTACACTATTGAGCTTATTGTCAATCAAAATAATCTTACCCCACTTGCACTTTCCAAAGCTGATACTTCCATTAAGGTTGGTAAAAATGGTGTTGTTCCTTCCAATGTTAAGCCTATTAAAAATCAAGAGAAAAATTATGCACTTATGCTATCCAAAGATCCTTGTCAAGATCAAAGTCTTCCATCTTCTTATTCTACCACTCCATGTTCACTTCCACTTTTTACTCTTCCTAAGTCTTTGTAAGCTTTGAACAATCCTATCAAAAAAAATGCTCATATTCAAGATGTCCACGATTCTATTGAAAATTTTAATGCTTACTCTAAAGATGTTGATGTCCTTGGTTGTCATATAAATGTTGATGAACTTGTTAATTATCTTTTTGCATCTTCCACTTCCATCCTAGGACCTGTTCCACCACTACAAAGGGCTTCACATCTACCTTCCATCTTGGGTCCTTATGTCCCTTCACTTTCCCCTCCCAACTCTCCTAATTTGCCATCCATTTTGGGTCCTTACATCCCTCCATCTCCCATCTTTCCTCAAGATCAACATAGATGCATACCCTTGAATCCTTTTTATCTACCCACCCATCTAAACCAGTCATATCCTCCTTCTTCCACAAGTCCCAAGTCTTTTAGAAGTAACTTGAATGTTCAATACAAGAAAAATAAGCAATACAAGAATCCATCAAAAAAAAATCACCATGTCTCCTCTAAACGACATGGATGCATAAAGTCAAAAGAGATATCTAAGACGAAAACTACAAGACAAGTATGGGTTCCAAAATCCATCATTAAAGATATTCTCTCCAAATTACCAAAAAGAAATAAAAAGCCTATAGCTATATGGATTCCAAAATCTCTCTTGAAAGAGTCTGGTGTTGAGCAAAAAGTGAAGTTGACATTCAAGCTTTCAAAGACTTCCACTTCATCTTCTTCCAAAAATATTTTTCCATTCCATGTGCCTAAACCACAACTTCTGCTATCCATTCGCCATATTACTTCACGTATTCTTTCATTCACATTTCCTCCATCCTCTCCCCACCCTTCAAGGCATGTGTTGATGTTGATCTTGCCTTCCTTTCCATCTACCCTTTCACAATCCTTCCATTCATTATCCTTTTACCTTCTATCATTTTTCCTCATTTGCCTATTCCTCCTATCTTCCAACCTCACTCGCTTTACATAAAACCCTATCCTCCATTTTTATCTTCCATATTCCTTTCCCTATCAGCATCTTTGAGCATATCATGGTTTATCCTTTCAAAGAGCATTATCTAAAAATCTTGCTTTCTTCCAAGAGAATTAAACAAAAAAATTAAAAATTAAAAATGTGCCTTGGTGAAAACCTAGAAACAGGCGCCTTGGTAGCAAAAGTAAAGAGAAATAAATTCATCCTATGGTGAAAACCACTCCCTTGTGGCACCTTGGATAAGTATCGTGATGAAAACTTGAGAATCAGGCATCATGCGTAGTTCTTCTACATATTTCATCAATTTCATCTTCTCTCTTTGATCTTGACAATGTTGATCTATACACGAACATTTGGCTATTTTGTGAGCTATCTTACGATGATCTTGCTTTCATTCCCTTCCTGTTTAACTTTCATATTTATTTTCCTCCATTCATTCTAGTCTTTCGCTATCATTTCCCCTTTGGTCTTGATCTAATAAAAAAAGAAACAAAGAGTAAAACACGGTGCTATGAAGCCTCTTGACATGTCTACTCCTTTGGACTATATCCTGTCTTTCTTTGGCATTACGCTTTTGTGATTTATCTTATGCTGACCTTTTATTGCTTGTCCAAATGTGCCTTTCATGACAATTTTTCCTTAGCTTGAGTATTCTTGAGGAGTTTTCCCTTGAGGATTTCTTCCCTTCATTCTCCTTCATTCTCTTATCTTCCATCTCTTCCACCAGCTTGTCAATCCCTCTTGTTCTCCACCTTGCTAGACATTGGGACTGCACGATATGATCTTGCTTGGGAGTTTGCAATGGAAAAAGATGCTATCAAGTATACCAAGTATCAGAATAAGTATCAAAATCAGTATCAAAACAAGTATCAGAACTAGTATCAAAACCAGTATCAGAACAAGTATCAGAACCAGTATTAGAACCAGTATCAGAACAAGTATCAGAACCAGTATCAGAATAATTATCAGAATCAGTATCAGAACAATTATGAGAATCAGTATCAGAATCAGTATCGGAACAAGTATCAGAACCAGTATTAGAACAAGTATCAGAACAAGTATTAGAACAAGTATTAGAACACCTATAGGGGCTACACCTTTCGCTTTAGTTTATGGGTCTAAAGCAGTACTACCTATTGAGGTTGAAATCCCATCACTAAGAATCAGAATGCATGGTCTAAAAATTGATGATGACTATAGAGTGTCTAGGTTGGAAGAACTTGAACTACTAGATGAGTGCAAACAAGCAGTGTATGATCATCTTAGAGTATATCAGAAGAGAATGTCTACAGGTTACAACAAGAAAGTCAAACACAGATAATTTCAGGTTGGCGATCTAGTCTTGAGAGAGAATCCTAAAAATCAATCACATCGAGAACACAAGGGGAAGTTTGAACCCAACTGGCTAGGTCCCTTTGTAATCACTGCTACTTTTAGCTCTGGTGCCTATCAACTCTCAACGACTGAAGGAGAACAACTCCAAGAACCAATCAACATTCTCCATCTGAAGAAATTCTATGCCTAAGGTATTCAGTCTATGGTAAAATATTTTGAAAAAATGAACATCTTGGTGAAAACCTAGCAATATGTGCCTTGATGATTCACAAAAAAATAAAAAAATATCAAAAGTACAAATTCAAAAAAATTGAAAAATGAAAAATACAAAAAATGAGAAAAAAAGAAAAAGTGCCTTGGTGAAAACCTAGAAACAGGCACTTTGGTAGCAAAAATAGAATCTCTGCCAATATGGTGAAGACCCGGCAAATGGGCGCCACTTGTTTCAAAATGCTCCATCTATCAGTGCAATCTTGGTCTTTTCCAATTTTCAGTTTTGCTTTAATTTGTACATATCTGACGGTTTGTTTCTGTATTTTCAATTTTCAATAAGTCGGTCTGTACACCACTGAGCTCAAGCTTTTGTACCTTATCAATGCTTAACACTTGGGGGCAATCAATGTTATATCTTATGGCCTCCAATATATCTTAGACATATCATATCTAGTCAGAGTCCCTCGAAGCTTCATTTGAGTCAGTCAAGTCTGTCTCGTCTCCAAAAAGAATTTTGCAGCTACAACAACAATCAAACACAAACTGAAAATAATCTATTCTTTTTACATGCTTTTATCTCCTTGTATGCTTACTGATTCGCATTGAGATTTCTGCATATTGTGTCCCTTCGAGCTCTTTGATGATGTCCTTTATAGGATTTAGAGAGTGATGACTGGGGGCATAATTTTTTCTTTGTTTTCTTCTTGTATGTGAAAATCTAGCAACTTTGGAAATTCTGGATTGAAAAGGTGTCTGACTATAAGAGCCTCTATCTCGAATTGGATGGCCATGCGTACCTCGACCATTGATACCTAGAAAATTTAAGGAAGTTTGATCTAACTATTGTCTTTTTGAGTGAATTCTTTCTCCTACTGTGAAACGCAATCTTACCTAAGGATGTGAATGATAAAGTGTCACTGCGGGTAATTCACATCGGATTTAGAATAATCTCTTGGCTGTTTGATGTGTTTGTCATGCAAGGCGTATTCAGGTCATCATGATGTTTATGTTTTGATGCTTATACAAATTGCTATATCAAAATGGACATGATATTCAGGTTATCCTGGCATTTATGCCTTGGTGCTTATATCTAATCCAACATTCTGAAAATAAAATCAATATTAATATATCCATGGTTGTTGACCAGTGGGTGTTGTATTGATTCTTGCGCATACAAATCGATATTCATATGTCTATGGTTTCATAGCTAGTGGGCATTGTATTGATTTATCCGGTTACCTAAAAGTTCAATGATGATAACAAATCGACACATGATCAGTGAGTAGGTCCTGGGTCCTAGGGTTGCATTATCATCCTGCATGTTTCTTTGCATTTTGCACTTTGCATGATCTCACAAATTGCTTGAACACTTAAAAAAAATTTCAATCACCTCTTCCAATCTAACAAGAGTTGAATCTCACACGAAGGTTTCTCCAATGAAATAGCAAGTACAATCCTTTTTCGAGATCAAAATCAAAATCTGAGATTGTTTATATTATTAACTACTTGCATAATCAACCTTCAATCATAGTAGAAATCCATTTTTCAACTTAACTGATTATCTTACATCAAACTATCAAAATTTTAACTTGGTCAACTATGGTCAACTCATGGTTTAACCTAGTCAAACTTGGTCTCCAGGACCTCCAAACGATGCAGAATGTGTTCCCGAACGTGTTTAACCACTTCTCAAATCAATTAACATGCTTCTAAACTCTCAACGCTGACTTTTCTTGTCAGATTTCAATTTTAATCCCGAAGGGGGCATGGTATTGCACATCATTCAAAGTCTGTAATCAAATTTGAAATCATATCTTTATGGAAATCATATCTTCCTTAGTAATCAAGATAACAACCACATCTAGTTACTGATTCATCAAAAAAGACCTCATCGCTCGGGGAAAATCTATCATCACTTGGGGCATATCAGATTCATCAAGATCCATATCAATCTGGTATTCTCCTAATCTTGTAAACTGTATCAGTATTTGCAACCATCGGATCATAGTGTTCTTTCCTTGGTTCTTCGGCAACTGAAGGGTTCAGATGTAATACCTGCTAGTTTTGCTAAGACAATCGAGTCTAGAACCGGTCACTCACTTCTTCGCAATCATAAGGTTCAGAATCAAGCGTTTTGACACTTTTTTTTTGCAATCCTCGGTTCATCGCTGCTACAATGAACACTATCTTTGGTCATTCAGGACCTATTATCTTCATATCAAATCTTTCAATCAGCTTTTGTCTCATCAATTATCAATTTCGAATTAGTTTCATATCTCTATCAAACACAGACTGTCTTTGAACCACTGCGCTTCGCACATCAATTCAAAGAGGGGCAAAATGTAATACCCCCAAAATGGGCTATAAATTCATTAATCTCCTATATCAACATATCGAACAAAATGGACATCGAAGTCCTAACCTAAGGCACATCTGAACATCATCAAATCCTAATTGATTATCTTAAATTTTGCATCGGGGAATATTCCTAGTAATATTCCTAATCATCATAATTATCTTTGATTTAATGATTATTTGGCGATAAATCTAATTTATCCTAAAATTTGATTAATTGAATATTTTGCATATTTAATTAATTAGATTTAATACTGTCACTTAATTATTTAATTTAATTTAATTATATTTATTTCTAATTATTATTATTTAATTTTGACAATAAATCAAAATTCCTATCATTAATTGATTAAATTCTTATTTAATTAATTAAAGCAAGTTATCACATTTAATAATATTGATTTTGAATAAAAGTTTGAAAAATGATTGATTAACCCATAAATCAATTGTTTTATTTTCAAAAATCAGTTAAGTTGGAAATAAATCACTTTATTATTAAATTAATTCATAAATAAAACATGCACAATCATAAAAGCAGACAACTATCAATTATCAATTAAAGCTAAACTCTATTTTGAGTTAAACTCTGCTTTTGCATGTTTTTGTGAGTTAAATTATCTTTATTTAAAAATAACTCAAAAATCAACCTGAGTTATTTGAGTGATTTATGGCTTTTTTTCATGCACCTCCAAAGCCCTGAATTTCTATAAAATCAAGGCTCAGCTCTTCATAATTCATCTCATAATTTTGCAAGCTTACTTTGCCAAAGTCGTCTACGAATTGCACAACTATTTTGAAGAATTGGAATTTGGAGAATCAAAGCTTATTGAAAATCAAGGCTATTGTGAGATCAATTTGTTTGTTTTACATTCATTTAGATTCTTTTTCATATCATTGTTAGATCATTTTAGCATATCAATTTCCATATTAGCATAGATTCATATCAGTTTTTCATTATTATTGCATAGAAAATCAAAAAAATATAGATTAATTGCATTCATATTTCATATCAGTTTTGCATTCAAATCTTTCATTTAGGTGTTGTCAAGGTCACTGATCTCGATAGCAATCTGAGAACATCAATCTCGCACCTATTAGAAGGCAGTAAATCGCTTGGTTAGATTAGATTTCAATTTTGCACGATTTGATTATAGCTAACCTCTAATGTTTTACTGAAGTGTTGTGTCTACAGATCATGTACAATTTTCACACACACAATTGTTAGATATGCTCCTGTGCATAACTAGACTGCATATGAAGAGGCCTTGAAGACAAATCCTGTTTTGGCATAGATGGCGATAACAGGTGTTGTCTATTCCTTGGGAGATTGGATTGCACAGGTCTGTATCTCAAAATCATTTGTTTGTATCCTTGTATGCATGTCATGGTTTGATCTATGTTCCCTCTTAATTGCTAATGTCATTGTGTGATGGTTAAATTGCGGTAGTGTGATTCTTTCCATCATGTTCAAACCCCCACTCCTTGATCTTGACTTTTGGCTTGACTTCTCTTTGCAACATGAACACTTGCTTCTCTATGTTGGCCATCAACAACTTCCTCTTCCTGTTTTGAACCTCTACTTTTGCATACATCTAAAACTTCAATAAATCTAGTTTCCAAAGACACTCCTCTTCCTTGACACCATCAACATACCATGCCTCCATGCTTGGAGAGTAAACAATCTCTTGAGCCATTTCATGGCCCATCATCATAGCTAACTCATCCTTAGTCTCTTCCCTTGAGACCAACTCAACCCTCGCCAACTGATCCTTACTCTCATGTCATTCCTCATGGCATACCTCACAATCATCAACCTCCATGGCCACATCATTACCCTCACTATGTGATGTCATAGGAGTAACTTTCATACTACCCTTATCTTCCTCCAAAGGAAACAACATAGTGCCTACCACAACTGACTCATCACTCTCAAGCCCTTCAAGACTTGCGTCTTTGCTATATTCAGTAGCATCTTACATCTCTGAATCAACATCAAGAACATTTTCATTGCTTGATTCCTTGTCTTTCTCATCCACCAACTTTCCTCCTTCTACTAGCCTTTGCACAGACCATTGCAGCTTCTTCTTGACACTCAAATGCCAACTTTTCACTACCTTCAATGACCTTTCTCTTAAGTGCCTACATTTTTCTGCAATCAACTTTAGATATCAAAGGAAAATCCTAGTAAGATTAGCTTTAGGCTTTCATGAGTAGTAAGATTAACATACCAAAATATCCATGTTTGCAAGTTTCAGATCCTTTTTTATGGACATTCTGTTGTAGAACATTTTCTTTTTGCTAAGGTTGCTCATATCTAAGACACACAGAAGGAAGTTTATGTTATCTTCATTAATTTCAATCCATGTTCTTTTTAAATGGCAAAGAGCGGGGAATTCTCAACTCGTAGCCAAGGTAGATTTTCAAAGGTTGATATGTTATCGCCATCTTCTAGTGTCTGTTATCATTTGGACAAAAAATGCCACTAAATAAGGGACTTAAATTGTTTTGTATTGAGGGCCATTGAGCAAGGAGAGCTCATGGAAGTAATAAAACAATTTTTATGCTTTTTGATTAGCCTTCAATGATCTAGACATGGTCAATAACTCAGTTGTTCAGATGGTTGAATACCTTGTGGAATTCTATTAAAAAATTAATAACATCGGGTTCCTCCCAAATGAACTAAAAAAGAAACAATTTTTCCATTGAACTTACCTTGAATATCAAACAACGATGTTTGTATATCAGAACATTGGTTATCTTTAACAGCATAGAACTTTTTTTACGAGATTGATGTTTTTTGGCTCAGGGCAATTTCTAGCATAATGATCTTTCCCACAATTCTAACATCCACTCGCAGGACCTTGGTGGAAACGTGAATGTTGTTTCCCCCCAATTTGGAGGCTATTTCCAACAGAGTATAATTTTTTATGAGAGTTTTCTCTGCTATAATTTCCTTTAGGATTTTCCTTTGATAATGCTAAATTTCTTTAGAGAAATGTCTCTTATGAGGTACCTTCGCACTTGACATGGTTGCATTCTTTTGTAGCCCTTATTATGCTTATAGTCTTGTGAACCCTTAATTCTTCATTTCTCTTTTTTCTCTCCTCTATAGGAATATTTAGTGAGTAGGATTTGTCATGTTTACATTGTGTATTTTCATATCTTTTAGCCCTTACTTGAACTTTGTGATCTTAGTCTTTTTCATTTTGGATGTAATTAGCCTTGCTTAAGTTCAATAGTTCTTTGGGAAATGTCTGAGAGGCCATTAGGACTCCTGAATTGTCCAACAACTATCTCATGGAGTCTAATAATGGCCATAATCAGAGTGTCAGAAATACCAATGCTCCATATTCATGGAGCAATAGCTGTTACAGGATGGGGCCAATGATAACAAAAGACTTTAGAAGACCAATAATTAGCCCTTTCGATGATAGCACTAAGAGTGAAAATGTGGTCAATAGTCTCCAATTCACATACTTTCAACAACTTCAACTACAAGAGTGATCTGGAAATGGCCTGCAATATTGCAATTGAGGGTAGTTTTGTAACATAGAGGTAAGTTTAATGATCAAGGTGAGGCTTTCCCCAAGAATTAGAGCTCATTACACTTGGATATTAACTAATAGGTAAGCCAAATAAAGTTTCAAAAAAATTATAAGAATAATTGAGTCCAATGTGGTCTCCTAGCACTCAAGCTGGAATGTTGACTAATGGGTAAGTTCAAAGGATCAATGTCATAACTTGTAGGTCTGTAACAATTGTTTTGGCAACTTATTTTATAGTAAGAACAATGCACCAAGATAAGAAGGTACAATTTGTGAAAGCATGTTCCTTGCAAAAATAAGGGGATTTCATTTCATATGTAGTGTGTTGGTGATAGTGAAGTGATATTCCTTCAAACATTATTTGTGCATTACTGATTAATGTTTATGTCTTATTTGTATCTATTTATTATTGACATTCTTCTTGATGAATTGGTTTCTAGGTTGGGAGTCCATTGGCAGATCCATATCTTGCATTTACAGCTGGTATGAATGGCTTAGTAGGGCCTCTCCATGGTTTAGCAAATCAGGTATAAAATATATGCCTGCTATTGCAATGAATATTGATGAAAATAAGATCATTTTTATATACTTAAGTGGCAAGGGATAAAAATATGTCCATATTTGTTGAAATTGGAAGGGAAGCAACAAAATTCTTACTGCTTAGTTCATTTCACAGGTTTTGGAGGTTCATTTGTCCCTATTAGACTCTCTTTGATTTCTCTATGGTAAAATAAAAATTGTATTAGTATTCATAAAAAAATAGGAATTAGTAATTTGTACAACCAGATGGGGAAATGGGAGGGAAACCTAGCTAGAACTTTCAGGGCATCATCTAGTGGACAACTAACTAGTAGGCTCAGGGTGTGTCAAATAACTGAGTTTGCTAAAAAAAGTTTCTTCTTTCTCTGTTGATTTCAAAAGGAATGGGATATAACCATTGTGTACAATTCGAGGATAATTGGCTGGGGTGATAATTCTTAGTGTGCATGCTAGGTATTCATGCACCATGGTGTGGTATCTATTGTTCACTATAGTCAGCCAAGTCAGATATCTAAAATCTAGATAGTTTTTTAAAAAGTTCCTAGTATGTATGCGAAGCAGTTGGAGAATGTTGGGAACGGACTTGGTGGAGTTGTGGCAATCCAATTTCTCAATGTGCATCCATTTTTAAGGAGTGGAACCTAGTAATGTCCTCTTTCAGGTACATTTATTTGGGTGCATATTTCTTAATTGCATTCCAACTTGCACAAGAAATCTGAACAGGTGAATGAGAGAGGTAAGCTTGATGAACCTCAAATGCAGACCCAAGTGCAGATGAGGGATTAACCCTGCACCTATTTCAAGATCAAAATGATCACAAATCAATGGGTTCAGTGTGGTAAGGATAATGAATCTGGGTGGGCAGCAAGGTTATTTGAATGATCTTAGTGCACAACTGATCATGATCCAACCTAAATGCCTCATTGATGCAAGGTTTTCATTACTTTGGAAGGTGAGCCCCCTGTTAATGTATTGGTAGCTACAAGAGAGATTTATGGACTCTTCTTATGTTTGACATCAAGCTTTCTATGTTGTGTATCGCATATTTAGCATCATGTGTTAGAGGCCTTATTATGGCACCGTGACTGCTTGGCTTTATGTTTATCTGGCATATTACCGTTTGGTATCCTCTTGCGTACATAATTTCATTGTCGGCATTGAAAGCTCATGCATCAGTTATGTTTATCATCGATTCATTTATGAGTTTGTTGTTTCTCTGATTAATGATGTCAGTTCATATTCTACCATTGCGAGGTGTCTTTGGTAACCGTCATTGCTTGGTGTCTATGGGGAAACCGTTCATGTTTATGAAGACAATAATCAAGTGTTGTTAAGCATTTTAGCTGAGGTGGATTTGCTGTGAGATATTATGAGCTTCCATTTTTGGCTCACGAAAACATGTCGCTGGAGAATCCAAAGTGACTATTCATTGTAACTGTTGTCGATTCATGATGGATAACGGCGATGACTTTTGGTATTCATCAAGGAGAAGTCTATTCATTTGTTTGGACGCATAATATAGTTTTTGTTGTCAAGTATCGTAAGTAGATGTCTTTGAGAAGAGTCGAGCATCTTTGTGTATGAAGTGTGTTATTCTCGTGTTTGGAAAATAAGTCTAATGCTGTAATAAGTGTATTATTTTTGCTACAGTATGTATTTCGATATATGATCTATGATCAAGAGATTGTGGTGTATGAGTCTTGATTATTAAAAGGCAGTTTTGTATATTGTATAACATGGACTGTAGATTCATTATTATTGTGAAGAGTATGCTTTGTATGGATTGTACTCAGAGGAGAATTCTTTAGTATTTTAGTTTGTGAGCATTGTAACGTTCAAATTCCTATTATTATTATTATGCTTTGTTTTAAAATCTGTCTTTAACCTATCATCTTTCTATTCCATGGTGCAGGTGTTGATAGTGTTGGAATAGTAAGTGCAGCTCTGGTGACTTATGCTTCAATACAGGCACTAAAATCATATGTTGTTTTAAATGTAGGCACTACAGGTAGATTTAAGGTATTTTAATTAACCCATACATTTTCTTGACACTATTTTTTCAAATTTTATTTGTTAGTGCAGTTTTTTGACTTCAATGGTCTACTTATTTTTTCTTAGACATGAGGCATGCTATCCTTCAATGTCTAGACTTTGCTAGAATAATTTTTCATTTATAATGTATGCCAACTGAACATTTATATGTCTATGTGGATTGTAAACATATTATATGAATACCAAAACCTTTAAGTTGATGATTATCATACAAATAAATTGAATTAGCTCAATATCCTTATCAAAGCCCGAGCAGGACATAAATGAAAGAACACAGTCCACATTGGCTCCTTAAATCTGACCAATGGTTAGATTTTGACATTATTTACTTTTTTTCTACTGTGGTTGGCTACCAATAGGTAATAATGATATCATCTTTTACATATGTTAATCTTCTTGAACTCTTTAGGGCAATTTTTTCTCTATATGATCTTAGAGTTGTTTTGCATACCCAATACTAATAGTTTTAGTGTAGTCTGCAAATTTGATAGTTGCTTGTGGAGATAGGTTTTAAACTTTTTTGGATTGCTTTTCAGATTTCATAGCAAAAGGCCCACAAAAGTAACACTGGTGTATGCCCAATCATTCTAGATAAAACAATCTACAACACCATTGACACCTCTCCTTTCCAGGCATCATTTTTTTTCTATGCTCTGACTCAATAATGTTATATGTTGTCAAAACAATATCATAATCATAAAATTCTGTAATATCTTTACATCTATTAGCACTGTGATAAACTAGAACTTTAGTGCTTCCTTAACTTGTGAACCTTGCAATCTCATTTCTCCATTGGATAACTGCTACCATTGGACAAACAACAAGTGTGGTTTTAATCTGAGGCATAACCTTAGATTTGCTACTGGACCCCACTTCAATGTTTGACACTTTAGATGAGTTCGCAGTAAGAGGTGCCCTCAATCGCAGGTCACGATTACATAGAAAAAGGGATATTGCCTGAATTGTTTTTTGCATTCCCATTTCATCTGCAAGCATGCCACCTTTAAATTCATATTATTCTTACTTTAGAATCCAATCTAGCCACTCCTTTTGGAAAGGTAATAATGGCATCGACATCTCAAGAGGTGGTTCCTGCTCTTCCATGGGACCCTTCTTTTGAGCAAATGCATCTAAGTCAAGCTCCCCATCATGTGCCCAGGATTCCTAGTCTTCAAGGCCTTTCTCCCAAACCTGCCAATTCAAATCGTCAGCAATGCCATCTTCTAAATGTCACATTTTTGGTCACATTTTTTTTAACCAAAAGTTAGTATTGGTCGATTTTTCAACCTTTACACATTACTATGTTCGACGAGAATGCTATGCATTCGACGGCCCCTTCGACGAACTTTGGTGGATATTTCGACTAACAGATTGTCTCAATTTCAACCTTTACACCAATAGAATCGACAAGAATGCTATGCATTCGATGTCAATTTCGACGAAGTTTGGTGGAATGTTGGTCCCAATTTCGACGACCATGCTGACCAAAGTTTGTCTTATTCTTCCAGTTCCAAGGGATTGATTCAGACGATAATTCGACCACTTGTAAGGTCAAAATTTCGATGATGATTTGCCCTGTAGAATAATTGACGAAAAAATATCGACCACAGTTTTAGTCATCTGTTCGACCAATTGGTGTAGAAAATTGGACTAATTCTCGTTGAAAAATAGGGTAAAATTTACTAGTGAGCATGATTGGGCAGCGAACTTTCTAGGCTCATAACTCGGACCCCGTGAGAGGTATCGGAGATTTGTGAGATGCTACAAGATGACATTTTCGAGGCCTACAATAACGTCTCTGTTCTGGGAGATTCAAATTTATTTGAATTTGGCACACCAGTCTCACTCGATGCCAAAACTTGCAGTGAGGGTTAGTTGAAAGTTGCGCCAATGGATTACTTCCAAACCGTTCGTCCCGGCACCGAATGGACTGTGCCATTAGCTTTGGTTGGGTGGGTAAATGCTAGGGACAACCCCATTTCGATCACTAAGTCAGCAGAACGTTCCGGACCACGCTGGACCAAAGTGTCCCCAAGGTGCACTAAGCATGATTGGGCAGTGAACTTTCTAGGCTCATAACTCGGATCCCCTGAGAGGTATCAGAGATCCGTGAGATGCTATAGGACGGCATTTTCGAGGCCTACAATAACCTCTCTCCATTCTGGGAGATTCAAATTTGTTTGAATTTGGCATGCCAGTCTCGCTCGATGCCAAAACTTGCAGTGAGGGTCAGTTGAAAGTTGCGCAAATGGATTACTTCCAAACCGTTCATCCCGACACCGAATGGACTGTGCCATTAGCTCCGGTTGGGAGGGTAAATGCTAGGGACAACCCCATTTTGACCATTGAGTCAGCAGAACGTTCTGGACCAAAGTGTCCCCAAGGTGCACTAAGGATGATTGAGCAGCGAACTTTCTAGGCTTGTAACTCGAACCTCGTGAGAGGTATCGGAGATCCATGAGATGCTACAAGACGGTGTTTCCGAGGCCTACAATAACCTCTCTCCATTCTAGGAGATTCAAATTTGTTTGAATTTGGCACACCAGTCTCGCTCGATGCCAAAACTTGCAGTGAGGGTCAGTTGAAAGTTATGCCAATGGATTACTTCCAAACCATTCGTCCTAGCACCGAATGGACTATGCCATTAGCTCCAGTTGGGTGGGTAAATGCTAGGAACAACCCCATTTTGACCACTGAGTCAGCAAAACGTTCCGGACCACGCCGGACCAAAGTGTCCCCAAGGTGCACTAAGCACGATTGGGCAGCGAACTTTCTAGGCTCATAACTCGGACCCCGTGAGAGGTATCGGAGATTCGTGAGATGCTACAAGACGGCATTTTCGAGGCCTACAATAACCTCTCCGTTCTGGGAGATTCAAATTTGTTTGAATTTGGCACGCCAGTCTCACTCGATGCCAAAACTTGCAGTGAGGGTTAGTTGAAAGTTGCGCCAATGGATTACTTCCAAACCGTTCGTCTCGGCACCGAATGGACTATGCCATTAGCTTCGATTGGGCGGGTAAATGCTAGGGACAATCCCATTTCGACCACTGAGTAAGCAGAACATTCCGGACCACGCCGGACCAAAGTGTCCCCAAGGTGCACTAAGCACGATTGAGCAGAGAACTTTCTAGGCTCGTAACTCAGACCCCGTGAGAGCTATCAGAGATCCTTGAGATGCTACAGGACGGCATTTTTGAGGCCTACAATAACCTCTCTCCGATCTGGGAGATTCAAATTTGTTTGAATTTGGCATGCCAATCTCGTTTGATGCCAAAACTTGCAGTGAGGGTCAGTTGAAAGTTGTGCCAATGGATTACTTCCAAACCGTTTGTCCCAGGACCGAATGGACTGTGCCATTAGCTTCGGTTGGGAGGGTAAATGCTAGGGACAACCCCATTTCGACCACTGAGGTAGCAGAACGTTCCAGACCACGCTGGACCAAAGTGTCCCCAAGGTGCACTAAGCACAATTGGGCAGCGAACTTTCTAGGCTCGTAACTCGGACCCCGTGAGAGGTATTGGAGATCTGTGAGATGCTACAAGACGACGTTTCTGAGGCCCACAATAACCTCTCTCCATTCTGGGAGATTCAAATTTGTTTGAATTTGGCACGCCAGTCTCGCTCGATGCCAAAACTTGCAGTGAGGGTCAGTTGAAAGTTGCGCCAATGGATTACTTCCAAACCATTCGTCCCGGCACCGAATGGACTATGCCATTAGCTCCGGTTGGGCGGGTAAATGCTAGGGACAACCCCATTTTGACCACTGAGTCAGCAGAACATTCTGGACCACGCCGAACCAAAGTGTCCCCAAGGTGCACTAAGCACGATTGAGCAGCAAACTTTCTAGGCTCGTAACTCGGACCCTGTGAGAGGTATCGGAGATCCGTGAGATGCTACAGGATGGCATTTCCGAGGCCTACAATAAACTCTCTCTGTTCTAGGAGATTCAAATTTGTTTGAATTTGGCACGCCAGTCTCGCTCGATGCCAAAACTTGCAGTGACAGTCAGTTGAAAGTTGTGCCAATGGATTACTTCCAAACCGTTCGTCCCGGCACCAAATGGACTGTGCCATTAGCTCCAGTTGGGCGGGTAAATGCTAGGGACAACCACGTTTCGACCACTGAGGTAGCAAAACATTTCGGACCGCGCCAGACAAAAGTGTCCCCAAGGTGCACTAAGCACGATTGGGCAGCAAACTTTCTAGGCTCGTAACTTGGACCCCGTGAGAGGTATCGGAGATCTGTGAGATGCTACGGGATGAAGTTTCTTAGGCGTTCTGAGTGTATTTGCAAGGGTATAGGCAGAGTACTGATATTTTTTCCAAAAGACCAATATGTTTTGATATGGCCAAAACGGTGTTTGATTATATAATTAGGCCAGTTTGTAGTCTTTTAACCATTGGGAGTAAAGGGTAAGTCTAAAAACCTTGAAACCACTTTAATAGATATCCTTATATACCTCAAATGATGAATTACACGTGTGAACACACGTAGCACATAAAGCGTACACATAAATTTTCTTAAGTCATGAAGCATGAATGTAGAACATAAATTATAAAGCATACAACATGAATTCACTTAAGTCATGCACGTAGCCCATACATGTGAATTTAGGTTATTAATAATGTACTTGAATATACATGAATATACTTAAGGCATAAATTGTACACATGAGTACACACGTGCACAAGCATATTTACATACTAGCAATGAATAAATGAACACACAATTAACAAATTGGATCGAATATCAAGTTTTATATTTATATATATAAAAATGAACAATAATTCTGTACATATTTATATGTCAACATATCTAGATACAATGTGGCATACACCATCTCAAAATATGTCATATGACATCTCAAAATAAGAAGTTCAACTACAAATATTTCTAGGACATCCTATTCTACTGGTGGATCATCAAAATGGAGCCTCTTTGAAGTACTCTTCAGCTCTAATGGATCCTGTATTCAAACACAAAAGTGAAACCCCAAGTTAGATTAAAATTCAGAATCATAGTCAAAAATAATAAATAAAATTTAAACTAAAATTGAACTCTCATATACCTCGGCTCTTTGTCTCCTCCCGTGGGCAGGAGACCTAATATATGTCCTTAGTAGCGCAGGAATAGTGCCACCAATGTCGACTCCCACCTGTATATGTTTGCGAACATGAGATTGATCTATGAGTCATACTATTTAATGTTAAAAACTTGGTAGCAAATATATATTTACAAAATAACTTAATTAACATTAAAACTTACCCATGTTGAACTTTCTTCAGGGATTTTTGGCTGAGTCATTAGTGATACAAACCCTTGTCGTTCTAGCTCCCTCAAACTAGGAGTGACCTACAAAAGTCAAACAGATACTTCATATTATCATAACTTGACCATATTATATATACTTGATAGAAAAATACACACAAATAACTTTAGAAATGTACGTACCGTGGGGCTATCACTCCGAATGGATATGCCTATGACTATCGTGATGATAGGGTCTCACAACATCATCACATGCCACTCTCTGTCAAATAAACCATGTAAATTAAAAATGAGTACGCACAATTGACAAGTATACATGTATGCATAAACAAACTAAATTACTTTAAAATTACCTTTCCTTTATCAACAACTGACACCTACACCCCCTCACATTGCCCCTTGGTGGCAACTGGTGACACCTGCATCAGTATGTAAAAGATGGTCATAAAAATTAGAAAACAATGTACATATACTATTATCATAATTTAAAAGGAAACCAATGAGTACATTAAAACATATGTACCGTGGAAGAGTCAAGACCAAATGATATGGCTGAAAGTGTGGACCCCTCCACCTGTGCCATCTCCTCCTCTGTCATCAACTGAACATAAATGTAATACATAAAAAGATATAAGTGGGAAATTATTATAAGGAAATTCTACTAAAAATACGAACAATAAAATTTAAAAACTATGTAAAAAGTGAACGGTTTACCCTTACCGTAACAGTGGGAGTCCATGGCACTGTAGGCTCCTCATGCACATCTCCATGAGCTGCTTCAGTGCCTGTAGTGTGTTGTGTAGAATCGTCCCCATCAAGGCCGAAATGATATGCATCACTATCAGTCAAGGGACCAAAGCACAGATTCTTGCATATAACGCAAGTGTGGGGCACACAAACATGTGAGCTCGTGGAGGATGTGGAAGCACCAGAAGCATCAAGACGAGGAGGCAACAATGTCTTGTTTTGCGTAACCAGCAGATCAGTCAAGCTATGAATGGCTTGAAAAGTCTGTAAGTCGGCCTCAACAATAACGTCTGGATGCTGCACTATGGGAGGTGGTGAAATCTCGGGAGGGGGGACATATGTGCGGGATTTCACCTGTTGTGAACATGCCCTGTCTTGCGGAGCGCCTAAACCTACACCTTGGTTCGGTCTCAGACTCCAATAATTCACCTTGTGACCGAGCACAAATTCAACATACAATTTTCTAATGAAATAAAATGGGACATCCAAATTATTGTGAGGTGGTCTATCAAAAACCATCCACCAACGGTCCCAAAAGTTGTCATGTATTGCACTATTTGTGCACCATTTAATTGACAACTTGGTTTTTTTAAGGTCTACTTTTAGACCGGTTTTAGGATCCACAAAAGGATTAGCTATGTCATGTTTTATTATATTTAGGTTCATGACTTCATCGTAATCAAGCCCATCATCAAACTGGGCGTGCATAGAATCGCGCCAAAGAAGTGCAGCATTATGTTGCTATGTAAGTTTCTCCATGTTTTCAATAATTGAGTTCACTATCATAAACATGGGGAGCAATGTGGGGATATTGGCATATGTGGTTTGAAATCCTCTAAGTTCATTTAGATTATCTCCTATTAGATCTTCTAAATGGCGAGGGTTTGTGACAGGTACGTCTTCTGGAGGTGGGGGATTGTTGGGAGGTGGATCTGGATTGTTTGCGGGATCATTAGGAGAGTTTTCTGATTCCATGTCTGATAGCAATGAAAAAAAATAGATAATTACGATGAATTTTAAAAAACAATGCAAAAACTCATTGCTACCCTAATTTTTATATAAAAAACTATATATTTCTATTTAAAAACAATAGAAAACAATTAAAACAATAAAAAATAGAAGCTTCACTTACCTGGGAAATTTGGGAAAAATCAGATAGGGGATTTGGGACCGGATATCCAAAAACCTAGCTGCGTTCATGTTTTTGCAATGAAAAAATGTTGAACGCGGCTGGGTACAGTGATTTATATTCACTGGCAAATATCG
Organism: Chamaecyparis obtusa; assembly: GCA_027943335.1. Classification (NCBI taxonomy): domain Eukaryota; kingdom Viridiplantae; phylum Streptophyta; class Pinopsida; order Cupressales; family Cupressaceae; genus Chamaecyparis; species Chamaecyparis obtusa. The sequence continues at coordinate 1,365,929 of BSBK01007603.1, read as the reverse complement.
GATATCTGATATTCGATTATGCCTTCAGGTTTGGCTTTTGGTTTGGCCAGGTGTACTGACACCCAAGCCTACTAAAAAGTCAACAAATCTATTTGTGCACTTTTGGACGAGTGAAAATAAGTTTTTTTCACATCGCCACTTTTTGGCATACCATGATCCTGCACATACCCACAAACTCGATCATATTGATTGAGAGGGAGTTCACTATTGAAGGTAAAACAATTCTGAGATTATAGTAGTGGAAACTAGTGGATAGAATCGCTGATGAGATGTTGATTAAGGCATTCCATACATCATGAGACTACAGCTCATTGAGATAAACATCATACTAGAGGTCTTTATTATCTTCCCTCAAGTCCAAGAGGGAGTGTTAATGTTGTGGCCTTGGAAAAGATCATAATGCATCTTATGCTAGCCGATGTAACCTTATGACTATTTAGATTATTCGTATTGGTTCTCTCAAGAAGGAAGGTATGAAGTGACATCCTGCAATGACACTAAGTTGAGTATATAAATAGTGTATGCCTTCGTGACAAAGGGAGAAGCTAAAGGATCTGCATCAATAGATATTCGAGGATCTTGATTCAGAGGGAGTAGACCATCGTTTGTTGGTTCTCTAGTAATCAAGAAATTGTAGTAGAGAATTATGATTATTACCATGTGAGAAGGCTATATGTTAGAGGAAGAATCTAGAAGATCAAATTAAGTTGGCACCCCAAGATCTTGGTCATACAAATTCAGAGGGAGTGTACCATGTCAAGATGGTGTATACTTTGTAAGCTCAGAATTCACCAAGACTATGAGACAGTACAAACAAATACAATTCAGTGAAGAACAAATGGTTGATATTCTTACCAAACCCCTTGCTAGAAAGGAGATTGTGTACTTTCAGTTAACCTAAGTATGTTGAGGAGTGAAGCCTTAGCTGAAAAGAAGGTTTCAGCTTCAGTGATCCATCATTTTGTATCTTAAATGATTCTTGTCTTTGATAGACAAGTCTAAGGTGGAAGTCTTGGTTTCCACTCTCTGGGATGACCCATGGTGGATCCACTCTCTGAGAAGAGTCAAGGTGGATGTCATATGTGTGACGTTATGGACCTATTCGTTTTGTGTTATATTATGAAAGGTGACGATCTTTCATATGTGTTGGGTTACTATTGCTAGGTGACGACTTAGACAATAGCTTAACCTAGTGTCAGGTATGACTATGTATTATAGTCACTAGTCTTGACATTGAATTTTTTGGAGTTGTTAAATCCAATTCCAAATTGGTCGGGGATTATAACATGTGAATCAAGATTAGACTACATTAAGTTGCTGTCCCGGAATGCGCCAGATATCTTGATTGTTATTGCTAAATCTAGTTCCAAATTGGTCGGGGATTGCAATAACTCTTCTATTAGGATGAGTACATTATATTAATGTCCCGAGCTGTGTCGGATATCTTGATATGAAGTTATGTTTTAGTTATCACTAAAATCCAATTCCAAATAAGTCGGGGATGATGATAACTAGTGCTTCAAGTTTTGATTCGGATTGCGCCGAATATCTTGACACTTATACTTATCACTAAATCCAGTTCCGAATTGAGTCGAGGATTGTGATAAATTTCTTCTATCAGGTTTAGTAAATTAAACTTGTATTCCGGACCATGCCAGCAACCCTGATATCAAGTGATTAAGTGTTATTCTAAATCCAGTTCCGAATTGAGTCGGGGATTTCTAGAACACTTACATCTTGTGATAATCAATCCTCTCTTGCTAAGAGGGAGTGTTAAGATATAGCTATGATCGGATATGGTAATATATATATATATATATATATATATATATATATATATATATATATATATATATATATATATATATATATATATATATATATATATATATATATATTTATTAAGATCATTTGATATTTGTAAATGTTACAATGTACTTAATATTAACAATAGGTTATGAAGGGTCATGACCCTACGTAGCATAAGCCATGTATGGTCATGGCTCTTCAAGACATGACTATTCAAAGGATATAAATGCATATCAATGGCTGGTGAAAAGATCAATCACAATGGTAATCTATTTCAGTACAGCCTCATATATATTCTCTATAGGAAGATCCTAATTAAACATCAATGGTGTTCACTCCTTTGAGGAAATGTCGGCATCATAGGGCGTGTGTCGAAACGCTCTGTATGAGGCCTCTCATTGATAGAATTATTGTCATGCCCATTCTGACCTCCATTTGTCCTTCCTTCCGCCAAAAGTTGAAGGGTTTTGCCAATTTGTTGTTATCCGTTCACCAAGGTCTCACCAAATTGTTGTTCGTTCACCAAAGTCTCCCTAAGTTGTTGTCCTCTTCTAAGCTCTTGTAGAAGTGTCATCATATCAGTACTTGATTCCCCCATCTTGTCTACTGATTGGGATCTTGTTTGCATCCAACATTACCCAATAGGCTGGCTAGATCACCATCTCCGATACCACTGTAATGTCCCGAAGGCCCTCAGCCATATGGGACCCTCTGTGCACTCCCTTCCGCACCCTCTTTCCCGTACAATGATTCCTCCTTGTGATGGATGTTGCAAGGCATATGGTGCTGATCTTGACCGTACAAAGAAAAAGCACGTACGGTGGCTAATCTTTCCCCAACTTTGCGACTAGCCTTAGTAGGCCCCACATGCCCATACAACTCTATTTAGATACCAAGATGTCTTTGTGCGTGATGTCGTACAACCAACCTCCAAGGCAAATGGTATATGACTCACCTATATGGCAGAACAAGGGCACGTACAATGAGTATTTCTTTGTATGGTGGAATCATTTGGACTCGTACACTGTATGACCAACTCCTTTTGTATGTCTCCAACGCTTCCCATGCGGTGTTCCCAATATAACAATGGGCAAAGTAAGGAAACAAGATGGCGGAAGTAATTGAAGTTCTAATTTAAACCATTACACTATTGCCAAAATATATTGCAACTCAACACATGAAATGAATAAGTTGATATTTAAGTGAACAATGCTGAATTATCTCAAATTACATCAGATTTGGACCGACTGGCAGAATAGGGTGAGGAGTGACTCCCACTGAAACTGTGGATGCCAGAGTAGGGAGGATCTTGCACCTCCAAAACGGCAGACAACTCTAAACTTCCAACTGGAGTTCGCAAATAGAAAGAAAAGATAAAATTCACCATGCCTACAACTATGTCAAACTTGGCCTTATAAATGGGCACTAGGAAGTTTCCCGAAGGGTTACAGACGGCCCGACACCTAATAATTTATAACTAGACTAATTAATAAAAAGGGCCTGTAAGATATTATTCATTTCAAGGTTATACAAACAATTAATTTAATTAAGTTATTTAATTGTTTTGGGGACATCACAGAAAACTCAATATGATGGGCCCCAAATCAAACAATGCCCCATTGATATCAACCATGTAGACTCAAATCCCCATAAGGCAGACCTAAATCGGGTCTAATTCCAAGCATATGGACCCAATCTGAGTGTAGATGCTTCAAACTTAATAGATAGGCCCTAAATCAGGCCCTAATTGTAATGTGTGGATATGAATCAGAGCACTGGGCCTTTAATTTCAAACTGGTAGGTCCTAGTTTCCTGTGTGTGGCCCTAAATCAGGCATTGTCTCAAACGTATGGGCTTATACATCAAACATGTGGGCTAACTCCAATGAGGAGGCCTTGAAATCCAAATGTATAGGCCTCAAATTCATTAATCTGGGCCTAAATCTGAGTGTAAGTTCAATGAGGCCTATATATAACTCAGAATGCACTGAGAATTGTTTCTATGTATGTGATTCTGTATACACATGAGATCTTTTTATACAACCTAATGCTAAATAGTATCAAATTCTATACTTCTTGAGGGAGCCTGATGGTGAAGCACTCCTGGAGTGTCTGAGGTTGTACTTATAGTTTTTTTCTTCATGCACCACCTTTCTCTTTCTTCCTATTATACTTGTAACTTTAACAGGCTGGCCTAGTTGCATTAAGATTTTCCTTATGGATATGGTGATGGATCTCACACCTGGCATGAAGGAGATGATGATATTTCCCATGTCCTTTTCAGTTTACCTTTTTTACGAATACGGGATTAATCTCAGGGCATTTTCTGTTTTGGCAATTATTAATCATTAAATTGGTAAAGATAACTTTTTATTAATACCCAATTGTCTATTTGAATATCCTCCTTGATTTACCCTAGCAAGAGAAAGGAATCCCACCATCACTTGATCCAAATTGATGTAAGCATTCCACAAAATGAGATTTTGGCACACTAATAACTATGAGAAGACATAGTAACAGTGGAAAATACAGGCACATCGAGGACAATGACTGTGATTTAAGAGATAGCTCTCTTCAAACCAGAGGTGCTCCGCTAACATAATCACTGTCTGCAGAATTAAAAAATGGGCAGCAGCCCAATCTGCAGCTTGCTACACCCTAAATACAGATTATCAAATTGCTGACTGTGGATTATTATCTTAAATTATTGTTGAAGATTTCCCCCCTATCCTATGACTGGTCCACTTAACACACATTTATGGTCTAATCATTGTCCTCTGCCTCCTGTTGTTCGTTCTTATTAGAGGTGGCCAGAGGGACTGGGAATTTATCCATCCTTGTTGGGGATCACCTCCACTCCTTCTGATGTCATATATACTTGAAAGGCCTTTGATTTCAAGCAGTAAATCTAAATATTAGCAACTCAGGAATGCAGCACACTATTATTTAAGGTGCACCAAGCAGATAAAATCTTACAGTTATTAACTCCCAACTTTTAAGCTATGTATTCTGAGATAAGCATGAATGTCTTCATTTAAACTTTTTTCCAAAATTTTGCAGCAAATTAAAAGAGGTGGCTTAACATGTCATTAAAAAGTAAACTTATCAAGTTCTTCAAAACATAGAAAAGTGTATGTATTGTGTATGACAAAAACCAAATGAAATAATGGCCATGTGGATGACAGTAATAAATAACAGTGCATAATAGTCCAAGGAACATAAAACAAGTACAAGGGTTAGTGGAAAGAAAGTTAGAAATCAAAAGCAATCAGAATCCAAGATGGTAGTAGAGATTCATGATGGTAAGCTAATTCTCAAATTAGAGATTCTAAGAAGAGGGAATGGTATTTTGACAAAGTCTTGTTAAGAGGCCACAAATGACAGAGCATGCTTTAAGAGGATATGAGTTCCACTACCTTGCTAGGCATATAGTGGCAGTACAGAGACTTAATCATCATAAAGACAGATGCACTTCACACATAACAGTAGCAAGACAAAGTCTGTGAGTTCTTTCTTCAAGTTCCATGGACTGTTGGAAAAAGTTGATAGTTTTTATGATATAGATATAGTATGATAATTGTCTCAAGGCCTAAATGCTCATATAAGGGGAAAACATTTAGGAGATTAATGAAAAAAATGTGTGGTAGAGGCATGACAGTAGGATGGTCATGATGATGAATATAAAAAGACCATGCACTATGTAATAGTGAGGTGCTATGATAGTCACTAAAGTTCTCATAAAGATTTTTTGGTGTTTGAAGGATAGAGATTATGGGCATAATAGAAAACTGAACTTGATATGGACCTAGTAAGGAATCAGATGAACAAGATAGGCTGACAACATGGGACAAAGATGCTTTAGTGAATCAGACAAGTGGCAGCTACTAGTATTAGGGAATCTCCAACAACCTCTTAAGGGACTTAATCATCTTCAAGTCACTTGTCACATGACCTGGAATTAGGACGAGGGGGTAGTTGTGGTAGTTTGGAGGAGTTTTTGATAGTTGCAAGCATATAGGGGTCAATTGGAAAGTTGGAAGGTAGGTGAGAAGTTACAGAGGGCAATTTCATCATGTGACCCATTTTTGTAAGTATCTAGGAACATCTTCAGCTGGATAAAGTCAGAACAATCAAGTCCATTGTAGACGGGGGATGGCTCAGCTGGGTGCCCAAGGAAAGGAGTTGACTCAACAAGCAAACAAAGCAAGCATAAGATTTCCCAGATTGCAGAGCAACTTCATTAATTGCTGCCAAAAATAAATTTAATATTAAAAAGCTAATGAAATAGTAACAGAGATCTTAGATTGCAGATCACTACAAAGTACAGAAATGAGCTAGAATATCATAAATGCTATTGCTCAACAGAATCTTTTGTTCTATATTGGCCAAGTTGACATTCATGTCATAAAAATAAAATATGGTTATATTCTACATGTCATAAAATATAGTTCAATGTTCTTTGAAATTAAAAATTACCTTATCAAAAAGATATATTCATTAACCAGATGAAACAGAGAAGAGGAAAAAAGTACCTGCAGTATCATTTGAACAGGGCATAAGGTCTAAAGACCATTGAGGTGCCAAAAACCTTTGTTACATTTAGATGGTCTAGCTTATGTCATACATCCACTTCTTGTCCAAATGCAGTCCTCACTGCAGCTACCTCAGGTGCTTTTAAGCTTTGCTCGTCTACTCAGTCAAGCATTTTCACTGCAACACCCTGCTCATCAAGAACACCTCTGGAAATAGCTCCAAGTGTGCCTTGGGCTATCATCAATGCCGAGACAAACTCTGCAGATGTTATTAGACTCTACTTTCCTTGCTTTCTGATTGGCTTCTTCCACTGTTTGAGGTTCTAAGGGGTTGAGTATATTTTTAATAGAATCTTTCAGCCCTTCAACATGTTCCTAACCGGTTACTGAGAGGGGGGGTGAATCAGTAAATTCAATTTCTAATCTTCTTTTACGCAATCAGATATTCTTGTTAATACAGAAATCAAAAGAATATTATGACAATGATAAACAGAAATTAAATGCAGAGGTCAACACAGAATTTATACGTGGAAAGCCTCGGTTAGAAGGAAAAAACCACGGTGGGATAGAACCCACGAAACTCCACTACTGCAATAATAAAGTTACCTTGTTAGAAGCTTACAAAGCACTGGTGAGATTGTTACCCAGTTAAGGGATTTAATAGAAGACCTGTTAGGATCTTGACCCTATTAGGAGTCGCCTTATCAGAGGACTTAAAACATCAACAAAGATGTTACCCAGTAAAGGGATTTATAGAATAGAACATGTTAGGGTTCACCCTAATTGAGGGATTTAAATATGCTTCACAACTAAAGCAATGATCTTATGATGACACTATATCTGTCGATTCAGATCATACCTATTCACTCTTTCTTCTGCTTGGTTGTTGAATCTTTCTCTCCCTTTCACCTTCTGTGACTGTATTTCCTCTTAGAAGATTCTGCTCTCCTCTCTTTCGCTCTATGCCCTTAATTTTCAACAACACAATTCTCATGTCTTACGACCTGTATTTATAAGAAATTATCTTATTAAAAATACATCTAACAGTTCCGCCAAGTTGTAAACTCTCCCAAAAATCACACATGCAAAACTCTTGATCAAAAAGCTTGCAAACTGATCTTTAGTTTACCACGAAATGCTTGTAGGAAAAACAAAGCTAACTCTAGTTCCACTGAAAAAGCTAACTCTAGCTTTACTGAAAAACGCTTCGCATAATCTAGTTCAGATTATCATGCACTTAACCAGTGTGTGATTTCTATTCGGTTAGTCATCTGCACCCTGTGTGTTTGCAAAGACCGGTTGGACAAAACCTGGACCGGTATAAGCGTGAGTGGTTGAGGTACACTACTTACTTGCTCATTCTACCGGTTCACAATCATCTCACTATCATGAGTACCGGTGTGATGTACCAATGTTCCGGTGTGATTGATGTTTGCCAATGACTTTACCAATGACAACTAACTTTATGTCAACAATCTTCCCCTTTGGCATTGGTGGCAAAACACATCAATACATCAATTGTAGACCTACTCCTCTACCTGTCATTTTTCCTGTAGCTTCTCTTCTTTGTAGCTTCTCTGTTTACTTGTCTATTATTTTCCCTATAGCTCTTCTCTTCTCTGCAGTTTCACCTTCCCCTTTTTGCCTCCAAGGGACAAAGGGTGATTAAACTTTATATTTGTAAATTGTTGAAGATATCTTTATAGATCTTCTTTGCAGAGTCTAGGAATGGTTTCCAGATACCTGTTACATGATCTAAAGTATTCTTTGTAGCTGGCAGTGAGACAATGAGACTTTCCATGTCTTCTACTGTCTTGTAATCAAGTTCACTGAGAAGTCTTTCATCATCACTGGTTGTTTTCTGCACTAGATCAAATGTAGGTGCAATGAATAAATGAAATCCAATAAGATCTTGGATTCTTTTTGTGTTTTCTTCTGACGCCTTCCTCAAAGTGAGAGCTAAACTTGTCAGCTTTTGACTGTACTCTATTGCAGAAGAGGTCTTAGCATCAAATTTTGATGTTAATTTTTTTACCTCTTCTATTGTCCTTTTTGTTCTCTCGGTTATGTCCTTCACAAAGTCTTCAAAGTTAGAAGTTCTTTTGATCAACCTTCCAGCCTCTTGTACTTATTGTTGTAGCTCACCGGTGCTGGTAGCCACCGTGGCTTTAAGTTGTTCAACTTGTCTATGAAGAGTATTGATCCTTTTCTTCTCATAATGATCAATAGCAATTGTTTCTGGGTCAGTGACATCTTCCCCAATCGCTTGTGCCAGTACCTCTAATTGATCAATCACAAGTTCTTCTTCATCTATATCAGCATCTGGTACAAAATTGTACAAGATATTCTTTACGCTTGTGAGAACCATATCCTGTTTCCTCTTGGTGAGCTGCTCAATTGCCTTGTCGACATTTTTCTTATATCAACTATAGTGTCATTCGCTGGAGATGAGCTAACTTTGTCTCTTTTAGACTCAGAATCTATTGCAAAAGAAAACTTTCTCTTAGATGATGAAGCACTCGGAACATCTACCGGTTCCTTCTGCCTTATTTCCTTTGCAGGTTCTCCTTTAGCAAACTTCTTCTCTTCCTTTGTAACAGGCAACTCCTGTTGTTGAGGTATTTCTTGTTGTAGTACCTCCTCTGGACCGCCTCTTCTTTTGGATGTGCTTCTTCTTCCGGTGGTTGCTTTGTTTCATGTTGTTCTTTAGCAACCTGTTGATCATTTAAAACTGTTTCAACTTTATCTGTTTCTTTTTCTACAGTCATCTTAGCTGATGACTCCCCTAGTTCTTGATTTGTTGGTTTCATAGATGTATCTTGTACACCTATTTCAACCTCTACACCTAGGTTAACCTTTTCACTGGCTGTGAACTCTTCACCAGTAACTTCCTTTTCACTAGTTGTTCCTTGATCACCTGTTGATACTTGTTCACCAGTTGTGAACTGTTCAGGTGGAACCATCTCCTTTTCTGTTTGATCTAGTGAGATATACTAAGGACCTGTAGACTTAAGTGTTTCTTTAGAAACTTTATCTACAATGATTTCCTCCTATCCATTTTTAAGAGTATTGAAGTTATAGTTCTTCCAAAATTCTAGTGAAACTTCACACATCTTTATCTTGACCATTGACGATTTTGGCCACCCTGTCCCTTATATCCAAGTTGAGTTACTCAGCCTCCAACAGAATTTTGACTGTCTCATCGTCAAGATCTGGTTTTACTTTTACCAAAGTTTTTCTTAAGATTTTTTCTATTTTGAGCTAGAGCGGTTCTCCATTTGGTCATTAGCCTCTTATTCAATTCTGCAAGGAAGTGGGGCCCGTGTCCTTGGACTTCTATTGTAATCTAGAAAGGTTTCTAGTAGAGAAATCTCAATTTTCTCTTTATCGTCAATGCCCAAAACACTGAACTTCTTAGTAGCATTCGACACCTTAGCAAAATCCATAATTTCATCAACTATGTTATCTACAGTTAAGGTTCGAGCTTTACCTTTTTCTGGAAAAGCAAGGATGGTGGGTGGAGTTAGATCACCACCTGTGTCTCCGGTAATGTCCACAATGACCGGTTCTGTTGTAGGCTTTGCTTAGACCGGTGTCTCGACTTCCTGAATGCCCTTTCCTTTTCCAATTTTGCTGCTGGCACTCTGGTCTTTTGGCATTCAGCTTCTGCTTCATGTTGCTGCTTCAGAATAGTCGACCATATGGAAACCCCTTCATCATTAACTTTTTCCACTTCTCTAATCAGGACTTGACCAATTATTTTCCTGATATTGAAACTCTGTTTGTACAGGTCATCTTGATTAGTTGCCTCTGGCAAGCTAAGATGATTATGTACTTCTAGTAGAGCCTTTATCCTCAACTCTCTTTCCTTATCTATGGAAGATTTCCACCTACTGTCAATTATCTCGGGTAGATCTTCAGGTATAATATTGTGAAGTTCAGTGGGTGTTAATTTGAACTTGTGAAGATAGAAAACTACAACCTCTTCAAGCTTTCTCCGGTCTTCATCATTGACAAGCTCATATCTTCTTCCAACTGCTCCCATTCTACCTGATTCCTTTACCCCTTCAACCATTTCATCTATGGTTGATTTTCTTCCTTTAGGTATATCCTCCTTTACCAACTTCCCGGTTTTCCTCTTCCTTAGATAAGTGGTAATTTCTTCTGTTTCTATTTCCTCCAAATCCTCACCTTGAGAAGGGGTTTGGTGGACACTGGTTGTGCCTTCTTCTTTTGAACCTTTGGTTCTTCAACAACTGGCTTCCTTTTCCTAGGAGTGGGAGTTCGTTCGACATAAACCTTCTTAGGGTCCTTAGAAGGTGCCTTCTTCAAATTTGCTAGAATCTCCTCAAAAGTCCCAAACCGGTTTGCAAATAGATCTAAGTTGCTTTCTTGTAGAGCATCTGCATAATCCTTGGCAACCTTAGATGTAATTTCATACCCAAGCTCCAATGCATACTCAGTCCTAGGCTCAACAGCCTGGATAATGCAGTGATCAGTGCTCAACAGAAAGCACATTTCTTCCTTGTATGCCTCTACAATGATTGAGGGAATTCTTTCCTTGTTGTGCATTCTTAATTGATAGGCTTCAAAATAATCGGTCATAACCTTATTGAACTGGTTCCTCAAGTTATTTACTATCTCTCCTATTTGAACCATTGCCGGTTTATCTGTCAACCAAGTAACCTTGCCTACCCTTGGAAAGAAATTTTGATAATAGAAAAACAAACATACCAGCAAATTCCCATTTTTGAGAAACTTCTTTTTGACCAAACCAAGCTTCTTCAAGTTTTCAAAGATTTGGCTCCTCAACATAGCACAAATGTCATACTTGGCATTATCGTGCATTATTTTGTGCACAGCATGAATCGCACCTCTAGGTATGTTGTTGAGGTTACTCAACTAATATACTTTGTAGCCGATAACGGCAACAGCAAACCAAACACCGTCGTCTTCAATATCATTCACAATCATCATTCAACTGTAGTATTTGGACTTGGTCAACCATGGGACTTCGGCATTTGCTATTGTTCTCAGGGTTAGAGCTTCCCCTGTGGCATTGTACCCAATTACTCTGTGCAAATCTTCTTTTGTAATAGGTGTAACCGTGCCTTTTGCCAGCCACATCCTTGGTTCATGAACCTTGCTAAGCACCAGCCTAATCTAGTCCGATCAAAACACGATTGGATATTTGACTCGTTAATTAAACTCGATGCTTCCAACTTAGCTTATTTCGTCTGAAGCTTTCCATCTTCACATAGCCCGAGGTATTCACTTTGGATAAATGTTTCGCCTAGTTCCTCCTGTTTGCTATGGATAAAAGTAGTTACATCCCCAGTAAGCAAAACACCATTAGGGATGGATGATAAAGCTCCAGCCATATCATTCGCTCGATTTTGAACTGCCATGATATCGTAAACAAGTCTATTGAGTTGATTGGCATCAATGAGGCTCACCACGGAAGATGAAGATGCCATATTGCTTAACCGGTATATGCAAAAAGTTCTTGATAAGATTTACAAAATTTGCACAGCAAAGATCGTAAATCACAGCAAGAAAAGATTACTCAAGCTATTCAAAACAATAATCACAAAACGCAATGTAAAGTGAAATGAGTAATCGGCTTTCCCTTTTATACACTTAGGTCATAACGGTAATTAGCAAATGGTAACTTTTGTTAATGGTTACTGTATTAATTACCCTTACCTAACCTTTCTTTTGACAACCGGTTCACAGACTCTTTACCTGTTTAAAGATCCTCAGTTTCAACATCCACCTTGCTACGTCAGCAACTCTTACATGTTCAGTTAATATGTTGGACCGGTCACTCCTTCCCAACTCCAGTTCTTGACTGTGTGAGATCATACCTCACCAATTCCTCCGAGAACAGTGCCTTGCTACCTGTTCCCCTTAAGCCCTTAGGCTTAATTTGCTGAAGAGATATCACCATCGGCAGATGATGACCTTACCTCTGATTTCTCCTTAGTGGAACTCTTTGTCCCCTTTTTGGACCAAGTCTTCTTGACTTCCCTGTTGGTCTCTTTACTCGTGTTATCCTTCTGATTGGGGGACAACTGTTTTTTGACCTATTTAGCTGGTCCTTTTCCTTTGTTCATTGACCGGTTTCTGCAGTCCTTTGCCAGATGCTCAATCTTGTTACAGTTGTAACAAGTCATTCTTGTTCCTCTCCATGGATTTACCCTTCTTTCCTTGTCCATGGGTGAGTGACAATCAGAGTTCCTATGCTCTGATGGTCCATAGGTAGCACAGTTAGATTTGCTCTTGTTTACATTCCTATTATGGAATACCAGTCTAGGTGAAGATTTGAATGCCATGGTCTTAGACCTGCACTCTTCTGCCTTGTGTCCAAATATATTGCATACATAGTAGTATCCTTTGAAGCTTCCACTAGACACACTGTTGGAGCCAAACCTGCATTCAAAGGTCATGTGACCATACTTATAATAGTTGCTGCAATAATTGTTAGTTGTGAATGGTCTCACCGGTGCATTCCTGCAATCATTGGATTTATGACCCGGTTTGTCACAATGCTTGCAAGAGGGTTTGAAGATATTTTTACCTTTGTCTTCTATTGGTTTCTTCTTTTCCTTCTTGCCTTGCCTGTCTCCAGAGGACTCACCGATTTCATTGTTGCTTTGACCAATGTACCCAAGTCCTGTAGGATCCTTATGCTTCCTTTGAGCTCTCAGTGGCTCATCAAGCTTCTTAGAACTCTCATTATACCTTCTGAGTTTCTCATTCCTCTCTTCAAGAGTTTTTAGTTGTTCCTTTAGTTGTTCCATTTCAACAGCCATCTTTTTGCATGCTTCATCTTTCTCATGAGAGTGCTCATGCATGATTGCATTTTCTTGACTTATGCTTTGCATGTCTGCATGTAGTTGCAATATGAGAGCATCATTCTCTCTTAATGCATCCTCAGCCAGATTTCTTTCTCTCAGCAGTCAACTATGCTTCTAAGGCACTATTCTTGTCATCTTTAGATTTTCTTTTAGCTTTTATGAGTTCAGTCATCCTCAGAGCATGACTTTCCTATTCCCTTTTTAAATTGGAGATTTGATCGGTCGGATTCAAATTCTTCTTCATAAGATCAGTTACCGCTTCTTCAACTTCATCAGAGCCAATCTGTCCAGAGAGTTCCTCAATGGTTTCATGACTTTCACTCAGTTGTAGAGCCAACTCTTTTCTCTTGGCAAAAGACCTCCTCAGTCTATTCTCCATACAGGCTATCATTTCATTGGCTTCCTCCAGCTGCTTCTGATACGTATAACCCTCCATGATCTTTTCTCAAACAGTTAAGCTTACTATTTCTGAGAACCTAGGCTCTGATACCAATTGTTGTTCCTAACCGGTTACTAAGGGGGGGGTGAATCAGTAAATTCAATTTCTAATCTTCTTTTACAAAATCAGATATTCCTATTAATACAGAAATCAAAAGAATATTAAGAATATTTTGACAATCATAAACAAAAATTAAATGCATAGGTCAACACAGAATTTATATGTGGAAAGCCTCAGTTAGAAGGAAAAAACCACGGTGGGACAGAACCCACAAAACTCCACTACTACAATAATAAAGTTGCCTTGTTAGAGGCTTACAAAGCACTGGTGAGAGTGCTACCCGGTTAAGGGATTTAATAGAAGATCTGTTAGGATCTTGACCCTATGAGGAGTTGCCTTATCAGAAGACTTAAAACATCAACAAAGATGTTACCCGGTAAAGGGATTTATACAATAGAACTTGTTAAAGTTCACCCTGATTGAGGGATTTAAATATGCTTCACAACTAAAGCAATGATCTTATGATGACACTATATTTGTCGATTCAGATCATACCTGTTCACTCTTTCCTCTTCTTGGTTGTTGAATCTTTCTCACCCTTTCACCTTCTGTGACTGTATTTCCTCTCAGAATATTCTTCTCTCCTGCTCTCTTTCGCTCTATGCCCTTGATTTTCAACAACACAATTCTCATGTCTTACGATCTGTATTTATAAGAAATTATCTTATTAAAAATACATCTAACAGTTATGCCAAGTTGTAAACTCTCCCAAAAATCACACATGCAAAACTCTTGATCAAAAAGCTTGCAAACCAATCTTTGGTTTACCTCGAAATGCTCGCAAAAAAAACAAAGCTAACTCTAGTTCCACTGAAAAAGATAACTCCAATTTTACTGAAAAATGCTCCGCATAATCCGGTTCGGATTATCATGCACTTAACCTGTGTGTGATTTGTATCCGGTTAGTCATTTGCCCCCTGTGTGTTTGCCAAGACCGGATGGAAAAAACTTGGACCGGTATAAGTATGACCGGTTAAAATACACTGCTTACTTGTGTTGGCATTAACCAGTAAGGATGTAACCGGTACATGGCAAAGAGGTGTTATCATTGATGTCTAGGGATGCAAACATTGTTCAATCAGGAACTGTCATAACAGTTGACAATAATAGGTTAGTAAACAGTTACAGTGTACAAGAGAGACCAGTTATGAAACCAAAGACACATTGAACAGGAAGAAGTACTGTGACCGAGTACTGTGAGATAAAAGTTCTAACCGATCATTAGAGCAACCGGTAACCAAGGAAGGAGCAACCGGTAACCAAGGATTCAGAATGGTGACCTATAAAGTGTATAACTAGAACCAAGGATGTACCCGGTATAGACAAAGAAAGGAAAAGTGATAGGTGATGTCTATGACCTGTACACTGCCTAAGGATGGAAACTGAGATGGTTGAACCGTTGAAAGTCACAGTTGAAAAACACTTGTGTGACTCTTTAACCAGGATTTGTTGCACAAAATCCGGACAACTTTGTGTTATAAAGAAGATTGGTGCAAGGCGCAATTGAAGGTTTTAATGCCGAAGATGATGGCATTAAAACATGGAGAAATCTCAAGTAAAGGAAAGTATGCGGCACACATCTGTCATTTCCTTTATAAAACAGAAAAAGTAAATGGCATGCATCTGATGTTTCCACAGTAAATTGAGACTCAACTGGGTGATGTATCCGAAGGAGATCTTTGTAGAGGTTGCGCATCCAAAAAGAGGAAAGGGCAAGAAGACTATTTATTCTTCAGCCTGTGAAGAATATTGCTTGCCTTCATTCTGCCAAGAAGAAAAACAGTGAACCTATACGCTGAGAGAAGCTACGAAAAAGGTGAAATGAAGAAGAAGAGAAGAGTGTGCAAGGAAGCACAACAATATGTGGAGAGCATACCTGTGGTGCCTGGTGATGACTCTCAATTGAGAAGCGCAGCGATCTAATCAAGCTCAGTAAAGCCATTTCAAAAAGATCAAACCCTCTATTGCTTTCTAACAATTGCAATAGAAAAATTCAAGTATTTTGGGTGGACATTAATAGGTCCCTTGTATTAAATCTCTTAACTGGGTGACATCTGTGTAGATGTTTTAAGTCCTCTAACAAGGCAGGCTTTAACAGGCCTTATTTCTTAAATCTCTTAATCAGGTCGCATCTAACAGTGCGTTTGTAATCCTTTAACAAGGAAGGCTCCTAACAGGGCGCACTTCAGAAGAGTGCAAAATTTGTGATGTTTCCTCACACCGTGGTTTTCTCTCGATTTGGCTTTCCACGTGATACATTTGGTGTTGTCTATTGCTTTAATTTTGTGATAGCTATTTCTGTGATAGAATCTATTCTATTTAACAGTTTTAGTTATAATATATCAGATTTTTTTTTTTGGTTTTAGTGGGTGCTGATTCACCCCTCCCCTCTCAGCACCGGTTGGGACCATCAACTAGCTCATTCAACCGGTTCACAATCATCACACTATCATGAATACCGGTGTGATGTACCGGTGCTCCAGTGTGATTGATGTTTGTCAATGACTTTACCAATGACAACTAACTTCATGTCAACACAACAAATAAATATGTGAGTCTCTTTTGGGATAAGTCAGGAACCATGTTTGAAAGGTTTTGGAAGTCATTAGCAAACTCTTCTACTGTCCCTTGCTGTCTTAGGTGAGTAAGCTCTTTAAAATACCATTCAAGTTGCACTTGATCAAACCGATTAATAAGTTTCTTAGAGAATTCTTGATAAGAGGGTATATTTTGGTGGCCTAAGGAGAGAAGACCGTTATGCCACCATTCGTGGGCTATTCCTTCCAAATGGAGTATGACAAATTGGAATGCATCCTCTTTGGTCATTGGGCTGAGAGTGAAGTAGGTGTTAATTTTTTGGAGCCAGGCATGAGCCATCATTTTTCTTGACCCATCAAAATTTGGGAGTATAACCTTGTTCATTGTATGCTTGAGTTCTTTGTTTATGTGCCACCTAGGTGCTTCTCGTTGTTTGTCTTCACAAAACTCCCTAAAGGATACAACCTCTCTAATGCGGGGCTCGAGATTTGCATAAGCCCTTGCAAATTCCTTCGTATTGTTCATCGGTTGGTCCATTCTCTCTTCTTCTCTTGGTATTTCTTCTCTTGGCAAGAAACCAGGTTGGGGTATCCTAGAGGATGATGTTGCATTATTATTTTCTAAATGATTCGAACTAGTACCCCTTCCATGGGGTGAATGGCTTTTCAAATTATTGATTGAATTCCCCATGCTTTGTAGCGCTTGGAGGGCTTGGTTTGATTTCTTCATTTGGCTTATTAGCAGCACTGCTTATTAGGGTTTGGTTTGTTTGTTCCATGTAGGATCTCATCTCATTGGCTATTTTGTTCATGGTGGCCTTCTTTGTTTTTCTTTGGTAGGTTTGCATAAAGTCCTATTCACAGGATGGCAGGATTATGGCTCTGATACAATTGTAATGTCCCTGGTTCTCTGATTGAAGTTCACAATCTCCTGGCTAATAAACCTGTAACATATCTTAATAGCCAAACAAAAATTATCAATAGGAAATGAGATATATTCTATCTATTACAATGAATATGAAGTTCTAATTCCCAATTTAGTTCTCTTCTTAAGGAGAAGCTATGATCAGTTGCTTAGTTCTTGGGGGAGTGCTTCCTGGGGTTCTAATTATTAGAACAACTCTCCACTAAGCACCATCTCCTCACGGTATTTCCTCTCTTTAAGACCTTATGGATAATCAGTATTGATGTATCCATCCTTCCTAGGAGAGAATTTCTTCATCCTAGGCCTTATGGATAACCGCAATGGGTATATCCATCCCTTCATATGCATATGATTTAGTCCTTTCAGTATAGTGACCTTCAGAGATGTTCAATCCCTGCCTTGCTTCAATTCGACACACCTCTATGGAATGTCACTATTGAATCCTTTCAGAGATCCTTAGACCTCTGCCTTAATTTCCAGAGTTCTTTTGTCTTTTATTATTTCTTCTTGAAGTCTTCAGAAATCTTAATCCTTGACTGAGAATGTCTTTTTTTTCCTTATTTATTATGGATAATTTATTTAGGGGGGAGGTAGTGTTTCCTGGAAAAATTGATATATCTGCAATGGTTTTCTTGAGTTACACAAGGATGGCAATAATGGAATGGTTATATGTGTAGGGTCTCTGCTAGTATTTATGGGTGGATATTTGATATGAATATTTGTTGTGGATGTGGGGATAATTTCTTTGTGTAGTGATGGGAAATGGAGGCAGCTCTGTATTTTATTGACTGAGATTATTTCGTATATCCTCCCTGAGTGTTATTAGCGCAATTTCCCCTGAATGGGACTCACTATGTTGCACACTTGGAGGCTGCTATTTATATTTCTTCTCTCCTCATTGAGTTGGGTATTTATGCAATCAATATTAATATCAAACAATCGGTCTTTATTTCCCATTTTATTGGCTTCCGATCCTCTTGTATTCCCATTGATAGTCTTCACTGACTTTCTTAATTTATCGGTTCTTAATTGCCAGTCGTATATTGTTGTGCTGCGTCTGCTGACTTGTACTCTTGTTTGTCTTATCTGTTGATTGTATGCTTCTTTGTCTTCCTGCATAAGTGATTGCCAACCATGATCCTCCCTACGCTTTGTGTGATTGCCTTTATATGCAACGGCACGGTCTGAAGGGTCGCGACCTATGTTCGGGTCGCGACATTCCACCTTATGCCATCTTTGTCATTTATTACATATTATTATTATTTTGGTTAGCAATTAATAAATGAATTAATATTTTGGTTATTTGTTTTATTATATATTAATAATTATTGTTATTAATAAATGAATTTAATAAACAATTTAATTATTATTTTTGATTAATAATTAATATTATTTTGATTGAGGACAAATTAAATATCAACTCATTATTCGATTAACAACCGATGCTTCGAGGATCTTATTATTTACATTTACTATGGAGAACTGACAAGGGTTCATATTAATTGAGGGTCATTACAAAGAATTTCAAGACAAGAAAAGGATGGATGGACAAGGGAAGATTTCAAAGACATCTTCCAAATTTCAAAGTTCACATCAAGAAATCTAAAATCTTGGATCAAAGAAGAACATTCAAAAGGGAAAAAAACTCTAAGTTCAATGGAATTTAAAGATGGTGCAATTTGGGAATAATTTTCCAAAATCCCAAATCCCCAAAATTGTAGAAGAATTGTTCAAAGTTAACTTCATTCAAAGAGATAAGCATGTTGAGGTGGCATCCAAGGCATCCAAATTCAATGAACTTGATCTTTTCTTCAATCAGGATAAGCTCCATCTAAGTTCATTTTTCATTGGTTCTCATTGGATAATCATTGTAAACCCTAATTAGGGTATAGTTGTCTAAATCTTGGCCATTGATCTTAAATTGATCTTGGCCCTTCATTTTTGTTTGAACTCCTATATAAACCTCACCCCTCTCATTTGTAAAGAGAGATTCAAAGAGATTGCTGCAGAAACACTTCTTAAGTAAATTGATTGTTCAATTGTTGGCGTATTTAATATCTTTTGCAAGTTGCATGGTTTCTTGTCTCTCACTTAGAGTAGATTTTATTTTCAAATTGTTAAACTAAATGAAGGATTTGATGAGAATGTTATTATGGAATCAATATGTTCATACTTTGTATAGTTGGATGATTTTCAACTATTGTGCAAAGTTAGTCTAAACTTGTAATAGAAATATTCAACTTCCATTACTATATTCATTGTTCGAATGTTGGTGAATATTTGTGATGTGAAAATCCTTAGAATACCTTAGAAGATTGCACCATTCTTTTGGAGTTGTTGAATTTGGCAAAACAAGGATAGATCTTAGATTCCACGTTTGCAAACTTGTCTCCAAAAGTTAATAGATCTAGTTTAGAGTTAGAATTGTCTTCTCAGACCTTCCTCCTTTGCACTTTGTATTAGAAATATTTGTAAGTGTTAAAAAATCCAGCAAAAATAGAAAATGGAAATTCAAAATGAATGATAAAAACATGAATAACCATGTAAATCCCCTTGGACATTTTCAGCAAATCATACTACCATGAGAGTCTATCCTAAATAGAAAAACCTCATGCATTTGGAACCTTGTAGTCGTCTTTTTGATCACATAGTTTGTTTGTTTAGTACATAGAGGATTTTGTTCAAGAGAGGATAGAGTACCCTTGGTATTTTATTTTGAGTTGTTTGTGTCATAAAACACACACCGACACTACATTGGTATCAAAGCTTAGATTTCAACCTTGGTACCCTGGTGCTTGTAAACTTGCATGTGTTGATCTCATTACTTGGTTTTGCAATTGCAGTTTGTGAGAAAGGGGGGAAAGAAAACCTTTGGGAAACAACACCCCATACTTAATGACCTAGATGGACCCAAGGTAACTATTATGACACTACTAAAAACTGAAATTGAGACCATGCTTGACTTTAATACATTGGCAGTGACTTTTCAATGTTTGAAATTTCAAAAGGATAGGATGTGGTTGGACCTTCTAATATTTTGAAGCCATCAAAGAAATGTTAGAATGTGAAGTTGATGCTATCATTGTTGTTGTCACTAATGGTTTTCATTGATGTCAACATATCTAATGCATAGAAGAGGTTTAGGTGTGGTTTGGTTATTTTGGTGTATCAATAGATGTTAGCACTAGATGATGTGCTTTAAATATTTACTCTTAATTGTGTTAGTGTTGGTTCCATTTATTATGCAATATATTGTGGATCGTTTGTTTGGGTTCGGTCCTATCTTGGATGTGTTCGTTGTGCTTCGGTCAATGCATTTGAATTGTAACATATAGATCCTATCGGTTGGTACCGAAGATCTCGATGATGGTGTAGCATGTTGGTATGTGCAAGACATGTTGTATCGAGCGAGGTGGTCCACATTTCATTCCTTACCACCATGGGAATGACTCAATGTGACCTATTTCAAATTGGACTAGGCCGACCTTATTGTCGGCATGAGTTAGTATAAGAGAGTGATGAATTCATTTGTTGTGGTATGCTTGTAGGCGAGTATATGTGAAGTGAATGCAAATCTGATAAGGGAAGATCTGTGTGTTGATGTATATGCGAGTTGATGCAATCAGTAGCAGACTATTATATCAGTTATGTATTAAAGAGTATCGGTGATAGTAACTTCAGTGGTGGATTCAACTTTCATTTCTTATATCCTAGTAGTGAGCCTATTTGTATTAGCAGTTAGCCTCTCTTATTTCTAGGTAGTTAGCCTAACCAGCAGTGAGAAAACCAACAGTGAGCCCTTTGTAAAAATCACCTTAACCGATGGCACCTTAACTGGTGTTCATTTCACGAGAATTAGGTTCTCAGTGGTTTTTCCCCGTTTGGGTTTCCACGTAAATTCTGGTGTTCATTGTGTTGATGGTTTTTGTGGTTACATTTGTTATAAGTTTCTGATTGGTTTCAAATTTTATCGGGTTAACATAAGTGAAGGAAATTATTTGTTAATAATTGATTTAGCCCCTCTAGTTATTCGACCTGTTCAACAATTGGTATCAGAGCATTAGTTCCTTGGAGAGAGCTTAACCGCTTGAGGTAGATCCAATGGCACACAAACTGAACATTCCTATGTTTGAGGATCTAACTATAGTTCATGGAAAGAGAAGATGAGAGGATACATGATCTTGATTAGTTACGCTACCTGGAAGCATGAGGAAACGAAGTACGTGTTTCCTCAGAATGGCCTCAATACTCAAGATGAAATCACAGTCTATGAGGAGAGTGAGAAAGCAAGGTATGCAATTTTCAGTGCTTTATCAAAAACTGAGTTAGCTAAAGGTTATTTCACTGAAAACTGCCTATGAGGTTTAGAAAAAGTTAAAAGAGATTTATGAAGACAATGATAGAGTTAAGTTATCTAAGAAGCTAATAGCTAAGCGTGATTATGAGAATCTGAAAATGAAGGTGAAGAAATTAGAAGCTACTTTTAGAGGGTTGACAATGCAATGAATGAAGTCAAGAATCAAGAGGCAATATCATCGATGAAGACATTATGGTGAAAATTTTGATGTCCCTACCGGATAGCTACAACAAGATCTCGACGATTGAGGAAGTTTATGATCCACAGAAGTTTACCAGAGAACAATTGTTTGGCACCTTGACTGCATTTGATTTGAGAAAATTCAGAAAAGAGAAGGGAAAATCTGAGACAACATTTAAAGCCACCAAAACAGAGGAAGATCCAGATGGTGATGAAGATTCAGATGAGATGGAAGTGAACTTTGCAAGGAAGTTGAAGAAAGGTACTAACAAATACAAAGGTATGTTACCCCTTCAACGCTTTAGATGTGGAATGATTGTTCATTTGGCTACTAGGTGTCTAGAGAAAGGTCCTAGGCAAAAGTTTAAGAAGTTAAATAAGAAAGCTTACTATGTTAAAGAAGATGCTAGTATTTCAGATGATAAATCAGAAACAAAGGACTGTCTATTTTATGTTGAAGAAGAAGAAAAACCTGGATTTGACATTTCTAACATTTGCCTGGAAATTGATGATAATTCTGAGACTACTTTGCATGTTAGAAGGAATAAGAATGAATGGTTCAATGATAGTGGTTGTTCAAATCATATGACTTGAGAATAAGCAAATTTGTAACACTTGAGAAATATGATGGTGATCCTATTAGATTTGGTGATAATAAGGCAGCATAAATTGTTGGTAGAGGTTCTATTACTTTTGATGGAAAGCATAATATTGATAAGGTTTACTATGTGAAGGGTTTGTGTCATAATATTTTGAGTGTTGGATAGATGTGTGAGAATGGTTATGACATTGTGTTCAAGAATGAAGGTTGTGAGATTCAAAAGAGATCTAGAACAGTGGTTGCAGTTGGCAAAAGGACAAGAAGGAACATGTATCAACTTAAAGGAGCTACATAAGGATGTTTATTATCTCAGATTGATGACATTTGGCTTTGGCACTAGAGGATGTGCCACATCAATTTTGACAATTTGGTAAGAATTAGTTCATCATGTGTTGTAAGAGATTTACCTTGATTGTGTGAACCAGACAATATTATCTGTAAAGGATGTCAAGAAGGAAAGTAGAGAAGAGAATCATTCAAGGAAAACGATTATACATCTACCAATTTACTAGATCTAATGCACATCGACCTGTGTGGCCCTTTCAGAAAAAGGAGTTTACAAGCTAAGAGATATTTCATACTTTTCATTGATGATTATTCCAAATTATCTTGGGTTGCATTTCTAGGAGAAAAATAGAAGCATTTGAGAAGTTCAAGATTTTTAAAGCAAGAGTTGAGAATGAATGGGGTAGCAAGATTAAATGTTTGAGATCTGATAAAGGAGGAGAATTTACTTCTGATGAGTTTGGGAATTTATGTGAGAAACATGGTATTAAGAGATAATTTTTAGCGGCTAGAACACCACAACAGAATGGTGTAGTGGAAAGGATGAATTGGACAACACATGAAGCAACTAGGACAATGATGAAGGAAGCAAGTTTACTGGAGAGAACCAATACATGCAGTTGTGTACACACTGAAAAAAGTTCTTTACTGGAAGAAGTATGGAAAGACATCATACGAACTATGGCATAGGAGAGCACCTACAGTGAAATATTTCAATATTTTTGGAAGTAGATGCTATATTCGAAGAGACGAGGACAATCTTAGCAAGTTTGACAACAAAGAAGATGAAGGTATATTTTGGGATATTCTTCAAAGAGCGAAGCATACCGATGTTACAACAAGAGACTGAATAAGATTGTTGAAAGTGCGAATGTGAAGGTTGATGAAGATTTTAAGAAAACTCTTGAGAAACACATTGAATATGAATCTGATATAGAAGACAAAGGAAAAGAAGAGAAGAAAAAAGAGGAAGAGATAAGGAAGACTTCGAGATCTACAACTAAGGCACCAAGGTATGTATAGAGAAATCGTTATGAGAATCAGATTATTGGTGATACGAATAGAGGCATTATTACAAGAAGTAGAGCAACACAAGAGCAAGTTTTGTTGTGTTTACTTTCATAAATTGAGCCTAAATTTGTGGAAGAAGCATATAATGATCAGAACTGGATAAGAGAAATGAATGAAGAACTCAATCAAATAGAGAAGAATTAGACTTCGGAACCTGTGTCCAGACCGGCTGATAAAAATGTGATTGGTACAAAATGGGTTTTCTAAAACAAGTTGGATGAAAATGGAAAGGTAATAAGAAACAAGGCAAATTTAGTTTGCAAGGGTTATCCTCAAATTGAAGGTATTGATTTTCATGGAACTTACGCCCCTATTGCCCAGATGGAGCCGATCCGAATATTCTTAGCCTTTACAGCATTTAAAGATTTCAAATTTTATCAGATGGACGTTAAGTCAACATTTTTGAATGGAGAACTAAAGGAAGAAGTTTACATCGAACAATTGGAAAGCGTCCAAAAATGATCTAGATGCTATGTGCAGATTGAAGAAGGCATTGTATTGATTGAAGCAGGCACCTAGGGCCTGGTATGGTAGATTGGATAGATATCTGATTGGACAAGGATTTCAAAAAGGATCTGTTGACATTAATTTGTATTACAGGATTTATTCAGATCAAATTTTGATAGTTGTGGTCTATATTGATGACATAATTTTTGGAGGAAAAGATGACTTGTGCACAAGATTTGCAGAGGAGATGTGGAAGAAATTTGAGATATCTATGATTGGTGAGTTGAATTTCTTCCTTGGATTGTAGGTAAATTAAAACAGTAAAGGAATTTTCATTTCCTAGTCGAAGTATGCTAAAGAATTGTTGAAGAAGTTTGGTTTGGAGAATTCTGAACCAATATATACTCCTATTGTTTACATATGTAAGTTGACTAAGACAGATGATTCACTAAAGGCTGATGCAAGTAAGTACAGAACAATGATTGGAGGACTATTGTATTTGACTAACCTGATATTATGTATGCAGTTTGTTTGGCAGCCAGATTTCAACAAGAACTGAAAGAGTCACATGTTATAGCTGTAAAGAGGATTTTCAGGTATTCGAAGGGAACATAAGAGTTTGGATTATGGTATCCAAAATGTTCAAATTTCACGTTGATAGCTTATACTAATGCAGATTGCGTCAGATGTGTGGATAACCGATGGAGTTCTAGTGGTGGAGATTCCTTGGTTGTCGATAGGTTTCTTGGTCAAGCAAGAAGAAGGATAATGTAACATTATCAATAGCTGAATCAGTATACATTGAAGCATCCTCAAGTTGTACTCAGGTATTATGGATGAAACAAACTTTGAAGGATATACTTATAACTTTTGATGAGCTGATTTCAATTGTGTGATAATACAAGTGCTATAAACATTTCAAAGAATCTAGTGCAACATTCTAGGACAAAACATATATCTATCAGGTATCATTTCTTGAGAGAGAAGGTATTGGAAAAGGAAGTCAAGCTTGAGTATGTACTTACAAAGGAGCAAATTGCAGATATCTTTACAAAACCATTGGGCAAGGATACTTTTGAGTATCTCAGGGGGAAGTTGGGTGTTCTACCCCTTCCTAGTGTTCAATAAATGCATTTGTGTGTGCATTGGTCCAATACATTTCATTCTTATTCTTTTCTAGATTAATGCTTGGTGGCTTCCTCTCAAGGGGAGCAGAGTGAGTTAGTAAGGGGGAGTTTGGCCCTTTGTCATTGTTGTCAAAGGGGGAGGAAAACATAGGAAAAGAAC
This sequence comes from Chamaecyparis obtusa, assembly GCA_027943335.1. Classification (NCBI taxonomy): domain Eukaryota; kingdom Viridiplantae; phylum Streptophyta; class Pinopsida; order Cupressales; family Cupressaceae; genus Chamaecyparis; species Chamaecyparis obtusa. The sequence goes on along the minus strand of BSBK01007603.1, from coordinate 1,340,540 downwards.
AAAGACCTTTGATGTTGATATCTTTCACCAATGAGTTGCTTGCTTTGTTATTGATAAATGTTGTCATCAATGACAAAGGGGGAGATTGTTAGAATGTGAAGTTGATGCTATCATTGTTGTTGTCATTAATGGTTGTCATTGATGTTAACATATTTGATGCATAGAAGAGGTTTAGATGTGATTTGGTTATTTTGGTGTATCAGTAGATGTGAGTACTGCATGATGTTCTTTAAATATTTACTCTTATCCATGTTGGTGTTGGTTCCATTTATTATGCAACATATTGTGGATCATTTGTTTGGGTTCAGTCATATCTTGGATGTGTTTGTTGTGCTTTGGTTGATGCATATGAATTGTAACGTATAGATCGTATCCATTGGTATCGAAGATCTCGATAATGGTGTAGCGTGTTGGTGTGCGAGGCATGTTGAATTGAGCAAGGTGGTCCACATTTCATTCCTTACCACAGTGGGAATGCTTCGGTGTGACCTATTTCAAATTGGGTTAGGTCGACCTCGTTATTGGCATGAGTTAGTATAGGAGAGAGATGAATTCATTTATTGTGGTATGCTTGTAGGCAAGTAAATGCGAAGTGAATGTGAATTTGACAAGGGAAGATCTGTGTGTTGATGCATATGTGAGTTGATGCAATCCGTAGCAGACTATTATATCATTTTTGTATTGCAGAGTATCAATGACAGTGACTTCAGTGATGGATTCAACTTTCATTTCTTATATCTTGGAAGTGAACCTATTTGTACTGGCAGTGAGCCTATTTGTATCAGCAGTTAGCCTTTCTTATTTCTAGGTAGTTAGTCCAACCAACAGTGAGCCAAATAGCAATGAGCAAACCGGTAGTGAGTCCTTTGTAAAAGTCACCTTAACTGATGTTCATTTCATGAGAATTAGCTTCTTCGTAGTTTTTCCTAGTTTGGGTTTCCATGTAAATTCTGGTGTTCATTGTGTTAATGGTTTTTGTGCTTACATTTGTTATAAGTTTCTGATTAGTTTAAGATTTTACTGGATTAACATAAGAGAAGGAAATTGTTTGTTAATAACTGACTCACCACCCCCCCTCTCAGTTATTCGGCTTGTTTAACAAGAAATACCTTCACCACACCCCCAAGCCTAATAATGCACTTGTCTTTTCTAAGGAAGCAACTGTAGAACACAAGTGTCTGCATACCAAGTCGTCTATAGCTATGAAAACCTCAAAAAAGGAAGATCTCGAAAAGGAAGAAACTCCTACTATTAAATAATTATAATTGTGTTTATGTAAAGATAGTAACTAGCAATGAGATATAATATACAGTCCTAATTATTTTTTTATGAAAATAACTTCCACTTGAAAGTAAGATGGAATGCAATGCACTTCAACTTTTTGATCACTTCATTCCCTGAGGGAATCGGGAATAAGATGTATTCAATTCGATAACGCAGAGGAGAACTTATACAACACAAAGCTAGACAGTTACTAACTGTCATGTAGATGGATAGTTACATGTATTATGCCAACATTCCCCCCCTTAATACATTGATCCTAAACATATCAAAAAAACTATTTGCCCTAGGGATCCCCCCCTTAATGCTTATATAACAAAACATATTGATTACATAATATGAATACATATATTGAGAAAATCTTCTTTTTGAAGTTGCAAATCCTGCATCATGAAAGGCTCCATCAAGCTGTGTTTGTGACCCTCGAAAAGGTGTAGCTTCGAGTTGTGTTCTTAAGCTCCCAGTCCCGAACTCTCAAATCATAGTCTTGAATTATTCAACAATGATCTCTAAGAGATGCGATAGATCTCTATCATTGTCTGGTGACCACGAAAGGGTATAATCCTCGATCATATACTCTAAAGCTCGCTTGACGGCAATCCATATTGAGCGCACTACCAAATCTTAAACCTGTCTCCAAAATGAGTCTTCACAAGACATACATTCTTCAAAATTGTCAACATTAGAAAGCAAAACAAAAATAGAAAGCCAAAAATGCTTCTCATGCAGAACACCATCTCAAAGCGAGAAGCTAACTTGAGATGATAGGAATTCCTCCATCCTCCGATGCCGCCAACCTCCAGATATGTAGGTTACATTTTACCCTCCAAAAGCAGCACTAGAGGATGAAATACAACCCTTGAGAGCCCAATTGAAACACTTATGCACAAGTTCTTTACCAAGGTCATCATGAACATCCTTAATCACATTGAATGTTGTCCCCATGACAATGATACAAACTTCAATCCTAGCTAGAATTATTTTCACATCTTGTATCTCCATAACACATTTGAATCAAATTTTGATGTGAAAAGGCCCTCTTATAATACCTTGTTTTCTCTTATGACTCCAAGACTTCACAACACTCCACAACAAATAAACTCTCAAATACTCTTATCTTCAAGAAACCCTAAATATGTCAATTAAACTCAAATGACAATATGCCCTTGGAACCCCATTGCAATCACTCTCGAAATAGCCTTTTAGCAAATTTGAAAGAGACTTTTGTAACAACCTTTAACTGCCATAAGCATACACTTTTTAATGAGATTATAAATAAGCAACAAAAGAAATCATACTTTGCACTTTTAGATTCCTTATGTTTACCTCACACATTCCTTTCTCAAGCTTATATGAAATAGATACTACACTCAATCATTGAAAATGATGGACATCGCCATTTTAGCATTCATTTTCTACGTTAATGCCTTGTCCACGCTGCCTTCAGTAAACAACTCAAAAACAATTCACTCAATCTGTTGTTCACATTTCATATTTTGCAGCATACATATCTCCAGCGTCACCTTTCCATGCTCACTGCACCAAATGCACAAGATAACAGTCTTAACGGTCTTCGGAGCCTTTGCCCATCGTTCCACCAGCAAGAAACAGTTAAAACTGCATGTGCAAAAAATGATGAGTACAGATTACAGCGTGTGTGCTCCGGTCTCCCAATCTTCCACAAGTGCGTTCTACCGTAACTGATCACTGCGTTGCATGTCTTAGGATCTCCTTTGGATCGAGATCAATTCCCTGCACATTGAATAGGATATGACGATGAACGCCTGGCTTTCGAGATGATATTTAATATCATTCTACGGCTCCCATCACAAATAACATGGAAATGACTGTCAATGCATGAACTGTCGCAAGTGGATATTCTTGGAAATGACTGTTAATGCATGAACTGTCAACTGTCAGCCTCCTCTATGCGGGCATAATTAGTTTCACTAACTTCCCACTACCGTTGTTCACTCTGATCTGCCAGCATGATCAAAGGCGGCTAATCCAACAACTCCATTGTCAGTTTCAATCCATTTGCTTGTTCTGATACCACATGAGGGAATCGGGAATAAGATGTATTCAATTCGATAACGTAGAGGAGAACTTATACAACACAAAGCTGGACAGTTACTAACTGTCATGTAGTTGGACAGTTGCATGTATTAGGCCAACATTCCCAAGATGGGCAGGGTTATGGTTTCCAAGACAATACAATTAACTAGAATGTTGCAACTAAAAAAGAAATGCACTAGGTTGCAAGCTAGCTAGACTAACTTATTTAGTGGAGCACATATGCAACATTGAAAGAAAGAAGACTGCATGCTTATATAGTGAAGTGCAATTACAAATCATCCACTTATTTAGTAGGAAACAAAGGGCACTTCCACTTATTCAGTGAGAAAGAAAACAAGGCATTTCAACTTATTCAATGTGAAAGAAAAAATATAAATATAACCACTTGTTCAATGGGGTAAGTAAATACATCAACGAGCATTAATGAAATGCATTGGCAATACTACAATTTAATGTTTACAATATAAAATGCATAGAAATGACAAATCTTTAGGGTATAACCATCTAAAGCATTACAAGCTAAGATACTAGGTGCCCCCTTGGAACACTCAAGTCCTGGTCCAGTTCGAACTTGGGTCTAGGTTTGGGTCCGGTTCCCTGTAGGTTTTGACAGGGTCCGGCCCACAGGCTATAGGTTTGGCCCTGCCAAACCAGGGACTAACCCAAGTAGAATTTGGCCAAACTCAAGCAGATGTGTGCACTGTAGATCCTGCAAACATAGAGTATATGCTCGAAACCAACTTCAAAAACTATCTGAAAGGAGAACACTTCACCTTTCTTATCCACAATTTATTGGGTTGAGGCATCTTCAATGTCAATGAAGATCTATGGAAGATGCAGAGCAAGACCGCCAACTATGAGTTTAATACCAAGTCTCTTAGAAGTTTCATGGTGGAGACAGTCCAATGGGAGATTCAGAATCGCCTCTTTCCAATTCTCACAAATGCATCCATAATAGGAAAGCCTTTAGATTTGCAAGACATTTTACAAAGGTTTGGATTTGACAATATCTTGGGGGTTTTTTGGGGGGTGGATCCTGCTTGTCTACTCTCCATTCCCACTTCACAATGCAACAGACCTTAGTGCCGACAGGTTCTTCTATGTTGTTCCTTTGTTGTGGAGAGACAAATGCATACTTATATTAGCTTTGAAAGGGGCTTATGCAGAGCACTTAAAGTAGTCAATGAATTCTCTGTGGAAGTGGTAAGTTTTGGAAGTGGATCTCAGTGGAACACTCTCAAAGAAATGATCTTCTTTCCCGGTTCACACCAATTCTTTTAGATAATTCAAGTTGGTTTAATAGAGTTTATTTGGAAGGTGGTAAAAACTCAATGGTACAATTGACACTTTTTTGAACTAAAACATTAATATAGATGGTGGTGTATTTTGCTATGTTACTTGACTATTAGCGAAGTGGTGTATTATGAACATAATTACTGTTGCATATATGTAAATATGTAAATATTTTTAATTTTTTATATGTTTTTGTATGGTCGAACCCAAAACGAACCCAAACCCCCCAAAAAAATTTGACTAATCCTGCGAAATCGAACCCGAACCCAATCCAAACCAGGACTGGCAACTTAGATTACAAGGTTAGTTCATATGCATTATAACATCACATAAGAGGAATAACTACTAATATAAAGTGTTAATAATAACAGAACTGCTATAACACCCCAAAATAGTGCTAGATATCATGAACAAATCAACCAATTGTGAAACAACAATGATAAACCTTGTGTGAATGATTAGGAATTGTTTGTCTTGGTTTATTAATGTTCTTCTGTTGCTATTTTCCTGTCAAATCAGACTTGGAAAACATGCTGGTAATGCATGAAGTTACTGAATGGAACCATTTTAACACACCAAAATTGCAATCACACGAAATCACTTCTAACTCCTCAAAGCCACCCTCCAAAATCATTGCTAAAGAAAGATTGCCATACTGGAAAATGTTGGAGACCTGCTGTAGGTCTGAAAATGGATAATTTTGCAGCTCTTGCAATCACGACAGCAGATAAACAATCCACCAAACTCAATCCAGCCACCAAATTCCACCTCAGATTTGATGTTTTTGCACATTTCCAACCTATACAACACCAAACAAGGTGATAGACCTCCACAAAGGGCAGAAATTCTCTCCTACATTCTCATGCCCTAGCTACAAGTACGACCAATAACAAGGAGTATGGGCAACAACCTCCTTAATATGAACTCCTTCAAATATAAGCCCTCTAATGTCATGTAAATGGCTTCCAAACAGCAGATAAAATACAAACAAAATCATCCTTATACTTGCAATAGAGATTGTATGGCCATATATGAAGATGCACGACCGACCAAGAGGTGTAAGGCCTATTGTGTAAGTAAAACACCCAACAACAATTTCCTCTTAAAACTGAACACTCAAATCAGTGTTAGAGATCCAAATTAACTCAAAATGCATCAAAAATCTCAACACTTGCAATCCAAAAACTCGAACTCTTCTCTGTAGCTCACTGGTGATCTTTGTATTAAACCACACTAACCATCTAGGGGGATTTTCGTCCCTAAAACCAGCAACTCCAAGAGAATTTTAATTCTCAAATTTTTGGAAGAAATCGGATTCTCCCAACAAGAGAAACAAACATTTCATGGCTAACCTTGCAAATGAGCTGTCAACCTCCTTTTATAATTTTTTTGGAGGGAAAAAACAATAATTTAAAAATAATATTTCCTTTATCCTCCACAAAGACCTTCTGAAAAAATATAATATTTTTTTAGTGCAAAATGGCCCTTTTCCCTAGGCATTCATCTTGAAGCACACTTAAAACACCTTTTTATCAAATGATTACACTAAGTCATTATTTTAACATTTTCAACATTAGACAGCTTACGTGGATAGTTATTTAGAAATTCTTATTTACTCGAGTTGTGGAAAGTATCCAAATGACATAATTATGCAGTTCTAAATACCACGGTGATAGCAGAGTCATAAAACAATTAGCCAAAGTAATTGGGAGACTTACTAAAAATAGCAAACTTCACTAAGAAGATTGAAGAGCTACCAAAAAAGCCAAAAATAAACTCTAGAAGCATTAAGTGGCTCCGCTAATTATTCTTCATGCACTTCAACTTCATTAGTTCAACTCACAATCACTCACCGTTGACTCTTCAATCAATTCAATCTTCTAACACATGTATTCACTTAACTCATCATGTCAATCGATCCATTGAATCATGCAATCAACCACCAACAAAAGTCATTTCCATCAATAACAACTTTGCTAAGTTGAACCTGTGCTCTCCAAGAACTTTGGAGTTCTTGCTTACATCAGGAATTGGTCTATAGAAAAACTCAAAAAACTATGCTAATTGTCTCCAAACTGATTATACTTGAGAAGGGGACATTATAGTCCTTCCTCCCCAAAATTGCTTGTCCCCACGCAATAGCAAGTGTGGATGCTCCATAATTTTCTCTCTCCCAAGTAGCATCCTCCACAGGTAGACTCTTCCACTTCAGCAAATATTCTTTGATGTTCCTCTTTCTCAAAGTCTGTCAATTACTACTTCAAGAACCAAGATGAGTTTCTCTTTATCTAAAGGAAGTATTTTGAAGAAGCAACAACATTGTGTCCAAGTTCCTTTTGTTGGCAAGTGATGTTTTGAGAGCACTATGGATCACTTAAGGGTTGTCATTTATGGAAACACTTATGTTTTAGTGATCGCATGAAGTGATTATAAGTGTGGGAGACTCAGTCATGAAAATGACTAAGTATAGAATCAGAATAACAGTATTCTGCAGTATTGTTTTGGTCGGCGAAGATAATATATGATATATTATGGCTAGCAAACTTAGAGGAAGACATTTTGGGATATGTATGAGCTTCAATTAAGGTCGCACGTGTTTTGGTGTTGATATCAGTAAGATACAGTGTTATGAAGGTATGCGAAGATAGAGAAACAGTGAAACAGGGTATATGAATAGTCGCAATGATTGAGGGAAGGTTAGATAGAATGGTAACGTGCTAAGTCAGATGAAAGTTGTATATTGCCGACACTTTGGTAATACAAGGTCACCAACTCTACATTTATCATTTGTATAAGTAATTGTTATGTTTTATATTGTATTTGAGAGCTGAATGGATGGCAGAATTGATATAAGTATAGTGTTTTGTGGAAGCGATAAGTGTGAAACTATGTGATAGAGATGGATATGTGATGGATACGAATTTGGGATATTAGTAAAGGCAGATAGCAGATGCGAGATCAGAGATTGATAGAGCTATAACTAAAACTATCAAAGCATAGCAGATGCTTGTACAATTCACTTATTGAAGAACACTTTTGTAACAGAATTTTGATTGTAAGAGTTGTATGCTCACCACACCTTTAATACGGTTTTTGTATACCCCTAACAGGATTCTCTATTCCTCTAACAAGGAAATGTACTATGTAATACTCAGCTCCTAATAGGGATTCAATATTTTAGTGCATAGTTGTGGGTACCATCCCCACTGGGGTTTTCCCTTGGCCAAGGTTTCCTCGAAAACAAATAATGGTGTTATGAGTTATGTGTTTATGTTCTTTTCATTTCAGCATTGGTATGGTTTATTTGCAATTGGTTTAAGTTTAAGTTGAAGTGTTGTAATATTGATTCACCCCCCCTCTCAGTATTACTTAATCTTAACACCTTCTTGAGGCATGGTATATGGATGACATTATGAACCTTACAATTTTTTGGCCTTGCTATATTTTGGTAACTCCAACTCATATGCCACTTCTCCAATCCTCTTAAAAGTAGATTGGAGAAAGTAACTCGCATGGGTCAAACTTTTTTTATCCACTCTTCTTGAGAGTAAATTGCCTGTAGAGCTGCAACCTTAGATACACCATGTCTGTAACCTCTAATGAGTGTTGTATATAATGTTGATTTGCATGCAAAATTTTCCTGGTTGTAATGATCCCTTCTCCTCAGTAATTGCATGTGACTTGACTAGCTAATCGCTCGTCATTTTGATAGGCTAATTTGCAGTTATTAGGGATGATATGCTGGACCTATTGATTTTTTTGGGTAGTGGAGGAATTAAAAGTTATAATTTTATTTTATTTGAGTTTATAAGATAATATTATGAGGGAAAAAGTCACTTTTGAAATAAAATAAAATAAAATATAAAGTGACTTAATTTATTAAGTCATAAAGTGACTCAAAAAAGAGAATAAATTAATCAAATTAATTATTCTAAAGTTGTCCAAACAAATAAAATAATAAAAAGATAACTTTATTTAATTGATTTAATTAAAAAGTGGCTTAAGTGAAAATGTTTAAATATTATAAAGTCAATTAAATAATTGTGGTGTATCTTCTAAAAAAATTTTAAGGAGGTTAATTTTGTAATCTTCTAGAAGACTTTATGAGCCTTTAAAGAAGGGAGAAATCAAGTCATTTGGCAGATTATGGATTATTCCTTCTTCATGGCTGCAACTTGGTTGAACTAAGGATTCAAGGACGAAAACCCTTGCTATCCCTTGTGGGTTGAATGAAAACCTAGCTCACAGTTGAGAGTTCACTACAAGACTTCATTTATGCTTCATTGATCAGTTTGGAAGGTTATTTGAGCTTCAAACAATATATTTCTGCAATAATATGTATTTGCGACAATGCTACTATAATACGACTACAATAATCACTACAGTGATGCTATAGGAATCGCTATAGTACCCCTATAGCATATTGAAGGAGTTCGACATATCAGCTAGGATTTGAATCTTCTATTACAAGTTGAAGGCATATGCGATCGGATTTGAAGGATTCCATCAGTTTACACCTAGGGTTTGAAGGAGAAAGTGCAAATACAGATTTCAAACCTAGGGTTTCATATCATCCGATCATATTTCACTCTTAGGGTTTCATCAATCCAATTTGGACTTGAGTGCTAGGGTTTGGAGGAGATTTTGGTATTACCAAATTGCAAACAGCATTGTGTTTCAGACCTTCCAGTTACCTACAAAAATTTCATACTTGCTGGAGTCCAGATTTGAGTTTTTTTCATCATCATATGGTCTTCTACATTGTTTATCTCATTGCCATTGGAGTTATGCATCATTCGGGTATATTGTAAGTGTTGAACACTCAAATGCTTAGGGTTTGTACTTTCTGTTAATGTCTAATAAATACCATATCAGACCTGATTTATTTGTAATCACACCTCATATTTCATCAATAAAGGGTTCCTTTGGTATTGTTAAGTTTTTTTTATGCTCTCTCTTATTTGGCACATGTAATTGCAACACAATCAATCCAAAAATTCAAACAACAAAACTCAGAAATTCATATCAGAACCAAAAAATCAAAATTGAAAGGTTTACATGACAAGTGTTTGATAAATTGACTAAGGGTCAAATTGAGATAAAAAGGGGAAGATTCTGTAGGGGTTATTAGAGTGATATCAAAGCCATGATCTTGCCAGCCTGTTGGGTTAAGATTAGTTAATCACACTTCGGTTTGGTTAGATATTAAGTTGTGGACAGCGAGACAAGAATTATGGGAAATATGCCTAGCTTAGAACAGATGTTAAAGGACCTTGATCAATCACCACCAAGATTCAACCGTGAATGGAAGCGTTTTGAAGATTCACTTTCAACGAGTTCTAGGCACTCTAATGATTCATCTCCATGTACAAGTACAATTATGAGTTCTCATGCTTCGAAAACAAATGATGCAATTATAAGTAGTTATAATAAGTATCTCTCTCTTCCTAAAAAGATACAAGACATCTTTTCCTTCACACAATTTTTGGATGTACTGGAAGAGGATGAAGATGACTTGATGTTTACAAGTCTATATCAGCAGTGAAGAAAGAAAGAAAAATCAAAAGGTAATAGAGAAAACATTGGGAAATAAGAAGAGCTAAAGGTGTAAGAACAAGAAAAGAAAAAGCAATCACTTGTTTGTGATTTGCAGCCTACAAAGTGATCATAAGGAATGCAAAAATCAGTCATCATGTGGGATTCCTAAAGAAGATAAAATTTTGGATCAAGAGGAGTCATATAATGTACCCTTGAGTCTTCATGTTGATCACAAAGTGGAAGAGAATGCAAACATGGATCAGCCACTCAGAGATGTTGAAAACATAACACAAAGGGATGACATCTTTTCTGATTTTTGCAACAGCAGTTCTAAATCCTTGCTTCATCGTGAGGTAGCATCCATTTCACATGATGATGGTATTGTTGAGTCTTCTGATGTTGGCACTCAAGTTGAGGGTGTCAAACATGAGGCATATATTGTGGATTCAAGCCACAATGCTTCTGATTTTGTGCATCATACCATGGAAGTTGTTAAAAGGACACAAGATAGGTGTGATGGGTGGTTTCAAAGAGCTAATAGGGCGAAAATGCTTGCTGTCCAAGCAAGACACCTCCTACAAGAGGCCAAGGAACAATGCAATCAGCTAGACAATGTAAGGAAACAAAGAGAATCATACATTAGTGTTAGCAATATAAGTTGTCATTAGTGAAGATAGTTGCAAACACCATTCCCACCGGTAGAGGCCCACCGGTAGTTCACTTATCTTAGACTATATAAACCAGTAGACTAGAAACTGAGTATATGCACCAGTAGATTAAATAGAGGTAATACACCGATAGACCGAACAAAGTACATTGTACCGGTCTTGTATTACATACAGGGATGGACCGGATATAAGAGTATACCGATCAAAACTGCATAAAGATCCACACTGGATTTTGCAGAGTAGTTTGAGTTAAAACCGGAATATGCAGAGCATCCACCAATCAGAACTAATGTTAGCTTTTTTAATAGGAGTTAGCTTTATTTCTACACGAATGTTTTCAAGGTAAACTCCAGATCAGAACGCAAAGCTTTACTGCTAATTGCATGATTTATTGTTGAGTTTACAGCCTAGCGGTTCTATGAGTTAAGGGTTTTGTTGATGTCAGTTTTGTACCACTACATAACATATAGCAATTGAATACTTGATATAGAATACCAAACACTCAATCCTCTCTTGAAAAGTATATACTCATGAAGAACATGAGAAAAACTCCAAGGTTCCTTACACCTGTGGATACTTAGTTATATTAATGTGATTTGCTGGTTAATCACGTAGGCGGGCTTACGTTGTTCATTCAAGGATGTCAAATTCTCGTTATGATGATGATAGGATCTAGCTTTGCAATGTATACTCAAATTTATATCACTTCCAACTTTGCTCTTCAAAACTCCAACTACTAAACTACTTCTTGCTTCACTACTACTCCTATGGAATGGAAAGATTGGCAAATGGACGGGGATCAAATCTAATGAAAGCTTGCCAGCGGCACTACCTCCATAGATGCAATGATTCAAGGGGAATGAGACTAGATTACCACACAAGGCTTCTCAACAAGCCGCTAAGATGCTAGTGGCCTAGTATATAGAGCCCTATCAAACATTTACCAATATCACCATACAACTAGCCATCTACTTCTATTCTTACTTTAACACTTTCTTGAAATGAAATCCACTTTAACAACTCAATGAAATCTAACTTTAACAATTGGAAGTAGAAACCATGCAATAACACCAAGTGTTCTTAATCACCATGCAAGACACAACAATGACAAGAGAAGCAATTTTGGTATTATATTAGCAACAATTTTCTTCAACCCTTTACAAATGAGAGTACATGGCCTTATATAGAGGCTCAAAATTACAACCAACGGCCAAGATTAAGAGGCAAAATCAACGATCCAGATTAAATCCCAGAAACCCTAATTAGGGTTGCCACCCCATCGGCCAATGAGAAGATGCCACCTCATCAATGGACCAATGAAAAAAAAGAAAAGTGGCAACCAATGAGAAGGCAACAAAATGGTAGCCAATCAGAATCAGACACCTATCCTACCCAAGAAGAAAAGAGAATTTGCCACTTGGGCTTACATCAAATGATCTTCTAATATAATTCTATCCTTTTCTTTCATCTTTTTAGCATAAGCAATGAATTTAGCTAACATGTTGTTGACTTCCTCCATGGGAGGGCAAGGTGTATGCCTCATCCTGAGCTCAACTGTATTCATCATGTTCTTTGCTACTTGCAGTGTCTTCTTACTCTCCTTCTCATCATCCCTTGCAAACTCAATAAGGGTCCTGAGAGACACAAGGATGCCCAACTGTTTCTCTTTGGCAACAACCTTCCCCAACTCATCCAATCTCAATTCAAACTCTGTCTCATTAAAATTCTCCTCTTCGATTTCTTCAAAATCAAGTGCAACCCTCACATCACTCAACATGTTTGAAATGAAAGTGTCGATGCTTGGACTGTATTGTGCAATCTCATCCTGTATCTCTTCGAGTACCCTCGATCTGGCAGTCAAGGTAACATACCAAGACTCAATAATACTCTTTCCTCCTTCACTGACCAACTTGGCCCTCACCAAAGATCCCTCTGATAGCTTTATGGCCGCTTGTAACCTGGGAATGGCTAAGTCATGGATTGGAAGGAAATCCTTCCACTTCCCTTCAACTGCTCTGAATTTGTCCCTAAGAGACACAAATGACCTGAATGTCGAGATTAAGGTAGGCAAGAACTTTCGCCCTTCTTGAATTGTATTATTGATCCAATTTTTAGTTTCTTGCTCTCGAGCTAATATTTCTTCCAGATTGCTCCCACTATTTTGTGGAAGGGCCGCCAAATGCAACTGTTGGATAGGCTAACACACTCCATGATAGCTATCCCTCCAATACTTGTTTTCGTTTTCCAACTCCAGAATCTTTTCATTCGCCTTCCTCAACCTTTCTCTAATTGAAGCTATGCCTTCTTGAACCTCGAAACACTCCATGTCATTTGTGATTCTTCCCATGTCATGTTCTACCATCTCATAATCCTGGGCCACAATCTTGTCTACTGCTTTGCTAACCTTTGGGACAGCAATCTGAACCTTTCAGTGACCATCCTCATCATTCCTGATTACCTTTGCCACTGTTCCTACAATTTGTTTCTGTCTGACATCATCTTCCTTTTTCACTAACCCTTGAATATCCTCAACTGTCTGGATGGCTACAACCTTGCCCCTTGGCATAAGCATTTGTCTCAACCACAGTGGTGCAATGCATCTCCCCAAGTCTGGATTCGGTTCGACTAGCACAACATCACCAATGGCCTTGCGCACTTGGCTTCCTTCCTCAACTTATAAAGCCTCGATGTCAACTGGCTTATTCCCTTCATCACTGACTGTCATATCCTCCTCAACTTGGTCCTCCGAGAGAGGAGAGTACCCTATACTGTTACTATAACCACTTGATTCTGAACCAGAGCTCACCTCTACCGCTGCCCTTTGCTCACTTGTACCAACCTCTTGGCTCCTAGCCTCAACTATGCTCTCTCTTGATGGCACTTTACTCTGTTTCTTTGCTGGAGGCTCCCGATGTTCTTTGTCTTTCTCAACCTCCAAACTCCTCTTCTTGCTCTTAACTGCTTGCTGCTGGCTACTACCCCCACCCTACTGTCCAACTGACTCCGCTGGAATCTCCTCTTCTAGCTTCATCTTCTCATAGGTAAGGTGTACCCGCTAACTTTGTAATTGCCTAAACTTCCTATTGTACCACCACTTAGTGTGTAGCTCAACTGTTCTTGTTACTACATCTAAGGAAAGGTCCTGATGATCATCCCAATCCACTGGATCCAACTCCATTCCCTCTACTATATTGTAATCTTCCCTTAGCACATCTTCATCCTCTTCCAGCTGATCCGGAATATCAAGATTTCTCCATCTAATTGCCCTCATCAAGCTCACCGATAACCTTGAGAAAGCCAACTTCCTCACATGAAAGTCATCCTGTGCATTGGCCCAAAAATCCTCCAAAGTAGGAATATGCTTGAATGGATCCCCAAGAGATGCCTTGATTAGACCATTAGGATCAAATCCTTGCCTTGCCCTATACCATCCTAGATGATATTGTTCTAACTCTTTCTCTGCAGTTGCAAAGGCGACAGGATTGTGACAACTATCATTGCCTATCATGAGTGAGAAGGTAACCCCTATCTCACCCTTGAGCTTCATCATTTTGTCATATTGCTCAAGTTGCCTAGCCAACTCCATCAAAACTATCCTATCGGGTGGGTACCTTGGAAGCCTCTTGGGACAAGCCGTGCATCCAGCCACTCCGATATAAGTGAATTGCGAAAACTGGATGAACCAACTCCCAAACTTCTTGACTTTTGTCTCCGCCTCTGGCGAGAGCCTCCTTGCGGGTGTCCCTTGCAATACCCTTATTGTCCTCATGGAAAAGGCATCATAAAATATCTTGTAATCCTTGGTGTTGTGCAAATGAAGTTGTGGATAGCACTCATGCACCAAGCATTGTCCGGGCCCATTGCCAATCACCCCTCTAGCCTTAAGTCCAGGATGTTCATACAGTCTTGCAATCAAATAGAAAAGGTACGACCCCATATAGAATTGTTTCTGATTTTGTATTGTCCTAAGTTGCAACTCTAAATTTTCACTTATAATTCTAGCCGAATCAAACTTTCTTTTTCCATTTTCAATTCCTTCAATAAAATAGTACATCCAAGTTTCAAATTGCATACCTTGAGTGGAGCCCATGACTTGGTTGAGAGCGCAATAAGATCGCCATACTCTGATTTGAAATCTGACCTGGTGAGCCTTGGTGACTTGGTGACTCCCTTCTTGCCTTCGTGCAACCAATTCTGCTTTAGTAGAGCGAGGTAGGCATCCTGACTATCTTGAAAGAACTTGGTAGCTTGATCCATCAATATTACTATCATGCCCTTCTGCTGGGGTATATTGAACACTTCCTCTATCACCTACCCACTGATGTTAGCCAACACCCTCTCTCCTTCATCAAAGATGATGGACTTGGTCACAATATCTAGCCGAGATGCACACTCCATCACCAACTCCGGACAAGGCAAGGTGGCAACTTGCACAATTCCACACTTGTAGATTTTCTTTGCCATAGAGGACTGACCCCCTTTCAACCTATCTCTCAACTGTATCATGTCCACTGTACCGATCTTGGTGTCACCGACTCGCTTCAATTTTGAGAAGAAGGTGGTCTTGGGCATCATGTCTTCCCTGTCTTTCTTGGTATTCATTCCCTTTGGGTTCTTGCTTGCACTAGCATCCACCATCCTAGCCCTTATTTCTGCCCCTTCTTTCTACAGTGAGGTGGGACTACACTTATCTCTGCCCCTCCAATCCTAGGGATGGACTATCATATTTCTGCCTCTCCAATGCCTATCACACTACACTTATCTCTACCTCTCCGCCTAGGGATGGGACTACCACTTATTTCTGCCTCATCGAAAACTTACGAGATTTACACTTATATCTCCCAACTTCGTTCCTAGGGGTGGGACTACCACTTATATCTCCTTTCTCCAAATCCTAAATGGAAACTACACTTATATCTCTCAACGTCAAGCCCTAGATGAGATGATGAAGTGATGGATGGATGATGCAAGCAAGAAAATGGAGGGAAGAACCAAGCAAGAACAAGAAAGAATTCTGCTTTATCAACCAGCCTTTACTCAAAATCGAAAAATCTTCCTTTACAACCAACAAACTTTATCCAAAGAAGAAAAGAAATACTTCAAATTTTGCTGACAAAATCAGATTTGAAGCCCCTACCAATGATTTTTGCAAGTCTGTCCTTCCAACAGCTGTCCTCTCTAAAAAAAAAAAAAAGCTCCAAGATAGCAACTAGGGCACAAAATTGCAACCTCCCTCTAACAAATAGTAGCCTGCCCAAAATTTTCGCAAGTGCCTAACATGCAGCCTCCTTAAAAAAAAAATCGCAAGTCTGGCCCTCTTCTAATTCGCAGCACCCTCCCTAATAAATTCACTGCCTTCCTTCCAGATTTTGCAACTCTTCCTTTAGCAAATTTGCTGCCTCCTTGAACAATTTCGCTCTTGCTGCTCCTCAAATTTGCTACCAAGAGAAATGAGAAATGATGAGTGAAATGAGGAGGGGAGAGCCTTCATTATATACCAATTTTTTGCCTCAAAAAAGAAGGGCCGACTTTGTAGGAGGAGAGAAAAAAATAAATTAAAATTGCCAAATTAAACATGAATTAAATGAAATAAAATGCACAGCCCTAGGGGATTTAATTTTAATTTAAAATTGGGCCAAACTAGTGCAAAATAATGGGTTTAAATTAGCCAAATCCGAAATTATCATAAGCCCTAAAATTGAAATTTTGAAAAAAGGTCATTTAGGCCTCCAATATAGCTTTAAACCTTCCCCATTGTGGACCCAATAACTTGCCTTGAATTTCACACCTCTTAGACCTTAAAATACATTGAATTTAACACACAAAGGGGGTCCAAATTAAATTTCTAAAATTACAAACACTCAACCCAAAAATATGATTTTAATGCATTTAATCATGACAACCAAAATTAATTTTTATTATTTTGCAACCCCAAAAATCATTTTGCAATTTAATTTCCATTTGGCAATTTAATCTTTTTTTTATTTTTGCAATTCATTATCTCTAATTGGCAATTTAATTCAAATTTCATTTAATTTCCATTTTCACCACCAGAAATCCACAAAATTTTCTCAAAAAAAATCCAATTTCACAATTAAATTTCGAAAATGTTCAAGTTTTTCAATTTCATCAATTTTAAAAAATTCATCTAAGTCCAAAATTTGCAATTTTATCTGGCCAGATATTAAAATAAAATTTTCTCATCGAATTTCATTTGGCCTGGAGACAAAATCAACTGTTTAAGAAAATCCATATTTCGCACAAGGTGAAAACAAGCTATACCCTCCCAGGCACCTCAAAACATCGAAGGTTTAAAATTTTCATTCCAAAACCTCCGGATTGCCCAAAAGTTCGCTAAGGCATCCAAATACCCGGATCAAGGAAAATTGTCGAGGCCTGCCAAAAAAAAGAGGGTCCCCAAATTCTTTAGGGCGATGGTGTGAAAACCTCACAACAAGTTTCATTAAGATGAACTCTTGTATAAATACAGGTCATAGGATGCAAGAAATAAGTTTGTTGAGAGTTGTTGAATAGAGAGCAGAGAAGAGAGAGCAAAAAAGAGAGAGATTACAGTCTCCAAAAGTGAAAGGCAAAGAGGCAGAAAAAATTCAACAGCCAGGAAGACCGGGGAAGAGATCAACAGGTATGATCTAATCAGACAATCAGTGTCAACTGAGATCATTGCTTTTATAAGGTGTGAAAGCATATTGAAATCCCTTTATCAGGGTAAACCCTAATCGGTTCTTTGTAAAAATCCTTTAACCGGGTAACATCTTTGTTGATGTTGAAAGTCCTCTAACCAAGCAACTCTTAATAGAGTTAAGGTCTTAACCGGTCTTCTATCAAATCTCTTAACCGGGTAGCACCTTCACAAGTGCTTTGTAAGCTCCTAACAGGGCGTCTTTATTTCTGCAGAAGTGAAGTTGTGAGCTATGTCTTACCGTGATTTTTTTCCTTCTAACCGAGGGTTTCCACGTATACATCACATGTTGATCTGTGTATTTCTATTTATGCTTGTGAATGATTGTTTATATTCTTCTTATCTTGGAAGAACAATTAAACAAGTGTTGAATTGTAATAGAAATAGTATTTACTGATTCACCCCCCCCTCTCAGTAACCGGTTAGGAATAACAATTGGTATCAGAGCTTTGTTCTCTAATATATAAAGCTTAACTACTTGAGAAAAAGATCATGGAGGGTTACAGGTATCAAAAACAGCTTGAGGAAGCCAACGACATCATTGCCTCTCTGGAGAATAGGCTAAGAAGATCACTTGCTAAAAGGAAGGAGTTGGCTCTGCAGTTGAGTGAGAGCAATGAAACTATTGATGAACTCTCTGGGCAAAGTGGATCTAATGAAGCTGAGGAGGTAGTCTCTGAGCTCATGGAGAGGAACCCGATCCTAACCAATCAGATCTCCAACCTTAAGAGGGAGCAAGAAGATAATGCCCTAAGGATGACTGAACTGATTGAGAAAAAGAGGAAAGATGAAGATGAAAGAAACACAGCAGTCAAGTCATTAACAACCTCTAAAAGAGCAAGGAACCTGGCAGAGGACGTTGCAGGGGCAAATGATCTTGTCATTCTACAACTTCAAGAAGACATGCAAATTGTCACCCAAGAAAACACCAACATGCAAAAGGGTTGGCATGATAGGGATCAAGCATGCAAAAGACTGGCATTAGAGTTGTATCAACTGAAGGAACAGATAAAAGAACTTGAAGAAATAAATGAAACCCTAAGAAGATACAAAGAGAGCTCGGTCAAGCTTGATGACCAACTCAAAGCTCAAAGAAAGAACAAAGATCCCACCGGTCTTGGTTTCACCGGTAAAGACATCAAAGAGACTGGTGAGTCTTCCGGAGCTAAGACAAGCAAGAAGGATAAGAAGAAGCCGCTGGCACAAAAAGGTAAGAAGACTTTTAACACCTCTTGCAATCATTGTGGGAAACCGGGTCATAGAACAAATGATTGCAGGAATGCACCAATAAAGCCAAACAACAGTTACTGCAAAAACTATTGCAAATATGGCCACAAGACCAATGAATGTTGGTCAAGCCCCACAACTGTGTCCAGTGGACGTAGGGGAAGCTTCAAGGGCTACTGCTACACATGCAATAAGTTTGGACACAAAGCTGATGAATGCAGATCAAAGACAATGGCATTCAGATCCCCAAGACCGGTATTCACCAAGAGAAACAAGAACCGGAGCACAACCACGCTAGCAAAAAAAAGGTAAGAAGACTTTTAACACCTTTTGCAATCATTGTGGGAAACCGGGTCATAGAACAAATGACTGCAGGAATGCATCGGTAAAGCCAAACAACAGTTACTGCAAAAACTGTTGCAAATATGGCCACAAGACCAATGAATGTTGGTCAAGCCCCACAACTGTGTCCAGTGGAAGCAGGGGAAGCTTCAAGGGCTACTGCTACGCATGCAATAAGTTTGGACACAAAGCTGATGAATGCAGATCAAAGACAATGGCATTCAGATCCCCAAGACCAGTATTCACCAAGAGAAACAAGAACCGGAGCACAACCAACTGTGTACACTGTGGGACGCACAGTCACAATGACTCTTGGTGCAAATTACCCAACAATAGAAGGGTGAATCCATGGAAGGCAACCGAGATAGTTTGTTACTCCTGCAACAAAGTAGGACACCTAGCGAAAGAGTGCAGGAACCGCTCAATGAGCAAAAGGAAAGAATCGGTCAAACCGGTGGAGAAGACCTCCTCAAATTAGAAGATCAATAAGAGAAGACTGAGAAAACAGTCAGGCAGATTTGGTTCAAAAAGGAATCAAAGAGCTCCGCTGAGGAGAAGATAGAGGAAAGATCATCATCAGCCAATGGTGATATCTCTTTAGCTAACTGAACCTACAGGGCTTAGGGGGAACCGGTAGCTTGTCTACTGTTCCCAATAGAGCTGGTGAGAATCAGACTCACTCAGTCTACATGGATAACTGGTCAAGTAAGCATTGATCAACCAGGATATGCTCAACCGAAAAAGCCGGAATACCGGTTGGTGAAAATGGAAAGAAAGGTTAGGTAAGGCAATTGATGTTGTAGTCGTTTAACAATAGTTACCGTTTGGTAATTACCATTGTGCCCTAACTCTATAAAAGAAAGGAGAATTACTCATTACTTTTACTTTGTGATCTTTGTGATTAATGAATTTTTATGCTTAGTAATTTTTTTGCGCTTTGATCATTGTGAGCTATTGTCCGTTAGACCGATCAAGCTTCTTTCTATTAATCGATTGTTAGGAATGGCATCTTCATCCTCTGCAGTGAAACTGATCAAGGGAAATCAAGGGGACCGACCTGCATATGATATTATGGTGGTTCAAAACAGGGAAAACGACATGGATGGTGCACTGTTGTCGGTGCCAAACGGAGTCTTCATGACCGAAGACGTCACGGCGTTCATTCATGCTAAACAGGAAGAAATGGGCGAAACTTATATTCAAAGCGAGTACCTCTCGCTATGTGAAGAAGGAAGACTACCTGATAAGTATGCCAATATGGTATCATCTGGACTTATCAATGAGGTATGCTACCCGACTGTCTTCCGCGAAGACCAAATTCGACTGGTTCTAAGTCGTCTTCACAAACCAAGTTTGTGGCTCACTAAAGGTGCATGCAATCAGATCACTAAAGAAGACCTTCACAGAGTGACCGGATACAGTGACCAAGGGGAAGCATTAACCCTAAGGACCATCTCCAACACGGTTGTCACGAAGTTAACCAAGTCGAGATATGATGGTCAACTCATGACTGTCAACGACATTGAGGACGATGGAGTCCGTTTTGCATCTATTGTGATTGGCTACAAGATTTATCAGTCGAGCAATCTTAACAACATACTGGGTGGAGCAATTCACGCCGCACACCGGATAATGTACGATAATGCTCAATACGACATCTGTTAGATGCTTCGAGGGAAAATCTTTGAAAACATGAAGAAGCTCAGAGTTGTCAAGAAGAAATCCATGAAGTATGGAACCCTGCTGGTATGTTAATACTTCTACTATTCAAATTTCTTCTCGGGAATCGGAAAAGTGACTTGGGGAACCGATAGACCGGTCATGCATCAAGTCAATGAAATGGCCAACCAACTGGGAAACCAGTTAGGCAGAGTAATGACTGAACACTTCGAGGCATTTCAACTACGAATGCATGCAAGGGAGAGGGTGTCGTCAACCATTGTTGACGAATACAGAGACGATGTATGCTTTCTGGTTACCACTGATAACTGCATAATTCAAGCCGTGGAACCGAGAACCATGTACGCTCCAGAACTAGGCTACGAGATCACCTCAAAGGCTGCTAAGGCATATGCAGATGCCTTGACCGAGGCGGATCTAGATCTCAGTGCTTACCGGTTCGGTACCCACGAAGAGATCCAAGAGAATCTGAAGAAAAGGGTACCAATCAAGAATGTGTATGTCAAAAGGACGCCCACGTCAAAGAAGAAACCGGTGAAAGAACAGCCCAAGGCTCAAAGGAAGAGAGCTCAATCGGTAGCGAGCACTCAAGAGGAAGATCCTGAGGAAACAGAGACTGAGGAAACAGTTCCTCTGGTCAGAAAGAGAAAATCAAGTAAACCGGTAAAGGAGGATCCACAGAGAAGAGGCAAGCCCACAATTGATGAATTTGTGGCATCATTGAAATAAACCGGGGGAATGGGTTCAGTAAGCAGAAGATATCTGTTTGCAAATGAAGAAGACAAAAGAAAGATTGAAGAAGCGGTAGTGTACTGCATTCATAAGTATAATTTGCATCCTACTGAACTTCATAGGGTTGTACCTGATGATCTCCTACAAATTCTTGGAGCTAGATGGAAAGCTTCAATGGAAAAAGAAAAGGAGCTGAGAATACGAGCTCTGCTAGAGGTTCAAAACCACCTCACTCTGGAAGAAGCCATTGAACAAGCTGAATTGCATCAGCAAGATTTCCTGACAAAAAGGAGGATCAGTCGAATGCTTATAGGTGAAGCCGACAAGGTTCATGAGGAAGGAGTAGCCATATGGACCAAACTTATTCAGACCCAGCTGCAAGTAGAGGAAGCACGCCAAAGGACCACAATTCCACCGGTCCCTGACACCAGTAAAGGAAAAGAGTGTTTGGAGTTGAAGCACCAGTCAAGGAGAAGAATCCTACAAAACCGGTAATTGTAGATATCACTAATGAACAAGGCAATGATCCAGCTCGTCCAACTATTCTAACTTCTCCGAAAAAAGGTAAGCCTCGAACTATGACTATATCTGAAATAGTTGATGAGGTGATGGATTTTGGAATAATAGATAATGCCACTAAATGGTATAGCGTGCTAGGAGAAGAGGATAAACAGTTAGTTATAATAGCCATAGTGAAAACTTTTATGGACTACAACAGAACTCCAAGGGACTATAGGGCCAAGTTTACCCCAGAATTAAATTCTAGGCTTCAGACCAAATGGAGAACCAGTCTAGGCACCAACACTAGAATCAATAAGGAGACATTGTCTAAAGTTAGACCCGGTCTCAGTGAAGAAAGAATCAAGCTTCTACTAGAAGAAGCATCAATGAACTTGGATACCAAGTGTAGAGTTGCCAAGATTCTAAATGGATTTGAAAATGAAGTCTATAAAGAGACTTTAGACTTCTGGCAGCAGTACAATTTCAGTGCACTAGAAAGAATAGGTCCACAGGATCAACCTGAAACTATACAAGCACCACCAGTTCAATTCACTACTCGTGAAGAACCTACAACCGGTAAGGTAAATGTTCAAGCAGAAGAGTTCACATCTAGTGAACAAGAAAATGTTGAACAAGAGCTAGGAAATGATATCCCTACGGGAGAATTACATACAGCTGAAGAGCAGCACAAAGAAGTCCCACCGAAAATGCAATTTCAACAAGAAGAGGATGCACAACCAGAAACTGATGTGCAACCGGAGGTGGAAGCACAAAATAAGGAAGAAGTGCTAGCAGAAGAAGTCCATCCAGAAGAGAAGGCACAACTGGAAAATGAGGCATTACCGGAGGAGGTAGCCCAATTGGTAAATAATGAAAACAAGGAAGAACAACAGAAAGAACAGGAATAAGAGTTACCTGTACACAGAGCAAGCTCTACTGGAACAGGAGCCCAAGCAAAAGGAACAAGAAGATATTCCAAGCTCCTCCTCATCTAAGAGAAAGTTATCATTTGTTGAGGATAAAGAAGCTAAAAGGAGCAAGGCCACCAATACTGTGGTTGACATCAGCAAGATGTCAACAAGGCAGCTCAAGAAGCTAACCAAGAGGAAACAGGACATGGTCCTGACAACTCTCAAGAATATTTTGTGCAACTTCGTACCTAATGTTGACATAGATGAAGATGAACCTGTGATAGATCAACTGGAAGTATTAGCACAAGCAATTGGTGATGACCTGCAAGATCCAGAAACTGTAGCCATAGACCACTATGAAAAGAAGAGAATAGAGATTTTCCACAAACAAGTTGAAGATATAAAGGTAATTGTGTCCACCAACTTAGGAGTTCTTCAACAACAGATCCAAGTGGCAGGAAGTTTGATGACAAGAACTTCAAATTTTGACATATTCTTGCAAGATCTGACAGAGAAGTCAACAAAGGCTTTAGAAGATATAAGAGCCTTGTCTTCTCAGTTTGACATCAAGAATAAGTCTGCAACAAACTTTAGCAGAGAAATGACAAGTCTTGCTCTTATTCTAAGAAAGACTGCTGAAGAGAAGATTAAGAGAATTCAAGACATCATTAGATTTCAATTATTTATAGCCCCCACATTTGATGCAATGCAACAAACTGCATCATCAGCTAAGAATCTGCTCAGTGAACCTACGTACAAAACTGTGGAGGACATGGAGAACATTATTATTTCTCTAAAAGCGACACAGAAGAACATTGAGCATGTAACCGGTCAATGGGCACCGTTTCTTCATTCTACAAAGAACATATACAAGGATATCTTCACAAAGCTCCAAATGTAAAATATTGAGTGAAGCACAACCCTTTGTCCTATGGAGGCAAAAAGGGGAAGCAGAATAAGCAGAACAGAGGAACAGAGGAAGCATCTGAACAAGGGAAGTAGCAATCAAGGGGAAGTCTGCAAACGGAAGAGAGAAGAGCTGAAGTGTACAGTATATATACAGGGTAGCAGTCTACTGTGATAAGTGAAATAAGTGAATAATGGTTTTGCCACCAATGACAAAGGGGAAGATTGTTAGCAATATAAGTTGTCATTAGTGAAGATAGTTGCAAACACTGGTAGAGGCCCACCGGTAGTTCACTTATCTTAGAGTATATAAACCGGTAGACTAGAAACAAAGTATATGCACCGGTAGATTAAATAGAGGTAATACACCAGTAGACCGGTTGATCTGTGTATTTCTATTTATGCTTGTGAATGACTGTTTATATTCTACTTATCTTGGAAGAACAATTAAACAAGTGTTGAATTGTAATAGAAATAGTATTTACTGATTCACCCCCCACCCCCCCCCCCCCCTCTCTCAGTTACCGGTTAGGAAGAATGTATACAAGTTAAGCATGCAAAGGATGAACTTCTTGAGGTAAGCAAACAAGAAGATCACATTGTGTGTGAACAAGACAAGAGGTATGATTCAGAAAATTCACTATGTGTATCTAGTTTGCATCATGAGGTTCATGAGTTTCCTCTTTTAGAGTCCTTTGAAGGCTCAAAACAATGATGGTAATGGGCACACACTTAGTGGACCAGTCACTAGTGTTATACCTATTTGTGTAAAAGGAAACATTATTGATTCCATTTTGGTTGAACATTCATCATCGACAATGGAAGAATATTTGCTAAGATTATATGAGTCTTAGAGATTTGATTGTAGAAACTAGGAGATTGCCTAATAGGAAGATCTTACAATTTGATAATGTTTGGTTTGTTTTACATACTTACCATGGAGTTGGTTAGTAATGAAAAAAAAGATCATCTTAAGCAGCTATGAATTCATTTTACTTGCAGGACACACCTCATAGGCCAGCACTCATGGAGGAACAATCTTTCCTCAAAAAAAACAAGAGAGAGCAATCAAGACACCTTGGACAGGTATGAGCATAATTCTGATTTTTTGAGTTGGGACAACAATCTTTTGACACCATATGGGCATAAATCCAATAAGGATAGTGGTGACAAGAAGTGTAGCATGGTGAACATTCATAAGTGGATTGATAAGTACAAGGTAAAGATTGAAACTTTAAATTGCCAACAATCAAATTTTATACCAGCAGTTGAAGAAGGGAATGAGCCAATTCGTGTGTTGATACCTCGCTCTTGTGATGTTGATACCTTGATTGAGTATGATGATGACATAGTTTCAAGACATGAAATGCTACAAGATAGGGCTGCCAAGTGTATGCAAGTGTACTCTAGCATTGTAGACTTCAAAGACAATGAAAGAAAAGGTACAATCAGTCCTAAATCTTTGATTAAGGATAACAACACTATATCTTTTTATACTCATGAGTTAGCTGCCAATATTCATGAATAAGTAAGTAATATTAACTCTCCAATTAATGGTGTACAAGATGCAAAGGTTAGACAATATTTTTGATAATGCATCTTTTGAGAAGACTAAACTTGTTCACTTTGGGACAGCAGCATTAAATCAGTCCCAAAGAATGAAAGAGAGCTGGCTTATGAAAGCAAGTAATGCCAAGTTGATGACTCATCAAGCCAAGGTTCATCTTCAACACATTCATGACATTCACCTTTCCATTGATGATGAAAAACATGGGTTGTCTAATTCTGAATTTTCAAGTGATGTTGATCATTTTTCTCATGGAGTTGATGAATTTGTTGATGAAACTCATAGTGGACCAGACACTGAAGAGTTATCTTTGGTTAGTGATGAGGGAATTTACTCTACATCATTCGATTTGTCACTCGTTTCTTATGATATGGCAGCTATCTACTTGTTGATTGGTGACCTCATCTTCATTAATTCCTCATTGGTTAGTGGCTGTCCTCTTTCTGATTTTGCATGATCTACATCAGTTATTAAATGGCACAAGAGTGTGTGGGGACATAACTACTTGATGGACATGGAGTATGAGATGGAATTCTTTGGTTTACATTGGTATGTTGACACCTATGACATCATTCATGTTGCTGGTCTGAGTTATAATAGCAATGTTGGGTGATCGTTTGTGTTGGTGTTTTGGCATGTTGGAGTTCATTTTCACATTTTCTTGTTGGTCTACCTTCATGGATGCATGATTCATGTTGACTTGAGGGATATTTCTTCTTCATCTCATATAGTAGGATTGATGGATTGGTTTGGGATCCGAGCATTGTCATGGTTGATGCGTTATTTCTTATGGATCTTGATGAGTTGCTTCACAACTTTTGGCATAATGTTGTTATTATCAAAGTAGTGCAGCAGATTGGTGGAGCAACATTCTTTCGATTGATATGGGATCCAAGTATTTGGTTTTTGCTTGCAAGTGCAGATTGCTTGGGGGCAAGCAATTTCAAGAAGGGAGGACTATAATGTTCCCTTCTCCTCAGTGATCCCACGTGACTCGATTAGCCTATTTCTCGTCATTCCCATAGGGAAATTTGGAGTTATAAGGTATGATATGTTGGACTTGTTGATTTTTGGGCAATAGAGGAATCAAAGTTATAATATTATTTTATTTTAGTTTATAAGATAATATTATAAAGAAAAAGGTCACTTTCGAAATAAAATAAAAACAAAATATAAAGTGACTGTATAAAAATAGAATAAATCAATTAAATTAATTAGTTTAAAATTGTTCGAATAAATAAAATCTACATTACCGGATTCGGACCCTGGACCCTTGAATTGGGTCTGGGTCCAATCCGGGTCCAAATTCACGAATTGGTCTATGCTACTTAATTAAAGTCACTTTTAATATTCAATATGTAAAAGTTTATTTGGACAAAAATTTACATATTTGGACACTTAATTAAATAATTGTGGTGTATCTTCTAGAAGTTTTTTAAGGAAGTTAATTTTGTAATCTTCTAGAAGACTTTATGAGCCTTTAAAGAAAAGAGAAATCAAATCATTTGGCAAATTGGATATTTGAGAATTTAATTATGGATTTTTCCTTCATAGCCATAACTTGGATCAACTAAGGATTCAAGGAAGAAAACCCTTGCTATCCTTTCTGGGTTGGACGGAAACCTAGCTCACAGTTTAGAGGAGTTCACTACAAGACTTCATTTATGCTTCATTGATCAATTTGGAGGGTTGTTTGAGCTTCAAATAATATATTTCTGCAATAACCCGTATTTTCTATAGTGCTACTACAGTACGGGTACAGTAATCACTACAGTGATGCTACAGAAATCGCTACAGTATATTGAAGGAGTTTGGCATATCATCTAGGGTTTGAATCTTCTATTACAGGATGAAGGCATATGACATCAGATTTGAAAAATTCATCAATTTACAACTCAAGTTTGAAGGAGAAAGTGCAAATACAAATGTCACACCTAGGGTTTCATATCATTTGATCATATTTCACTCCTAGGGTTCCATCAATCCAATTTGGACTTGAGTGCTAGGGTTTGGAGGAGATTTTGAAGAGTTTGACATTACCAAATTGTAATCAGCATTGTGTTTTAGACCTTCCAGTTATCTACAGAAATTTCAAACTTATTCGAGTCAAATTTGAATTTGTTTCATCATCATATGGTCTTCTACATTTCTTATCTCATTGCCATTGGAGTTATACATCATCCGAGTATGTTGCAATTGTTAAACACTCAAATACTTAGGGTTTGTACTTGCTGTTATAGTTTGATATCAGACCTAATTTATTTGTAATCAGATCTCCTATTTCATCAATAAAGGGTTCCTTTGGTATTGTTAAGTTGTTTGTTATGTTCTCTCTTATTTGGTATATGTAATTGCAACACAATTAATCCAAAATTTCAAACAACAAAACTCAGCAATTCATATCAGACCCCAAAAATCAGAATTCAGAGGTTTACATGACAAGTGTTTGATAAATTGACTAAGGGTCAAATTGAGAAAAAAATAGGGAAGCATTGGTAGTAGTTATTACAATAGTTTTGTGCATGTTGGAGATTGTCTTTCAAGGATTTCATGATATCTTGACTTTGATGTAACTAATCATTAGCTTGGGGAGCTCTACTATCACGAAACAAAAGGTTAAAGAAGCTAGGAGCTTCATATCCATAAAATGCCATAAATAGACACATCTCAATTGATTATGATAAGTAAAGCTATTACAATACTCACCCAAACAAAGGCATCTTACCCAGACTTTCTACTATGAAACGTAGATTTTTAAGTAACCCTCCATCCACTTGTCAACAATCTCCATTTTCCCATCAGTTTGTGGATGATGGTTAGTGCTAGGAGTCAGCTTAGTCCCACTCAATCTTTAAAAAAATTCCCAAAAAGCCTTAGGAACTTCTTGTCCCTATCACTGTTAAGGATATAGCTTCAGTCGTATGATGCACAAATGCTTGGATATATTGATGACAGTAGTCATGATCTATAGTATGCTTGGGAAATTCAGTAACATATATGTATGTGTATATGTGAATGTATATGTGACATTAGATACATGCACATACACCCATACATACATGTATTCATTTATTCATGAGCATGGCACTATACTATAAATCATGGTGAGTACTATCATCTATACATAGATGTATAATCACGCATGACATATGAAACCAACAGATTGAGAAAACTATGAGACCGATTCAATTATCATGTGTACATATATATTAACAATAATGATATTATTATTCAATATATATATACACACATGAAAAGTAGATTAAACTTGATCATCATTATTAAAATTGATAATGATTGAACACCAAATAAATCGACTATTGGTGTTGACTTCTATTCATTATTTGGTGTCGATTTCTATCGACTATTGGTGTCGACTTATATTCATGATTTGGTATCAACTTCCATCGACTATTGGTGTCGATTAATATTGTAACCATTATATGGTGATTAACTTCCATCATAATTGTGTTGTCTTATATTAACGATAACAAAAATTATCGGGCCTTGACACATTGGTTATCGCTGATGAAAAGTTGTGACCCATTGTGAGGCAGCATGCCTCCTCATCATTCTATATATGCTCTTGGTATGCCGATCTAAGAACACACAGAAATATATACAGTGCAAGTACAAGATCATACATCTCCATACACACTAAACAATATTGATATATGTTTCATTTGTATAATCTGCCATTGGATTACTTACAGGTTACCGATTGAAGAAGTGACACTTATCTATATCAGCAAATCATTAATAGTTCAAGATCATTGCACCAAAGAACAATAAACAGAGCAACAACATATTGTTCTTTAACAACAAATTTGTATTAATAGCATTCAACTAGTATCATAGAATCGATATATATATATATACTATAAATGCAAAGTTTCAATATATATACTTATCAAGAGTATATTCTAATTATTTGATAAGTTTGCAGATCACAAAAGGTTGAGGATTGCTCTTAGATCTTTGACATATACTTTGACTCTGGTATATTCTGCCCTTACTCTTGCATATTTATATTTTGGCTACAAAATAGATCAGAAGTAGTTTTGATTTATATCAGCATTGTTGATTCCCTGCATACAAGTTATCAGCATATTCAGAGCATTAAAAGTGATAAATTTGCATCAATATTATTTGTGAAAAATAAAGATAATATTCAACAATATTTTTTTCAGTATTAAAATATAAAAAAGAATTAAATTTCTATCTCCTCAAATCTGATTACACTACCAATCACTAACAAGATTTTTTGGTGTACCACACCATATGAAGGTTTCTCTAAAGGAATAAATCAGCCACTTGAGCTGCTCTAAAGTCTGCAAAAATAGAAAAGAAGTGTGCAGTCAATCTATCAACAAAAACATAAATATATTCCTTCCCTTGCACTTTTGGTAGCCTTGTGATTAAGTCCATTGAGATAATTTCCCACTTTTGGCCAGGAATTGGCAAGGGCTACAATAAACCAACAAGAAAAGTGTGTTCATTCTTGTTTTGTTGACACACTTTGCATTTTGTAATATGCTTAAGGAATTCATCCTTAGGCCCTTTCCACAAAAATATCTCACAAATCTACTCTCTTTTCTTGAAAAATCCTTGGCGACCAGCAAAGGGAGCATCATGGAAAGTCCTTAGTATCTTCTCTTTGAGCCCCAATGTAGGGACCAGAAAGATTATTTCCTTGTAGAGAATCAACTCATTCACCACCTTGTAATTATCATCTTGTACTGTACCCTTCAAGATACTAGTGGAAAAAGGATGTTCAACATACTCTACAAGAATTTTCTCCTTCCAAGCAACACTAATCTCCATCGTGAAACTCAAAATTTGACCTTGACAATGCATCAACTGCCACATTTTTCTTTCCTTTGACATATTAAATGTCAAAATTGCAAGCTTGTAGCTTACTTACCCATTTTTGCTCTTTTTCATTGACATCCATTTGATTGAGGAAATATTTGAGACTTCTGGTTAGTCATAACAATGAACTTTCCACCAACCGAATGTCGCTTAAACTTAATCAAGGTGTGCATAAGTGCAAGGATCTCCTCATCATACATCAAATGACACCTTTCTCCTCCTCTCAACTTTCTTGTTTCAAATGCAATGGGATGCTTATTTTGCATTAGGACAGCGCCTATTTATTCTTCAAATGCATCACACTCTAAGGGCTTTGAAAAATCAAGCATGGCCAGAACAAAGCAAGTGCTAATGATTTTCTTGAACCAATCAAAAGATTGTTGTGCTGTTGTAGACCATTCAAAATCCCTCTTTTGGTGAGATTAGTAAGAGGGGAGACCAACTTTGAAAAACCTTTCACAAATCTTTGATGAAAACCACAAAGACCATAAACCCTTCAATTGGAGTGGGCAAATTTAAAATAACCTTAATCTTCTCTTGATCAACACTAACCCCTTTTGAGCTGATCACATGACCAAGGTACAAGAGTTCTATCATGCCAAACTTGCACTTGGACTACTTTGCAAATAGAGATCCAACCTCCAAATTACTCATATGCCCCTCCCAAGTCTTACTAAAAATTAAAATGTCAACAAAATTACTAAGACAAATTTCCTGAACTACTTGTTGAATACTTGATTAGCACAAGATTGAAACTTTGTTGGATCATTTGTTAAGCCAAAAGGCATAACTAGAAACTCATAATGCCCAAAATGGCAGTAGAAAGCAATCTTCTCAAAATTTTCCTTTCAAACTCTAATATGATGGCATTAGGATCTTAAATCTATTTTTGAAAAATATAATGCTCCATGTAGCTCATCAATCCTTAGCATGGGGTATCGATATTTGATTTTTTCCTTGTTAAGAGCTTTGTAATCTATGTGTATGCACACAGTCCCGTTCTTCTTCACCAATACAAAAAAAGATGCAAATGGGCTTTTGTTTGGAGGGATATGCCCCATCTCCAAAAGCTCCTTGATAACTTCTCAGCTTCATCTTTGTGTCTCTTGGGATGTAGATAGAGTGGTGATAATTGGCTTTGATCCCTCTTCTAGTTCTATCACATGCTCAACTCCTCTTTTAGGAAGCCTTACAAGTGGTATGGCACTCAAAACCTTAATTCACTTAGACAACAAAGCTTGCACATCTAGATGGTATTTTCTCTTTTCTCCTTGAGAGATGGTAGGCATGATATAACATACTCCTACCAACTCAACTTGATCATGATGAAGCAATCTCTCCATCTTGTATGTGACCACATGAGGACCTCCATTTGACATCCCTCTTAACACCACTTTCTTTCCATCAGCTTGGAACTTCAACTCTATAGTCTACAAGTTCAAAGTGATCTCCCCCAAAGATCACAACCATCAGATGTGAAAATTGCATCTATATCTCCAGCACTCACTACATAGAAGTCATCTTTGACCTCATTGTTGCCCAATTGTAGATTCATTTGAGAAAATTTTCTAGTGCATGTGAGGGTCAATCCATCGGCATCCAATGATAACTTCAAGAAAACCCCCGCAAAAAAAAGATTTAAAATCCTAGTGAATCTTTCATTGTTTTGAAAAAAAAAAAAAAATTTGTTAGCAAATCTTTCCTTTTTTTCAAAAAAAATATTAATTTTATTGGCATTTTTTTTTTATTGGTTTATTGGCACTTTTTTTACATCCCTAATTTTTTGTAGAAAAACTTAGTGAATCTTGACAAATAATAGGAAATGCATTAATTATCATGGTGAATCTCTCCATTTAAAAAATCAAATTCTTATGAAAAAGTAGGGCCTTGAGGGTAGAAATGAATGATGTATTTAAAGGGTAGACTCTATCATATTTAGTTGTTGTTGTTGATTTAAAATATAACATAGTTGCCCTTGTTGTATTCCACAAGGTAAAATATACTCATAGTTTGTAATGCTCATGGAGCTCGAAATTGCTTTTAGACCATTGATGTCCATTAAGATAAACAATCCAAAAGCAGTTTTGGACCCCATGAGCATTACAAATTGTGGGTACATTTTAGCTTGCTGAATACAATGAGGATCATTAGATTAAATTGATGGTAAAAACTAAAGATTAGTGATAGGGCCCTAAAGTAACCAATAATTATGATAGATTATTGGCAAATTAATTTAGATTTCTAATAAATACTTACTAAAATTTAGACAAATCTGATCTAATCATGTATTGAATATTATGGCAATTTTTTGAGTTAATTTTTTTAATAAAATAAATACTTTGACAATTTAAACAAAGACAAATAATTTTTTTTTTAAACTATGGCAATTAAGGTCACCTTACAGCTTGAACTATTAGCCAAAATTCAATTCCCAAATTTTATTTATTAGCCAATTGGAAAATATTAACCACTAAAAATTCACTATCGTCAATCATAACCTCAAAATCTTCAAAATCTTTAATCTTGGGGCCTCTTTGTGGAACAACTCCCTCATCAATGAAGTGTGTAGCACTAGAGTCAATAAGAGGAATTATTTTTTTCCCACATAAAACTCCATGAATTCTAAAGGGTTATTCCTTTGAAAACTAGGAAATTGGGCAAGAGTGCCTTCACTTTCCTTCTCTTCTTCAGTTTCTTTTGAAGCTTCTTTCTCCTCGCTGTCCTCCTAATCAGTTTGTTATAATTTTTCTAGTTCATAATCATCAACTGAATATACTTCTAAATTTCAAAACTGGACCTCTTCAAAGCACTTATTGTTGTCCGTAGAATTGTATTCGGTGATAGTTAAACATGTTAGGAAGTTATTAGTAACCGAAGGGCAATTTGTTATGTCGCGATGGTTCAGTCGCACCCCTTTGGGTAGTATATGTATCCTCTTAGAGGACAAAGATGGGACAGAATGGATGATGTTATGTTTACACTAGATATACTTGGTTATTATTAATGAAACATGTGGCAGTTCTCTGAGATCTTATTTGCAGTTGTTATTTGTTAGCATTCCCTTTAGTAGAATGTATTAAACCCAGTTTTCCGTAGGCAGTAAATATTTGGCGCCGTTGCCCTTAAAGAATTCTGGAAAATAGTAACGAAACATGAATAGCGGAAGAAAAACAATCGGTCAGACAATAGAAAGTAGCCAAGTAGAGGAGGAATAGAATGGGGAAGTCTTCGAAGGGGAACGTGCATTAAAGACCAACTTCGTCTCACTGCTACAGGGATCCATCGAGATGCTCGTTCGAAGGGAAGCCGAACGAGAAGATGTACCAAAGGGTGTGGTGTGGAACGCCCTTCGCGTGAATCGCACAGTAGACCAATTGTTGTCTCATCAAACTGGGTTATTGGTGCAAACCTTCCTAGCCCTTCAGAGCCAGCATGAGGAGGTGCCTTGTGAAACCAAACGGCAACAAATTTTGAGTGACTATTATCGCCGGAGGGAGGACGAAGAACGAGATGAATCCCGTCATAAGGGGAACATGAAATAAACCTTGGGAGGGAAGAATGAATAAAGAGAACACATTGTTATGACTATGTCCTAAGTGACATGAAGTATGGAAAAAATTTAAATAAATAAAAATTGTTCTTTAAAACTTATCATGTGTTGTTACTTTCTTGTGGATAAATAAGTGAAACATTTATGCCAAACCAATTGAATAAGAATAGGAATACGAAAAAAAGAAGTAGAAGAGTGAGAGGCTATTAGGAGAGCCGTACTGTTGCAACAACAAGCAAAAAGAAGGCAAAGATTATGGAGGATCACGGAAGGACGATCAAATGAGGTCGAAGGTGAGGCTGTTGAAGAACGGAATTGGGAGGATTCCATCGAAGAAACAAGAAGTTTACTTGGAAACCTAACCTTAACTCCACGTACGGAGGAAAGGGAGGCCCGAAGGAGGGAGAGAGAAGAAGCAAAGGGTAGGAAAGCAGAGGATACTAGTGCCGCCATGAGTATTGAAGTGACAGAGGGGCATAGGGATCAAGGCAACCTACCAGGATTAGACACTCCCAGTGGTTCGGAGATGCCAAGTGAAGGAGTACAAAACACTTCAAGTAACAGGACACCAAGTTCAACAATACCAACATAGCCTGCAGTGTCAACACATTCAGCGGTACCAAAACGACTGACTGTACCAACACAACCAACACCTACACTAGCCACCATGGCGGGGCAAAAGAAAAGACTACCCAAGTTCACAGGTGACGGGAAAGAAGATCCCGTGCAACACTGCAAAACTTGTGAGACAATCTGGACAGCCAACGGGGTGACATATCAAGATGACTGGATAAAGCAGTTCCCAGCAACCTTGAGGGGAGTAGCCATTGACTGGTTTTCTGATGTTGATAAAATGAAGGTGGCCATATGAGTGGACCTAAAGGATTTTCAAGTATAATTCCGACTACTCAAAGATGACAATGAAATAGTGGCTGAGATATATAATACAAAGAAAGCAAAAGATGAAACAGTCTGTGGATACATACGATGACTCAAAGAATTGGTGGGAAAATTGGAGAGCCCACCAGCGGATTGATTGAAGAAAAGATGGTTTATCGAGGGCCTAAAGCCTTCTCTTCAAAAAAAAATGAAGATAGTGCCTCCAGCATCATATAACGATGCTTACAATAGAGCAATGGATCTGGAGAGTGAGAGAAAAACAACAAAGAAAAAGAAGATCAAATCATCAGATGACAACAACAACGATTCTCACAGAGTAGTGGTGAAGAATCGAGCAAGAAAATACAAGCTCTCCAAAAAGATATGCTCCATATGATAAAGTTCAAAACCATGAAGAGTAACCCCATCCGAAATGACGAAGGGGACTAGTGGTGTACAACTTGCAAGGAAGAAGGTCACACGAAGGGCTCTTGTCCGAAGAGGCAATTTTGTGACATCTGTCAAATTGTCGGGCATTCCACTAAGGAATATTTGTACAACATGAAAACAAGAGCACCTCAACAGATCTTAATGACACAGGAAACTTCTACCTCAACAATAGGGGTGACAAACACAAACACCAATATGGCATCATCTGGTAGTTTCAGGAATAACCGGTATGGAGGAAGAGATGGAAATAATGGAAACAACAATAACAATAATAGGGCCGTAGCCGTATCCAATATGATGCAAGCAAACGGCCAATGATACAATGCCATACCTATAACTAGTGGGGTCACTTTGCAAGAGACTGCACAAGGGGAGAAGTGTCGCAGTTTCTATGCAGATCGTGTGGTCCTGGAGATCACAACGACACGAAGTGTCCAAATCCTAGAGTAAATCTTTAGAACATTGAAGGCAACTTGAAGGAGGTCCTCGCCGTCACCCGAGCGCAGGCAAAGAAGGCTAACTACCCAAACCCCGAAGTTGAGAAAAGGAGAATGCAAGAAGTGAAGGCAAATATTGAGAAAGAAATGATGGCGGAAAGAAGGGAGACAAACGACACCGCCAGCACCTCTCTAAGGGGTCAGATGGAACAAAATATCGTACAGCAGGTGTTGCAAACTGAAATCTCCATCAAGATGAAAGACCTTGTTGCTATGCCACAATTGAGAATAACTCTATTAAATGTGAACCCAAAGGCGAAGGTAACCTAGAGTGAAGGTGAAAACTCTCTCAAGAAGGAGAATCCTCTTGGAACTGCAGAAGATCCCATGTTACTCGCAATAAACACTAGAAGACACCCAGCAAAAGTAGAAACGTGCATTTTGGGAACCATTTTGATAGACACTATTGTGAATGGAGGTTCCGGTATCAACGTACAACTGGAGGAAACATGGAGGAGATTGGGACAACCTATGTTGTGGCCACCAACGTTCCAACTTGTGGGTGTCAATCAGCACAGCATCAAACCCATCGAGACCTTAATGGCATAGCGGGTAAAGATTGGAACACAGCCCTTCGTCTTGGATTTTCTGGTGATACCACTAAAAAGAAAAGGGTACGTGTGATGTCCCCTATCGAGGCTAAAATTGAATGATAAAATATAATAATAAAATTAAAATAAACCAATAAACTAGTATATCATTAATATAATAATATATTATTATATAAATATTATATAATAAATTAATTATAATATTAAAATAGATAATTAAATAATATAATAGAAGTTATTAAATAAATAATAAGTATAATTATGAAGTAGTAAAATAAATAAATAATAATAAAATGTAATTATAATATAAACAATGATATTAATAATCATTGTAAATGGTAATTCAAATAAATTATAAGTAAATAATAATTAATAATTATTATTATAAATAAATAATAATTAATAATTATTATTATAAATAAACAATAATTAATAATTATTATTATAAATAAATAAAATTATAGAGGCATATCTCTAACATCTAAAGATCGCAACCCTTCAACACGCCAACGTATATATAATGGATATCAAATCCATTCCTTCTGGATTTTATATATAGAGAGGAAATAAATAAAAAGGAGAAGAATAATAATAAGAGGGGATTATTCAAATTTCAATGGAAAACAAGAAAAAAAATGTAGGAGAAAATCAAGGAGGAAATATAGGAGAAGATCGGGGAAATTTAGGGGAATATTAAAAGAAAAGAAACATTGAATAAGCTAAAAATAAAGACATTTGGAAAGGAGGTAAGTACATTTTTGTTGAGTTAATTTATTTATAAGAATTGCATGAATTAAATATTAACAATAATATGAAATAAACTTTAGAATAATAGGTTATGAAACAAACATTGAAATAATGAATTATGAAATATAGTAATATTGTTATGAAGTAAACTTACATTTGAAATAACTTAACTCAAATATATTGATAAATAAGTAACTAATATATATAATATGAAATAAAAACATTATATAGAGAATTATGAATTCTCGTGATTATAAGTATAAAATTATTTAATAATGGATTTTCATGATGATAGGTTATTGAATATAAAATATATATTATTCAAAATAAGCTTTGAATTAAATATCAAATATGTTATATAAGTTTATCCATATATTTACTATTTATATATTTAAGTGGAATCAGAACTATGCATCATGGCATGTATGTTTACTAATATTTTTATTATACAGAAGATAAAAATATATACTCAGCTAATTCTTTAATAACTCACTAATCACTATTAAGGGGATAGGGAGTATGTGTAGGAAGAGGCAAGTAAATTGGTCACATGATGGAAAGATCCCGAGATAGATAGAACCTTGAGGGAATCCACTTGTAGATTGTGCAAGTGTCCTAACACAGTAAATCCACCATCTTTCTTAAGGTCTATGATTAGCAGTGAAGTAAGGAATTAGAGCTTAAATATATATTGTGAATTAGAGATTATTCTTAATATGATTTAAATGCATAATGATGTATGATAATTATTGGGGATTGGCATCCTCGTAGTATAAAACATTACAAATTATCATTCCCAAGGGAAATCCAAACAGTAATTATGAATTTTAAGACAAATCAAGTAAGGTCCAAAATGGGGAGGGGACATTACAGTACGATGCTATCCTTGGAAGAGGTTGGTTGGTGCAGGCGAAGGTAAACCACGACTAGAAGAGGAACACTCTCTCAATAGAAAAAGATGGTCGAAAATTCACAATCAACCTACGCACACAGATGGTGAGTGAGGACATTGCATCATCGTCCGAGTCCGAAGCTGAGGAAGAAATGGACGAAGGGAAGCAACAAATGGAGCCAAACAAGAAAGGAGTTTTGGAAAAAGAGGGATGTTCTGACGAGGACTCGCTGAATGGACTCTTCCATTGGCAAATGGAAGATTATGAACTGTTCTACTACAACATGTTATAGTGGACGAAGGGGAGGAAAAACCTACATTTCCTTCACAGTACAGAGAATATAAAGAAGGAGAGGTTCGGATAATGGAAACCCCTACACACCGATTTGACAAGGAAAAGCCAATAAAATATGAAGAGCCTTCAGTGAAGGTTATGAACTTGGGGGACGAAGCCAATCCGAAGAATATCTTTGTAGGTGATGACTAGAACCCCGTTTTGAAGGCAGACGCATTCAAAGTTTTTATGGAATACAAAGATGTATTTGCTTGGACCAATAAGGATTTAGAAGGGGTGCTGCCAGAACTATGTGTGCATCTGATTCTGCTAGTACAAGGAGTCGTACCTATACGGAAGCATCTGTACAGGATGAATAAAAACTACGCAACTTGGGTAAATGAAGAGATTGAAAGGATGCTTGATGCAGGCATCATATTTTGGGTGCAGACAAGCGAATGGGTGTCCCCAATAGTGATTTCGTTGAAGGATGCCAATCAAATCAGAATATGTGTGGACTTCAGGTGTTTGAATGAAGTCACTATCAAGGATTCGTTCTCAATACCGTTTAAAAACAATATTCTAAAGGAAGTTGCAGACATGAGATTTATTAATTTATGGATGGATTTTCTGGGTACAACCAGATATCCATCGTGGAAGAAGACAAACTTAAAACAACCTTCGTAGTGGAAGACAGAGTGTACGCGTACAACCGAATGCCCTTCAGACTTTGTAACGCTAAGGCAACGTTCCAAAGGATCATCCTACATATCTTCGACAAGATGTTTGTTGGGAACTTCAAAGCTTTCCTCAATGACTAGTCCATTTTTCAGTGTCAAAGACAAGCACATGGTAGCCCTCTAAGAATGTATGGAGAGGTGTCGATGGGCTAGATTGGCACTCAATCCTAAAAAGTGCAAATTTATGGTGCCTCAAGGGAAATTATTGGGACACATCGTATGTAAAGCCGGATTGAAGACAGATCCAGACAAGGTGCGGGTAATTCTGGAGATGGAAGCTCCTATGGATGTGATTGGGGTGAAATCATTATTGGGGCACATTGGGTACTATAGGAGATTCATAAAGAGCTTTGCCCAAGTGTCTTACCCACTAGACGGCCTAACCCAAAAGGGAGAGCCCTACACGTGGGAATCAGAGCAGGAGAAGGCATTTGAGGAGCTCAAGTCAAGGCTAGTGGGAGCGCATATCCCCGCGTACCCTAACTGGGACAAGGAATTCCATGTCCATGCAGATGCATCGAACTTTGCCATCAGAGCAACCATAGTACAAACAAGAGATCATGGGCTAGATCACCCTATTTACTTTATGAGCAGACTCTTGTCGAAGGTGGAAAAGAATTATAGTACGACAAAGAGGGAAGCCCTTGGGATGGTCTATGTTGTGCAGAAGTTCCAACATTATTTATTAGCGACTCCATTCATTTTTTATGTGGATCACCAAGCTCTGATGTACCTGGTTAACAAGCCGATCGTTCAAGGGCGGATAAGTAGATGGTTACTCCTATTGCAGGAGTTTACATTCAATATTATAGTACAACCCAGGAAGAGCCATGTATGTGCAGATCACTTGTCAAGAATCAAGTCCGGAGAACCTCCCAAAGGTGTCAATGATGACTTCCTAGATGCACACCTATTTAGAATTGTAGTGCTACCGCCCTAGTAGACAAGTATCAGAGAATACCTCTCAACAAGGCAGTTCCCTCGGGAGATGCAACCGAGTGGGAGAAGGAAGTTAGCATTGAGTAGCAAAAAGTTCTAGCTGATTAATGGATTGTTATACAAGATGAAGCCCGACCAAGTCCTTCGTGGATGTGTTATGGAGGAAGTCCCGAGTGTACTGAGGGAAGCACATGAAGGTCCTGCGGGAGGACACATGGGACCAGATACAATGGCACAAAAAATATTACTAGCGGGATTATGGTGGCCAAAAGTTTACAACGACGCGAGGGAATGGGTGGTGAGTTGTGATACATGCCAGAGAGAAGGGAAGCCCCTCAAGAGAGACTTCATGCCTCTGAACCCCTCCAATGCACAAGAGTTGTTTGAAATATGGGGACTAGATTTCGTGGGGCCACTCAAGGCAAGCAGAGCACAACGATGTAGGTACATCGTCGTAGCAACAGAATACCTTACACAGTGGGTGGAGGCACGAGCCCTTCTGGATAACTCTGCCTTGAGTACGTCGAGATTTATATATGAACAAATAATCACACACTATGGCATACCCATCCAAATCACGAGAGATTGAGGGGGACATTTCATCAACCATGTGATAAAACTGCTCACTAGAGAATTCAAAATTTTTCATTCTCTTTCAAGCCCTTCGTACCCATGAGCTAATGGCCAGGCTGAAGCCACCAACAAGATACTAGTGTCCATAATATACAAGTCATGCGGAATTGAGGAGGATTGGGAAGAACAGTTGCCATCTGTATTGTGGGCTTATCACACCACTTACAAGGTCACTATGGGACACACACCCTTTCAGTTGATGTATGAACAGGAGGCTGTCGTACTAGCTAAGTTCATGGTACCTAGTCTAAGGATTGCCATTTAGAACAAATTGGGAGATATGAAGAGTCTGAGGGAGAGACAATATAATCTCGACAAATTGGATGAATAGCACCTCACGGCAGAATGGGCAACCGAGACAGCAAAACTGCGACAGAAGATGTGGCATGACAAGCACCTTAAGAGAACAAGATTTGCAACATAATGGACGCAATGAAATCAAGCATGGAAAATTTAAAGTAAAGTGGCTTGGGCCATACAAGGTGAGTGAAGTTGGCAACAATGGAGCAATTAAACTATGGACTTTAGACGAAAAGGAGATAGCAGATCCCATCAATAGCTCGAAATTGAAAATCTACAACAACAGGCACGGCGAATGGAGAGGTAACTCTGGTAGACAGGATCGTTTAGGCTTAGGCGAAATTTTTTTTTAAAAATAGAGAATGTCACATGGCCTGCAAAAACGTGACCGTACAATAATTAGCCGAATGGTGGAAAAAAAGCAAGGTCATACAACACATGACCGTACAACATTTAAAGGTCGTACGGTCATATCTGTATAGCATGGAAAGTCATAGGTGCAAAAAAAAAGTAATATGCACTGTGCGATTTAAAGAAGCCACGAAGAGAAAAAAAAAACGGAGGACAAAACAATTCGATATAAAGTCGTACGGAAGAGGAAGCAGAGACGCAAACAGGGAAGGAGTATGGAAGGGAGAAATAGAATAAGTAGAGCACTGGTTGTCCGTACACCATACGGTTGCTAAAGAATCACTGGGAGAGAGCATTGAAAGCCGTATAGCCTGGGAAGAGAACAACAAAGAGGAAACAAAGGAAAAAGTTGCACGTGCAGGCAAGGAGGAAATTACGAGGAATCTAACGCAATACAGAAGAAGGAAAATGCAAAGTGCGATTGAAGGTATAAAATTTAGGTGTCGGGATAGCAAGAAGCCCTAACCGTTTTCACCAGGCAAGAATGGAAAATGAAATTACAAATGCAGGCAAGTTCTAGTAGCAGTATGAATCAAAATACACAAGTTTTGCCTTTTGGAGTGCGAGTTGCAAGATGCATTGATACTGGCAAGAAGAAGAGAAGACCGAAGATACAAATCACACCTGCAATCTCGTCAAAAGATTACATCACACCTCAGACTATACTTTTCGAGGGTTTGAATGGATTGGAATGCCGGAAATGGTGGCAAGAGACACCTGAGAAGGATCCTGTAAAAGATAGTCTGAAGAGAGCACAAGTACAGTGGGCAATCTAGATGCCTATGTTTTGTATCAAAGAATTTAAAGGTCCCCTAGGTGCAATGATTGATACTTTCAACGGGCCCTCCAAGACTAGTACCAATTCCTATCTTGATCATAACTTGGAGATTTCTTTCACTGCGGCTGACTTCACGCAAGTGTTTGATATACCGGGGAAAGGACATAAGATTGACTTGAAGGCCAAGAAAATGAAGAAAGAAGTGAAGGAATTATATATCAGATTCATATGTAGGGACCTCACCCAGACGGAAACAGATTCTCTCGTGAAGGCCTCTAAAGGAAGGGGTGTGAAGAAATCCTTCGTCAAAGAGGGACATTGGCACTGCCTCGTGGATGTAGTAAAAAGCAGGCTTACAGGGTCGAGCCATGCTTCAGACATTGCCTTTCCTCATATTGCACTCATGAATGGGTTGATGAATGGTAAGGTTTCGGATTGGGTTGGGTTACTATTTGAGCAGATGTACGAATTCATGACATTACAGCACAAGACTTTTTATATGTCGCATTATGCTATTGGATTATTTATGGATGCTATGCTCAGACAGAGACAGATTCCAATGGATATACTTGAGATTAAACCAGGACCCTTAGCGCTAGGAGAGCCCCCGATAATGCATTGGCGTCACTTGGATACACCCGCGGGATAGAAGGTTGTTGTAGGACACAAGCGACGCAAGCAAGAGGTAGATTCAAGATCTGAGCACGGAGAGACTGATAGTGGTCGACAGGATACTTCAGAGAGTGGCAGTGACTCGAATGAGGGAGATAGCACTCAGCTAGTCAAGGAGGATGAGGTAGAGGTAGTCACTTCGACACGTGTCTTGTTTGCACCTCTTCTTCCTACCACGGCACAATTGACTATTACCACAACTGCTATCCCTTCTTCGGACAAATCAGGACACCGATTGACATGTCTCCATCAGTAGTGGTAGCACCAGCGGCAGTTACGGAGGCAGTGACTCCTGAGATAGTGGTAGTGATTCCTGAGGGAGGAGTGGCAGAGTCCCAGATATCACCACACAGAGCCATGTCTAAGGAGGCAATAAAGATACTGGATCAGACACTGGAGATACATGGCAAGGAGGTACCGAAGGAGCCCCAAGTTTTCTTGGAGGTAGTGGGGTCTAATACAATGGTGATAGTGGATGTCACATTGTTAGTTGAGCCAGCAGGAGAGTCTTCCATGAATGGAGTGGTACCCAGATAGATGCACTCGGTGGAGGGTATGAGTGCCCGGTTGAGCCAGCGGTTCAACCTCACACCAATCACACTGGGGTCTACTATACTTTCACCTATGAGAGATGCACCTCCTTCCGGAGTTGTGGAGTTAGATGGCGGAGGAGGAGGAGAGCCTATGGTAGCATTCGTACTTGTTGTAGCAGTTGATGCAAAGGACAGAAAGCGTCATGCAGTTGAGATGGAGAGATTACCGACAGTAGAGTCTTCTCAGGCTATGGTGGAGACCATCCTGACTCCAACACCGAGTGCACATGAGCAGCCAGCTACAGAGCCATCGAGAAACATACTTGGCGAGGATGTAGAGGCGTGCCTAGAAGATATGGTGAATCTAGGCCGCTAGGCGGTGGAGGGGTACCTAGGAGATATGGTAGCCCGAGGACGCCGGGTGGTGGTCTTTGCACAGGCCCAAGCTTTAGAGGTTGTGGTTCGGGAGTTGGAGCAAGTGTTGTTGTTTATGAGAGTCGGGTACCCCACTGCCTTCACCACTTGCTTTGAGGCACGAGGATGGCCACATATGAAGACTCTGGAGATGTTCCAGGATTGGACTGTTGGGGAGTCGGTAGTGGAAAGCCAAGTAGAGACCCTTATCCGTGAGATAGCGAGGTGTACAGAGACACCTACTATTCTCGGAGGCCGAGTGAGGCAAATTGGGTAGTAGCAAAGCGGGCTTGGGAGGAGACGGCTACCTGGTTATTAGTAGTAATGGGGGACTTGGCTAGCCAGCAGTTGGCCTGTGTGAAAGAGAAAGCGGAGTTCATGGCTCAATTGGAGGCAGCAAAGGAGGAAAAGTGCCTATTAGAAACCCAGTTGACTCAAGCAAAGGAGTTCGAGATAAAGAAGATCGAGCTAGTCGATATTGCCCTAATGTTAAAGACAGCATTGGAGACACAGATGCAAGCGAAGCAGGACTTGAAGGTGGGGACCCAGCAAGTGTATGAGTTGCGGGCACAATTGACTCCTTCAGCGGCATCACAAGAAGCCCCTTCATGGACGCTCCCTCAACCCCCTTCCTCTTAGTTCTTTTTCTTCTGTGATATGTATATAGTCAAAAGCATCTCCATTTTGTTGTAAGTCGTCTAGAGACGACTTTCTTTTTAGGGGGGATGATGTTGTCTGTAGAATTGTATTCGGTGATAGTTAAACATGTTGTTAGGAAGTTGTTAGTAACTAAAGGGCAATCTGTTATGTCGCGACGGTTCAATCGCACCCCTTCGGGTAGTATATGTATCCTCTCGGAGGACAGAGATGGGACAGAATGGATAATGTTATGTATACACTAGATATACTTGGTTATTATTAATGAAACATGTGGTAGTTCTCTAAGATCTTATTTGCACTTGTTCTTTATTAGCATTCCCTTTGGTAAACACTTATGGTTTGAGGTTCATTGTTCCTTGTATGTGAAACAAAATTTTTTCCTCAATTCATTTTAGAGGTCTTCAATCATTTTTGGCGGGGACCCTTAGGAATAATTTGTTTCCTTGTGACATTGTCTTTTATTTTTCATGTGCTAAAAGGCCCTTGGTTGGAATATGTTCCTAGGAGCCAAAAACTCCATGCTCCTTGCATTCTTGATGGCTTCTTGAAGAGTTGGTGGATCAAAAGATTTTACCCACCTTCTAAGAGGCTAATTTAGCCCTTCATTGAAAAGTACTACAAGTCTTCTTTTTGAAATGTTAGGCACCATAACTTAAAGTCTTTGTAAATCAACAATGTAGGCAATCAACCATCCCATGCTATCAACTATGCAAGTTCTCTACACTATAATTGAGGGTCTTTTTTG
Source organism: Chamaecyparis obtusa (assembly GCA_027943335.1). Taxonomy (NCBI): domain Eukaryota; kingdom Viridiplantae; phylum Streptophyta; class Pinopsida; order Cupressales; family Cupressaceae; genus Chamaecyparis; species Chamaecyparis obtusa. Next base: position 1,295,581 of record BSBK01007603.1, on the reverse strand, counting down.
ACAAAAATATCAATGAGCTTATTGATGCTCTCATTGTAGGTGGTAATAAGATTATGGCCTTGGGTTACCAAGTTGTGGCACCACCATTCATGGGCAGGTCCATTTAAGTACAATTTGGTAAATTTGATTGCCTCTTCTTTCGGCATTGGCCTCGAGGACAAAATGTTGTCCAACTTTTGGACCCAAGCATGAGCAATACTCTTATCACTCCTATCAAAATCTACAAGAGTCACCATCCTAAAGCTTATTGATAGTCTTTCTACAACACAAGGCCTTTTTTATATTGTCTTCCACCACCTCTCTTCTTCTTTTAATTCATGAATTGATCAACTGACAAAATGTCTCATATCCCCAATAGAAATATCACATATTTTGCATAGCATGCCCTTCATCTTCCATAGCAATTTGGGCTTCTTGAGAAACTTAAACCTCCTCTGTATTAGTGAATGTAGGTTGGAGAGGTCTTGAAACTGACCCAACAACAATCCAAACAATATGACCATTGCCATTTTGTTAATTGTTGCTGTTGGAAGAATTTTCCCCTTTATGAATTGGAGAGGCTTGAGGCACATTCTAATTCATTTTTGAAAGCAATTGTGAGATCATGTCAAGCATGACATCAAAATTTCTTTCTACTCAAGTGTTTGGGCCATCTAGTGGAGTCATACCCTTGTCTTTCTTTGACATGTTTTGTAATGAAACCTCAATTTCAACTATAGTATTTTTGACAAGCTTGTAGGACACCTAAAAAAGTATCTACATCTAGGGTCTTGTCATGTCCTGTTTCAAATAGAATTTTAATAATAATTAAATAATTAAATATTATTGAACAAATAATAATTATAAATAAATAATCAAAATATAAAAATATATATATAAATAATTAATGAAGACAAATGAATAAACAAGTTACAATATAATTTATTATTAAATCAATGAAAGAATATAATATTATATAAATATAATAATATTATAATAATGTAATAATATATTAGAGAAATTGACAATATATAATATTTAATATAACATCTATCATATATACACTAAAATAATTAACAATATATAAAATAATGGATTATATAATAATTATTAATACTATATTAAAAGAGCAATAATAATATAATATATAATTAATATTATTTATCAAAATCAATATTATTATTATCAAATTATTACAGATTGATGAAATATAATAATAAAAAATATTTAAGAGAAATCACCATTTTGTTATGGTCGACGGTTCACCGTCGACTCCACATCAGCACCTCCCCGACGCATGTTTGAAACATCGCCTCCCTCCACGCACAGAGAATATTAATGGATGGTTCACATTGTGGAGAATGGAAAGAATAGATTAAGACATTTTGGAATATTGGGAATAACGACTCTACTATTGTCTGATATTGCCATATATAGCCTGCCAAGGGGTGTTGAGCATCGTAAACATATATGCAATTATCATAGTCTACAGAACAAATTGGGATACACAGTTGGCGTACAAACTGTTCATACATCAAGTACCAGTCAATACACGAAATGGATTATTAAGTAACTAGACATCTCTAATTTCCCTTGGACGCAGCTATCCTCCCAACAAAATGCACCATTGACCAGATTTGAAAAATCCGAAAACACAATAGATTTTTGCGAAATTTTTAGGATCTGTTCTTCATGATCTGCATATTTTGAATCGAAAACAACAAAAAAATTTCGAAAAAAAATGACTGTGTTTTCGTAGATCTCAAAAAAAAAAAATTGTCTCTTGTGCATTTTTGTTGGAAGGATAGCCAGCGCCATTTCCCCTTTAGACAACGGGAATCATTATCCCTAACATATGCGAATTAGTATAAAACATTAAAAGATATCGGCTATTGTATCTGCTCTATCACCATTATCTTTGGGCATATATCATCCAAGTAATTAGCAATAAGAGGCTTATCGTTGTGTAAACATGGTATCAAATTACCATCAATAGAATACAGAAGAAAATACATTCTCTCTCCACTTGATCAGACCCGCACATTAAATCAGACTATCAAAGAACCAATCAGATATTCATAGTGAGCTACCAAAAATATCAGAACTCGGAGTTGAACTCATGCAAATTTGTATCCTTCAACTAAAACCTATATCAAATCTCAAAACAAATCTTGTATTAAGCCCTACCTATTTGGTTATTTATCGGATTAAGAAACTGTTCTTAGTCCTCTCCATTAATATTGAAAACATACACACTAATAACCATTCCTTGCCAAGACACTGTCACATTTATTATTTTTCTATATAGTTGACATCGTTAGTCAAAGATAATTTCCATCCCAGCAGTAGTGAATAAGAATATATCAGAATTTCTTGATGAGACTATTCTCACATAACATCAAGACAAGCCACTTTGCATTGACACCTCTTCCTTTAGTAGCAACTGGAAAACTTGAGTATAAGTTAAAGATAAAAGAAGTCTCTGGCAATCGAATTAAAAGAAATTGAGTCCCAAATCCCATAAGACCGGATAAGGGACATTACAGTGGTATCAGTGGTATTTCCAAAAACTAACCCACCTCAAACAAACTGGAACCGTGGAAGGATTTGCCCACAAATTCCAAGAGTTATCGGTTATGGTCCCGAACCTTTCCCAAAAGAGGCTCACTTATATGTTTATAGAAGGACTTAAAGACTCCACCAAAAACTTTGTGAAACCATTTGAACCCCAAAACTTGGAGGAAGCCATCAAAAAGGCAAAGAAAGTTGAGTCTAATACAGTGAAGGAAAGACCTAAGAATACCCCGACCAAGGCACATCAGGAGTATGAAGAGTCAAGAAAGTTTGAAAAAGGAAGAGCATGCTATTTTTGCAAAGAACAGTGGAGTATTGGGCTCCAATGCCAAGGCAAGGATGCCCTCAAACAAAAAGAGGACATAATGAAGAAAGGTTTATGCTTCAGGTGCAAAGAACCATGGGCATCAGGACATAAGTGTGGGAAAGGGAATCAAGTCCATAGAATAGAAGAAACAAAAGGACTGCATAAAAGAGCAAGACATGATACAAGGGATCTCAATAGCATCCAATCACTAAATGAAGGGGAAAAGGAATGGAGTTTTGAGGAAATTAAACCATAGCTATAACCATTGACAGTAATACACAAATGGGAAATAAGACTAGAGAAGAAAGGAAATAACAAGAACCAAAGATCAGAAACTCATTTATTGAAAAATTATTAATATCAATTTTGTGATCAAGGCTAAAAGAGATGACTATCAAATCAAGGAATAGGATTTGTAATGAAAATAGGGAACCACAAGAATAATAATGCAAATATTCATTTGTACTTACTCAGAATATTCTCAATTCTTTATGTGGAATTAAGGAAAATATCTTACACCCCATAGAAGCTTGGAAAGAGATAAAGTCTCTACCAGGAATCTATAGAGATGGGGACATCCTAAAGGGATACCCATAGAGACCTGGAAAGGGATAAAAGTCTCTACCAAGAACTATAAAGATGGATAATCCTAAAAAGAATATCCATAGACCCCTAGGATGAAATAAAGTCTCTCCTAAGGATTATAAAGATGGATAGTCTTAAAGAGATATCCATAGAGGCCTGTGATGGGATAAAGTCTCTCCTAAGGATTATAAAGATGGATAGTCTTAAAGAGATATCCATAGAGGCCTGGGACAAGATAAAGTCTCTCCTAAGGATTATAGAGATGGGTACATCCTAAAGGGATATCCATAGAGACCTAGGAAGGGATAAAGTCTCTGTTGGGAATTATGGAGTTGGATACTTCCTAAAGGGTATCCATTGAGGCCTGGGAAGAGATAAAGTCTCTCCCAAGGACTGTAAGGATGGTCACATCCAAAAGCGTACCTTAAGGATTAGGGTTACTCATCAAGAATCATCACGCAACAAGAAGGGAAGAAAGTACTACTACAATAGATCAAGATAAGTTTGTCTCTTCAATTGTTTCTTAAGAATTCAAATTACATCTTATGACATATCTTTAGATAATTTAACTATATAGTTATAATAATATTATTCCAATTCTCACCTCAAGTTGAAATTGTGTTTTAAGGTTATTCAATCCAAATATGTAAGGCAAGATGATATCAGAGGATTGCAGAAGAAACCAGTCACAATGAAGTGGTAATTGCTTGAGGACAAGCAATTTAGAGAAGGGCGGACTGTCATGTCCCATTTCAAATAGAATTTTAATAATAATTAAATAATTAAATATTATTGAACAAATAATAATTATCAATAAATAATCAAAATATAAAAAAAATATATATATATATAAATAAATAATGAAGACAAATGAATAAACAAGTTACAATATAATTTATTATTAAATCAATAAAAGAATATAATATTATATAAATATAATAATATTATAATAACGTAATAATATATTAGAGAAATTGACAATATATACCATTTAATATAACATCTGTCATATATACAATATAATAATTAACAATATATAAAATAATGGATTATATAATAATTATTAATACTATATTAAAAGAGCAATAATAATATAATATATAATTAATATTATTTACCAAAATCAATATTATTATTATCAAATTATTACAGATTGATGAAATATAATAAAAAAAATATTTAAGAGAAATCACCATTTTGTTATGGCCGACGGTTCACCGTCAACTCCACATCAGCACCTCCCCGATGCATGTTTGAAACATCGCCTCCCTCCACGCATAGAGAATATTAATGGACAGTTCACATTGTGGAGAATGGAAAGAACAGATTAAGACATTTTGGAATATCGGGAATAATGACTCTCTACTGTTGTCTGATATTGTCGTATATAGCCTACCAAGGGGTGCTGAGCATCGTAAACATATATGCAGTTATCATAGTCTATAGAACAAATTGGGATACATAGTTGGCATACAAACTATTCATACATCAAGTACCAGTCAATACCCGAAATGGATTATTAAGTAACTAGACATCTCTAATTTCCCCTAGACGCGGCTATCCTCCCAACAAAATGCACCATTGACCAGATTTGAAAAATCCGAAAACACAACAGATTTTTGCGAAATTTTCAGGATCTGTTCTTCATGATCTGCATATTTTGAATTGAAAACAACAAAAAAAAAATGACTGTTTTCGTAGATCTGGAAAAAAAAAATTCTCGTGTGTTTTTGTTGGGAGGATAGCCAATGCCATTTCCCCTTTAGACAACGGGAATCATTATCCCTGACATATGTGAATTAGTATAAAACATTAAAAGATATCATCTATTGTATCTTCTCTATCACCATTATCTCTGGGCATATATCATCCAAGTAATTAGCAATAAGAGGTTTATCATTGTGTAAACATGGTATCAAATTACCATCAATAGACTACAGAAGAAAATACATTCTCTCTATACAAATTTGACAAAAAGGGGACATCTACTTCAGGATTCAGTATGCTTTGGTTTGGCTTTCGTTTGGCATCATTTGGACTTCATTTGCTATACTTTTGTCACGTTTACTATTTATAGTAAGTCTGATGTTGTTTGAGAAGGACCCTTTCTATTTTTGGAAAGTGCATTTGGTCACGTGGAGAAATAATAGGTGTGACTCCTGTTTCAAACAACATATTTAAAGGATAAGTATTTTGGGAGTTATTATTATTTTAGTGGACAAATTATTATTAAATCATTAAATGGCTTATTATAAAGTTAGAATTTAAGTTTACAATTTCACTTAAATTGAGGGTTGAATCATCATTGGAAGGGGCCATTTATTCAATTAATTCATGGAAGCTTAAGCCAAGGTATTAATAAAAGTATTGGAGTAAATGAATTATTAAAAGGAAAAAAGTAATATTTTATCTCATATTGGTAAGGAATGTGTTTGAGCTCTCACAAGAAAGAATAAAAAGGGACTTAAGAGCTCATTCTCATATATGGAATTGATCATTTTTTGTGCTTTGATACTTGGTGAATTTTATGAGTTTCTCCAACAAGGGTTTCAAGGAGCCATTACAAGTTTGGAAGCCATTATTACTCAGCTTTGAGGTGCTAAAAGATTGCACTGAGATCGCTGTTGTGTTAGCCATTGTTCTACATCATCCTTTTAGAGGTTTGTGCATTTACAAGGGTCTTATCTAATCATTTGGGGATCAATTTGAAGACATTTATTTGTAGATTGAAAGAGTTTGGATGATCAGATTATTGTTGTTTGCTGCAAGTTGAAAGACTATACCAGACATTCATAGCCATGATCCAGCCATCAATGAACCCACATGCTCATTGTGGGAAGAATTGATCTCTTTAGAAGGTTGTTTGGTGCCCATTTCAGAGGTATTTGACATCTTTTATCACTGTTCACTAATTTTGGGCAGAAATTATACATTTTCAGATCTGAATAAACATTCGGTAATCTGAGGAAAAGCTACAATAGTCACCATTCGTGCCCAGATTTACAAATAAATGGTGTATTCTTCATTCCGGGTATGAATCTTTGCAAAGTGTTGTTGTACCTGTCATATGGTATATTCTGAACTTTGGGTAAAAAATAAATAAATTACATTTGTAACAGCAGTGACATAATTGTCATTAATTAGTTATATTTTCATTGTACTTGCAATTTGCTTCATTTGTATAACTTTTACATTGCAAAAACTTTCAAAATTTAAAGAAACATCATCAATTGCATTGGTTAGAACTATTGGGGTTCTTACAAAATCAGACTTGGAAAACATGTTGGGAATGCACCAAGTTAATGAATGGAAACATCCAAATTCCTAACACATCAAAATTACAACTACAAAAAATCACTTCTAACTACTAAAAAACACACTTCAAAATCATTGCTAAAGGACAATTACCATACTGGAAAAGGATGCATACCTGCTGTAGTTCTGAAAATGGACATTTTGTAGTTGTCAGCATTGCAGCAATCCACCAAACTCACTCCATCTACCAAATTCCACCTCAAATTAGATGTCTGTGCACTTTTCCAGCCTAGATGCCACCAAACAAGGTGATAGACCACCACAAAGGGTAGCGATTTTCTCTTGGATTCTCACGCCCTAGTTCCAAATATATAACTACCAACAATGAGTATAGCCAACAACCTCCTCAATATGAACTCCTTCAAATATACATGCTGCAATGTCACATAAATGATTTCCAAACAGCAAATAAAATACTGACAAAATCACCCTTACACTTGCAAGAGATTGTATGGCCATGTATGAAGATTTATGAACAACCAAGAGGTGTATGGCCTATTGTGGAAGCAATACAACCAGCAGCAATGTCCTCTTAAAATTGAATACTCAAATCAATGTTAGCAATCCAAAATACCATCTCAAAATACATAAAAATATCCATACTTGCAACCTGCAAGCTAGAACACTTCTATACAACTCTTTGGCGATCTCTATATGAAACCACTCTAATCAACTAGGGTGGTTTTTGTCCCCAAAACCAGCATCTCCAAGGGTTTTTCATCTTCAAGAAGGTTTGGAAGAACTTAGGTTCTCTCCATAAACAAAAACAAATAACATTCCATGGCTAACCTTGCAAATGAGCTCTCACCTCCTTTATAACTTTTTAGAGGGAAAAAACAATAATATTTCCCTTTTCCTCCACAAAGACCTTTTTGAAAAAATATAATTTATCATATGCAAAAGAGGTCCCTTTCCGTAGGCATTCAACTTGAAGCATGCTTAAAACACCTTTTTAATGAATTATTAAACTAAGGTGAAGAGGGGAGGTAGGAACACTGCCTTTTTTCACATATTGGCTAGTAGGCATAGAAAGAGAAATTCAATACAATGATTATTGAATGATCAAAATCAGGAAATCCATGATGATGTGAAACTAGGAGAATTAGCGGTGGACTACTTCAAATAGGCTTTCTATGATCCTGGCCCCTCTTGTTTGGATGGGTGGGAGGACCAACTATTTGACTCTCTCCCTAGAACTATTAGTCCTAAGGATAATGAGCAAATAGGTCTGTGGTCTTCTCAATGGGTGCCTTTAAGGCGCTAGGACTGGATGGGTTCCCCCTAACCTTCTTCCAGGAGTTCTGGGACATTATGAGTCATGACATCACTCTGGCTACTAAGGACTTCTTAAGGATAGGTAACTTGCTTAAGATGATTGACAATACTTTTATATCTCTAGTTCCTAAGACTTAGGAGCCCAAGAAATTGACTAATTTTAGGCCAATCAGCCTCTGCAAAACCCTTCGTAAATTATTCTCTAAGATTTTGGTCAATATAATTAAGCCTTTCCTTGATGAGGCAATTAGGGGTTGCCGGAAGGGATTTATCCCAGAAAGACAAATTTTGGATGTTGCTATCTCTACTCAACAAATAGTTCACTCTATGGAAAAGTGTTGTGAGCCGGGTATAGTTCTTAAACTAGATATTTCAAAAGCCTATGACAGAGTCAGATGGGATTTTATTTTTGAAGTGCTTTCTAGAATAGGGTTCAATGAACGGTTTATCAACTTGATCATGGAGTGTGTTGGTATTGTCAAAAATTTTGTCCTTGTCAATGGTACCCCTAGGGGTTTTTTTTGCTGCTAGAAAAGGGATTAGATAGGGGCCCCCTCTCTCCCCGTATTTGTTCATTATGATTGTTGGGGTGATTAGAAGGAATCTCCTTAAGATGGTTTGTGAGGGAAAAATCCAAGGGGTTAAAGCTGCTTCCACCCTCCCCCCTAGCTCTGCAGCAATTTGTGGTCGACACGATTTTGTTTGGGAAAAGCTCTGTTGTGGAGGCTAGAGAATGAAAGACATTTCTTACTATTTATGCAAGGGTCTCTAGCCAACATATTAATTATGATAAGAGCATCATTTATTTCTTCAAAACTAAAGAAGATTTGTAGACAAGAGTTAAGAATATTAGGTTGTCAGAGTGTTTCTCTACCTAGTACCTACCTGGGGCTCCCCCTCACTGTTAAGGGTGTCACCTCAACCTATTGGAACACTATTCTTGAAAGAATACAAAAGAAGTTGGCTGGATGGAATGGCAAGCTCCTAAGTAGTGCAGGGAAACTTCAATTACTCAAGGCATCCCTATTTATTTTCTTTCTATTTTTAAAATTTTTGGATCTATGGCGGAGAAATTAGAAAGACTTCAATGCTCATTTTGTGGATAGGTACGGAAGAGAAAAAATGATTAGCCCTGGTCAACTGGGATACGGTTTGTAAGCCGAAATATCTTGGAGGTTTGGGGATCAGAAGAATTGCTGCCCTTAATAAAGCTCTTATAGCCAAGCTGGGCTAGAGGATGACTATGGAGAAAACTAATTGGAGTCATATCATGAAAGCGAAATACCTGAACTATGAGAGCTTCCATAAAGTTCTCAATTGTGATGTCCATGTTTTAGCAGGGTTCAGGAGGATGTTTTGGTTAGTTCATCATTGTGACCCTCGTGAGCTGATAGTTGGATTTGAGGGTCTCTGTGATAGACTTGCTATTTATAGTAAGTCTATTTTGGGGTGGTTGCTATTTTTGGTAATGCAGTGGAGGCTCAGGGATCTGAGTGTCAAGAACATTTAATTAAGCCATTTGCGTATGGAGATATTAATTAAGGTTAGCTTAATTAATAACTTATGAGTTTTATTGTTCTAATTGAATGATGTAAGCTTGAAGCCTCTTAAGTGAAAGGTGTGAGCTTGGAGCTTTGGAGCATGTGGTGTATTGAAGAAGCCACATTTTTTAATGCTTAATAAATAAAGCCTTGAAGGATTTTGAAACCATTCTATTATGCATATTATTTTGGTGAAGAAAATCGTATTTGGAAGAGAATTTGAGGGTTTGGTGACTGGTCATGATCATAAAGGAATGGCAATTTTTCTTCAAATTTCCGTACACTTTGAATTGGATTTAGTGCCAATGAATTGTGTTTCTTAATTGCTAGTAATATGTTGAATTTTGGGAGTTCGTACGGCTTTGAAGAAGGAGCCCCATACAATTAAAGGAAGTGCGAGTTAGTGCTGAAGCTGCGAATTGCTTGGGGAAGGCTACCGATTCATCCTTGGCTACCATATTGTTGCATAAGATCTTCCATTGCAAGGGAGTTATCATTAATTACTGCCATCAATTCAGAGGGCTGTGATTTACCTTGTCAATGCAAACACGTCTCAGAGGTGCACATGGTTAGTCAATAACAATTGTCAATAAATTATTATTTTGGTTTAAAAAATTAAAAGCAAGAATTTGAGAAGTTGCAAATAAAAAAATCTAAGGTTTGAATTATTACATTTCAGTTCGGTTCAAGTATTTGCTATCAGTTATATTTATTTGAAAATTCAAAATAATTACATATGTTCAAAAAACAAAAAAAAATTGCAAAACAAATTTTAAAAAAACAAGTCTACAGCATAGAGCCAGCAAGGCTCTTTACATCAGTACCCCAGGTACCCCTACGGGTTCTAAAATTTAGAACAATATTTTGAAATGCAAAAATACTATCCAACTAGGATTAAAGTGGCAGCTCGGTGAGGGTAGAGGTATCAGGTTCTAGGAAGATGTTTGGGTTGGAGAAGGTAAATTGGAATCCAACTTCTGCCTAAGGGGGCTAATGGATACAAATAAAAGACTTATTGACACCAGAGTCGGTGATTATATCTGTTAGAGTAATAAAGTGTTTCTTGATTAATTAAATCATGATTTGATTTAATTATTAAGTCACTTATTACCTCTTTCTACTTAAGTTAAATTTTAGGCATATAATAATTAATTGTTTTATTAATTATTATTGTGCAACCTAGGTTTTACCTTTTTAGGTTTTCAGATCTCCTTTTATAAAGATTGATCTCCTTTGTATTCATAACTTTGTAACAGATTATTCATTATTGAAATGCAACTTTTGTTTTTGCACATCAAGAATGATTTCTCCTCTCTCGTGGATCAATGCGTTCGGGCCTCCATAGCTTCTTGCTTCTTCTCTCTCTTTCCATGATAGGTGTTTGCATACAGGTGTTCTTGGGAGCTGTGGGTTGTTTACTCATCAACTCCAATATGGTATCAGAGCTTCAAATCTGTTTTCCCCTATCCTCTTCTTGAGAGATTCGGCCGTGTTCGTCAGATCTGCATTTTCAAAGGGTTTTCTACCAGATCTGGGGGGACCTCTTTTTCTAGTCATCTTGGCTTCAAACGGACCTCATGATTGCGTTCAGAGCATCCAAGGACCCCTAGATCCATATTAAATTTGTCCAATTTGGACAAAGTTGGAATCTGTGGCAAAAAAATTACAACCGACCCCGTCATGGATCCCGAGGCGGTCACTGGTTTTTTTGTGCACTTTGGGACCAAATGGACCTCGCCATTGAACTTGCAATGCCCAAAAACCCCTATTTCCATATATGGCACATCAAATTTGCACGTCATTGCATTCTGAGGCAAAAAAAATTTGCATGTCAGGCTGTATGGCCCTTGCATGCAAATCGAGTAAAAATTGTACCGCCCTAGCACACAAATTAAGGCAAAAATTGTACTGGTAGCATGCAAATCAAGGCAAAAAAATTTACTGCCTGGCACGCATCACCAGGTGTGCATGCAATTTTGAAAAAAAAAATTGGCCGGCTACGACCATTTGGCCATCAAATTTATTCCCATGGCGGCAGCAGCTTCAGCCCTTGGTCATATGGCGACTAGGGGCCCAGTTTTTCAGCCCCCAGCCTCAGAGCAGCGGTCACATACAGGGGACCAACCCCCACAACACGAGCCATCTTGCCTTCAACCCCTAGTCATATGGCGACCAGGGGCCAAATTTTTTTGGCCCCAAGGGCCTATTGTTTTTTTGCCATGACGAGCATACGGCCGTCAAACTATTGCTCGTGAAGTGCTAACATCAACACATGTCAACATCATTTCAAACACCTTGTTGGGCCCTTCGAAGCAACCTGTGGTTTTTTGCTCATAACTTGAGCATATGGTATTCGTTTTTCAACAAACGAGATACCGTTGGAAAGATTGTTCAGAGGCGGATCTTTCTGGCATTTTGGATTTTAGCGTTTTGGATTTTAGATTTTTTGCATCCATTTTTCATACCAGGAGTTCAAAGATAGAGCTTCTTTTCTGTCTTCAATCTGGCACAACTTGTGGTTTTTGATCATATCTTGAGCATACGGTGTCAAAATCAGAGAAACGAGATATCGTCGGAAAGCTGGTTCCGAGATCTATCCAGATCTAGAGGTTTGAATTTCTGATTTTGCTTTCTTGATGGTATTTTTTACTGTCAAAGCTAGATGTTCAGTTTTGCACTCCGAAAGCTCTATCTTGAGCATCCAAACTCCGTTTTGGGCAAACGATATATCGTTGGAAAGCTTGTTTTGAGAGCTTTCCAGTGCTGTGAGTATTTTTTCCAGATTCTACTCCAGGTAGATTTTATTCAAATTTTTGCATTTTTGCAATCTGGTGGATATCTTGGATGTTTCGGGTCTTGGGATGGCTCATCTTAGGTTGTTCTTTTGTTTTAGCAGCCTTCGCTCTTCTTTGAGCAGTGTATACTTCACTTTTGTAGCATTTTTTTATGCACACGCACTGAGATAAAGTGTCATTCTATTACATGTATGGGATCTTGCACATGTTCGTGCTCTATGTACTCACACTCCATTATAAAGTGCCAGAGGGGTTTGATGTTTGCCTTTGTTTGCCATCGTCTTTTGTCATGTGAGTGTTCCTCCAATGACATTAGCCTCGGGTATCTTTATTTGTGTTTGTACTCTCTCTGCACCTTCAATGTTTCAGATTCATTTTCATCATGCAGTTCATATTGGACAATCTTTTCAGTGTACCTGTCATTACTCTCTTGTCAGCATTATGGGGGGGTTTAAACTGTTGGTTCTATTACTTCCTTGGTTCGATAGTGTGAGCTATGTATTCAATATTTGATTCTATGTACTAAGCGGATGCAATGGCTAGGTAGCTATGCATTTCAGTGAGATGGATCAATTACCATATGAACACTCTTTTCTTTCCTATATTTTGGACGCACTCTTCCAGCTTCGATTGATCAGCTCTTCAGACTTTGGTGTTTTTATGCCATCTGTATCTTCGAGTTCAGGTGTTTTGCCTTTGTTTGCCTCCTGATTCGAGTAGTGTCGTTTGAGGGCACTCGTGCAAATTACAGTATTCTATATCTTCGACCTTAGTTGTTTGCCTTTGTTTGCCTATTGATGCAAGTAGTGTCATTTGAGGGCACTCATGCAAATTACAGTCTTCTCTACCTGGTCATATTTCAGTGGAGGATCTTTAGATCATCAGTTACTTCTTGACAGAGTTTGGAGCTTCTTGCTTCAGTGATGTTGTACATGTTCATCCTTGTTCCTATTTTCTGGAACATTCCTAGTTTTGGAGGCTTCTTCAGTCCTTTAGACTAGTCTTTGTCTCTTTTTGGAGTAGAGTTTTTCCCATGTGGTTTTCTCTATTTCTCTGCTTTATAGACTCTCTTTTGTACTTGGGTACCTGATCAAGCCTTTTGTTGCCGGGACCCATTTGCTTTTAGTAGTTCTTTCTAAGTTTTTAGCTTCTCCCAAAGTTCATCTTAAGGGGGGGTGTTAGAGTAATAAAGTGTTTCCTGATTAATTAAATCATATTTGATTTAATTATTAAGTCACTTATTACCTCTTTCTACTTAAGCTAAACTTTAGGCATATAATAATTAATTGCTTTATTAATTATTATTGTGCAACCAAGGTTTTACCTTTTTAGGTTTTCATATCTCTTTTTACAAAGATTGATCTTCTTTGTATTCATAACTTTGTAACTTATTGAATTGCAACTTTTGTTTTTGCACATCAATAATTATTTCTCCTCTCTTGTGGATCAATGTGTTCAGGCCTCCATAGCTTCTTGCTTCTTCTCTCTCTTTCCGTGACAGGTGTTTACATGCAGGTGTTCTTGGGAGCTGTGGGTTGTTTACTCATCAACTCCAATAATATCTCCCCAAACGGAAAGTGGATTGATATTGCACAATGTTGTAGGGTTCACCCGCACTTGATTCACAAAGCTAGTGAGCTTATGAGGATTATCAGTAGGATTAGAAATCCTTTCTTCCCTAGAGAAGACAAATTTATATGGAAGATAGACAATAAAGATGACTTCACAGTGAAATTGGCTAGCAATCTACTATCTAAGCTAGAACTCTCTTCTAATAGTTGGGGGAAGGTTTGCAATCCTTGCTTAATCCTCGAGGTTAATTTTTTCTAGTGGACAGCTCTTCATAGCAGGATTTTAACATAGGATAATATCATCAAAAGGGGTTTTCAACTCCCCAACAGATGATATCTTTGCAAACAGGAGGAGACCATTCCCCATCTTTTAATGCACTGTCAATTTGCCAAGGGATTATGGCAGTTGGTGTTGAAAACGTTGGACATCAATTGGGTTTTTAACTATGGGTTGGATCAGTTTCTCGAAGAATGGAAGGGACCTATTGCTAACCCCTATGTTAGGCAGTTATGGAAACTTATACCTCCCCATGTTTGCTAGAGTTTTTGGAAAGAAAGAAACAATAGAGTTTCCAGGGAAGCTAAGAGTCCTATGGAAGTGGTGTTCAAATCCTTCTTTTGGGTCTTATTTGATAATCTATTGTTATTAAGTCCCCAAAACCTGATTCCTAACCGTCTCCCTTTGATCACAACATGGCTAAAAATTGGGATTTACCCATGGGGTATGCAATTGTTGATAATTCTAAAAGCCTCATCAAAAAAAACACTAGGTGGAAACCTCCAAATGTGGGATGGAGCAAGAAAAACATTGACGGCTCTACAAGAAATGGGTTAGCTACAGGGGGGTCATTCGTACCCCCTCAAGAGATCTTGTGGCAGCCTACTCTAGTCACTTGGAGGGTTTGACCAGTAACCAAGCTGAGGGCATGGCACTATTTTGGGGCCTTAAGTTTTCTCTATCCATTGGTATTAAGGCTCTAATTATTGAGGGGGAATCGAAATCAGTTATAGATGCCACTCAAGGTTGGGCCAAAATTATTGGTCCTCTACTAGCATGATGGATGATATCAAGAGACTATTGCTTGGTTTAGATTGTTTTGGTATTTGCCATACCTACAGGGAAGGGAATGGTGTTGGTGATGCCTTAGTCTAAGATGTTGGAGAGACCTGGGGTTTCTTCCTGCCATTGTCAATCGCCTCATTGAGGAAGACAAAAAACATTAAGTTGTGCTATGGAAGCCACCTTACGTTTATGGCCTTGTTGTTCTAACATTTTAACATTTTCAACATTAGACAACTTAATAATTATTTATTAATTGAATAATTTACTCAAGTTGCGAAAAGTATCCAAATGACATAATTTTGAAATTTTGATCATACCACAATGATACCAGAGTCATAAGATGATGAAACCAAGCAATTTGGTGACTTGCTAAAAATAGAAAACTTCTCAAAGAAGTTTGAAAAGCTCCCATTCCAAAAAACTCGAACATTAACTTTGAAAGCATCAAGTGGCTTCTCACCACCAACTTAACTCGTTGCCATCAATTACAACTCGTCTAAGTTGAATTTGTGCTCTCCAAGAACTTTGGAGTTCTCACATACATCACCAACTAGCCTATAGAAAAACTCACAAAATAGGCTAATTGTTTCCAAATTGATTATGCTTGAGAAGGGGGCATTATGTAAAAAGCCCTGCTGGCTCTTTGCTCAAACAATGCTAAAGATGACATTTATTTCTTTTGTTTTGAATTGTTTTGCAATTTTAAAAAAGGTTTCTGACAAATATAATTTTTAACTCCTTTTGACAATATATGATAATACAACTAATTTCAAACCCCGAATGCACACGCTGAAATCTATTTTAATTACTTGTAGATATATAAACAATGTCATTCAGTAAATACAAATTCAAATTGACAATCATGAATGTGCACCTTTTAAAAAATAGAATCACTGCTACCATTATAATCCAAAAAGCAGCCCAAGGAGTAGTTACGCTGCCATTAGAAGAATCCGCAGCTCTTAGGAGATAACCGCAGCCTCAATAAATAAATCTCAGCCTCTGTTAAAAGGATTGCAGCCACAAAGGGATGGCTTCCCTCAGTGTTGGAGACAGCTGCTGTCATGAATGAAGATGTCGGCAGCTCCAAAGATATACACAGCCATCTAGGGTTGCTGCAATTTGCACAAGAATATTCAATACTTTCAAACAATTCCCAATTCTGGTCCCAATTTGCAACACAAACAATCTGACCACAATTCACCAATATAAATCATTGGCTCAAAGTGCAATAAATTCAAGAGAGAAATCGTCTCAGCTTGAAGAAATATTCTCAAACCCTCATCAACCGATTTTCATAAAAATAAGCATCATGAATGAATTGTTTTTGCACAAAGCATTGTTTTTATAATAAAAGATATCTTCTTCAAGACACCAAAAGCAAATAGCTTCTCTCACACACTTTTTACTTAAAGGCTTTCATCAACACACTTTTCAATTAGAAGCCATATTTAATAACTTTGAATTAATAAATAACTCCAAAGCTAAAGCTTCATGAAGACACTTTTCACTTAAAAGGCTTCTTCAACACACCTTTCACTTAAAAGCATTGCTTTTAAGACTTAGGATTATATTCCATGTGAATTAATGATTAATACCCTCACTAGGCGCCAAAAAGAAAATTATAATCTTAATTCAATATATACCATTGAAAGTGCCAATACCATCACCGTACTGAATATAATGCCTAGGTGCTTGCCAGAAATGGAAATTGTCATCATTGACTTACTATAAATAGCAAGTTGATCTCCATGGACCCTCTAAACAACCTGCCAAACCACGAGGATCACAATGATGGACTGGCCTCACTAACTACCTGCCAACTGCCAAAAATAGGGGACATTACACATTTCATTAGAAGATTTTAAAATATTTACTCTTTGTCATGGTGGCACTAAGGATTTTAATTGAAGTTGAGTATTTTGTAATGCTTTAGAATAACAAGTTACCCTTAGGGATTTTGTTATAGATTTTAATTTTGGTCATATATAAATTTTATGTAATTTGAAAGATTGGTCAATAAAGTAAATTAAAATGATATTTTATTTTACCTTGCAAAAGCAACTTACCATTGTGAAGAGGACAAAGGAGGGGAACGAGTTTTAATCTTGTTGACTATGTGCTAATAGGTGCGCACCATCCCCAACTCCTACCATACTGAAGGAGTCGCAAGCTAATATGAATGCTCTCCGCACAAAAATAGCTTCACAAGAGAAACAATTTAAGGAAGTGTTGAGATAGAAGAAGCAAGGGACCATCGATAACACTGGCATAAGAATTGAGGAGCTTCTTAGAGAGGTCAATGAGCCTGTGGATCAATAATATGAAATCAGCTCCAAAATTCCCACCTACATTCAATCATTGGAAGGGCAGAAATATGGAGTGGGAAAGGACCCATCGATTAAAGAATAAAAGAAAGTGCAAGATCCCAAGTTTGATGGGACAAGTGGTAGAGTCAACAAAAGCTTGTTGATAGGAATGAATAAGCATTTTGGGTTGTTGAAATTGAACTCCAATACTAAGGCTCAAATTGCTATTTATTAGCTAGAGGGGCAAGCATGTTATGGTGAAAACGTCTAGAGGAGATTAAAAAGTAGGATTTAAGCCATCTAACTTGGGACAAGTTTACAAAACAATTCTGCAAGGTGTATCTAGCTACTCATTATATGGGTCTCAAAACAACAAAATTCCACTCACTACACCAAGTGGGAATGTTGGTAGGCAAGTATAAAGCTAAGTTCACAGGCCTACTCCACCCTATCTGATATATAAAGGATAAAGAAAGCTATGTAAACATATTTATCTAAATAGGAACATTTTATTCACCTACTTGAACCAAAAGTTTGAACTAGGCCCTTGAAGTAGCCCTAGTTCTTGAAGAAAAACAAAAAAGAAAGCAAGAATGAAACAAAAGTCCCATGTAGGATGCCACCCCCCAAATCTGACCCAAATTTTTCAAACCTATTCACCACTTCAACTACCAAGACATTTTACCAAACAGTTTGCAAGCATGCATAATGTATTTGTTTTCTAAATTCAGGTTTAATGCTGTTGTGAAGATAGCTTCCAGATATTTTCATTCATTGAATAGCATGCAAGCTTGGCACATTGATTTCTTATTTCAGATCTCAAATACAAATGCATTAAACAAACATTGATGCGAAATGATTATTAAGAGTTCAGCCATGAAATTAAAGCTTCAAAGTACCATGAGTGGACTTCTTTCTTGAAGAATGCTGAGACTAATTTCAAAATACAATGCCACAATTCAATCTGAGCCAACACTAAAGACCAACAACAATCTCCACGTCAAGTGCTTTAAATCCACCACACTAGAGTCCTTTGAAGAAATCATTGCATTCCCTGTTTAGATCACACAGGAGATAGTACGAAGCTCAACAACAGCAAGACTCTATTGAAGCAAAAAGTCATTTATATTCTGGCCGGAATTGAATTAGCAACTGGAGAATACCATAGTTCGACCTTCCCATTTGAACTATCATAGAACCCTTCAAACTTCACATTTATTACTCCCATGCTTACATATTTTCCCACGGCATTCAGGTAAAATGGGAGTTGCACACAATATCAGCCTTCATTCTCTAAAACAATGAATCAATGTCATACTACATGACAATCATTAATATGAATTCATTCCCCATGGTCTGATTGAATACATCAATTCCCTTGGCATGCACGCACAAGACATGCATACACTGCAATTCCTATTGGTAATTCTAGTTATCCCTCCACAGCTGATTTACAATCAGCATCATGCCCACTTCTATTTACAAATTTGCCCAGATGTGAACTCTGTCGCGAATCGACATCAAAGTTGAATTGGGTTTCGGTCCAATTGACTAAATTGCCAAGGATTTCCTTCCTAGCAATTCTGAACTGAAAGCCTGAAGCTCCCAAATTCTCCAAGAGAAAACAATAACTAAGCATAATCAAAATGAGCCTCCCCTTCTTTTAAAGCCCATTGCATTAACTCTTCATTTTCCCTCTATGTGTCTCTTCATTTCCCTTTCTTTTTTGTCTTCCTATTTCTCCTTTTAATTTGATTTGAACTTTGGGAAATAATAATAAAATGACTTCATTATTTTTTTTAACTTCACCATTAAAGTCATTTTAATACTCCGTTAAATAATTAAATTAAGTTGTCATTAAATTTATTATATTTTGACAACTTAAATTTAATTATTTAATTAATTTTTGATATCCGAATAAAGGGGACATTATAGTCCTCCCTTCCCAGAGATTGCTTGTCCTCAAGCAATCAGAATCTGTATGCCAATACCAAGATCCCATGTCAACCTCAAAAATACTGCTTCACCAATCCGCAACGCCACTTTGAAAATAATAGCACTATGCCTCGAGTTGTGAATCAACTCATCACGTTCCATAAGAAAAAAAAGGACTGATCCTGTCAACACCCAAACTCCAAACCAATCTATCCATCCAGCCATGGGAGTAGAAATAGATGTCTATCATTATACAATCTTCATGTATCATCCATCTAAATAAGTAGTCCACCCAAAAGATGTCAAAAGCAACTCCAATATGCTCATAGATCAACTCATTAATCCCCCAACTGTTGCTGCTATGACTTAGGCTAGCAATAAGAATGATGTCAAAGGTGTCACCGTACCCATGTATAGGGAAGATTTCCATCTCATGTGCAATATCTAACACATAGTCATGTCTCTGCAAACTCTCATGCAACTCACTATCTATTGTAGACCATCCCAAATATGAAATTGCAATGGTAGCCCAAGTAGGACAGCCACTAACAACTGAAATATCTAAGAAAATAAAATCACCAACTAATATATTAGCAACTGCCATCTCATATGAAATTGGGGACAAATCTGAAAATGAATTGTAGATGCTTTCATTAAAACCAATCAGCATACCATTGTTTGAACTGATGTAGTTCTTATTATCTTTGTCTTGTTTGAGAATCTCAACTTTTTCTAAAATCAAAAGATCATTAATCCTTGTCCCAAAACTAAGACTACTTTGAAATCTGCCTTTAGAATATGTCATAGCAACTATTTCATTGCTGCAAATTGAATCATTCATGAGTGTGATTCCTTGTTGGTCCTCATCTTCATTGTCATCATTTAAATAACAAAAGTTGGAACCATTGTGTATCGCTTTCAAAAGCGTCGATCCCTTCAGTAATTTACATGATCTCCACACTCTTAGGAGTGGTTTCTTGTTCTTCTAAACCAGATTTCTGATTTCCTGCTTTGTATAGAGAGAAATGAGCCATACTTAGCTAGTAGTAAAGTTCATCAACCTCTTTTTCCTTGTCTTTTGCAAAACAGAAAGATCCCTATCCATTAATAGCTGCAAATAATCTGATTTCATCCTTTCAAAAGCTTCTTTGATTGTGCGCAATTGAGTACTAGTGACTCCACTTGCAACTTCTTTTTGTCTCTCCTCAATTTGAATTTTCCAAATAAGATCCTCAACGTATTTGTGTGACTCATCTGCCTTCCTTAATACTTGTTATCTCTAAAAGTTGCACCCTGACTAAGCTCCAAAAAACTCAGTCACTTCGAAAAACATGGAAACACTCCAAAGTTGTGGGTAACCTATAGCTGGAATGAATCTCCGGATTCTAGGCCGGTTCCTATATGATACTTCACCTAAAGTCCCAAAACTTAACTTTCTGAGGAAAAGGGACAGAAGGATAACAAAAATAAAATCTAAGTCCTAAAGGGTGATACACCAAATTGAAACTTGCAGCATACAAAAGAATAATTCCTGAAAATACACCTAAATGCAATCATAAACTCACACAACCTATTTACTTCATGTTCATGGATAAGTATTTCATAGAGAGGTTTGAGAAAATGTGTTTAGGAAGGAAAGATAAACTTTCACAACCCCAAACTATGACAATTTCTTTAACACAAACTGAAATTTGCAACAAAACATCTGCAATAAATAGAAAGGCAAAATACTGTATAAAAATGATCTCCAATGTATTCCTCCATCTGCAAAAATGAATTACAAGCTAAAACAAAAGGAGTAAAAGGACTGAAAATAGTCACAAGGCTCTCAAAATTACATAAAACCAGAACTAGATTACAAATGAGTCTCAACTCATACTTATACATTTTCACCCAACTGCATTTAGGAGAGCAATAACTCCTAGGTCGGATTTAGTCTACAAGGCTATTTTTGAGCCCCTCAAAGGACTTAAAAAATGCATAAAAGTGGCCCAAAAGTCATGCCTCATGTTTATCAACATAAATATCCTCTATAAATGCAGTCTTATCCCTCAAAAAGCTTGTAAAAATCTCTAAAAAAAAAACTCCACTCATAAATTCATCCTTATCTCCATGACTTGAGCACTTAGTCATAATAATATCTTACTTAGACTTTTAAAAAGATAAAAATAAAAATCTTATTTTGCATTATAAATATTAAATGATTTATCATCCATTTATTTAATAAATATCAGAGATATTAAATAGATAAATGAATTATAAGATATTTAATATTTATAATAATTTAATAATAATTAATAATTAATTTATAATTTATTATTTTCACAAATATTAATTATATTAATGATGCTTATTAAGTGATAATTAAAATTACTTAACAACATTATTAATTTAATAATATTTGTTAAAATAATATATAATAAATAAATTATTAATAATAATTAAAATGTGCAAAATAAAATATTTATTATTTACTTGTTAAAAGATCTAAGTACATACCTTACATTTTAAACTATATTAATAAAATGATTTATAAACTATCATTTTATTAATATAGCCTTTTTACATTTATAACCATGGGACTTTTAAAAGAAAGGAAGTGATAAAAAATTATCACTTATGCATACAACAAAGTGTATTGTGTGAGGCATGCTTGGGAAGAAAAATGTAAAAATAAAACAAGGCCAAAAATGCCTTTCTCCTCTTGGCACGTTACAAAGGAAATAAGGGTAATTTCAAACCCTATAAACACTTCATTTTCATTGTTTGGCATTTTCACTTTGCTAGGAATGAGAGCAGTTGCAGCCGCCATGAGGAAAATAGAGGGTTTGGAAGAAATTTCTGGAGTTTTGCTTGCTGCTGGCAGCCATGAATGAGGTCTTATGCGATTTTTTAATGCTTTATCTGTTGCTCCTTGTGCTCACGCCATGGATGAGTGTTTGAATATCTTTGATTGTCTTCTTCTCTTCTATTGGCCACCATGAATGAGTGTGGCTGCGAGTTTGAAGGCTTCATTTGAGATTTTCTTGCAAAAATCATGAGGTTTTGATGAAGATTTTGAAAGATTATTGTGGGCTGTGATTTTTCTGGTATGTTTGAGTCATTTACATTCTGAAAATGTTCTCCTTTGAGCTCCATTTCTGTGATATTCTTGTTGTTGCTTCATGGCTCAAATTTCTTTGATTTTCCTTGCATAAAAATGAAGAAATATCTCTGCTTTTTTTTTGTATATTGTTATTGTCTTAGATTGATGGATAAAAAATGAAAATCTCTGCAAAAAAACAAACATAAAACAGCTATGTATCTTCTCTGAATGCTGGATTCGAAAACCCCATGCTCATAACCACGTTGAACAACGATCTCTTTGCTTCATACGGGCTGCAATCATTATTTCTGGGCATTTCATTTTGCAATTATTTCTGTCATTTGTATGCACTGGATAGTGGCTGCCTTTCATTACCATGGAAATTATTGTATGGATATTAGTATGTATTGACCACTTCTTGGAGACCCTTTGTTCACGGTTATTATTGCTTTTGTGAAAAATGGCTTAACATCCCTGTGTTTTTTACAAATACAATGAGGAGATCTAATGCTTAAGGCCACAAAAAACTCTAAAAACTTCATGCTTGTTGACTGTCATTATGACTATGAAAGTACTATCTTGATCACTACCTGGGCTGCTTTGATGCATGCATAAATCTGATCATAACTTGTTGTTCTTGGCAAGAAACTTTGTGCTATTTGAGCTTGATTGAAAACATAATTAAAATGAAGCCTCTAGTGCTCTTAGACAATCATGTCAATATTCTTTGTGACTGATTTATGGACATGAAGTCTATTTTATATTGACTGTCCACTCAAAAATGCCCTTTATGGTCAAAGTGTTTATTTTATTGCTGTTCTTTTTCACAACTTACTGACTGTCATGCCTTCTTATATGGACAGCAAAATTACACTTAGAACATGGATTAAAAACAACCCCCTTAAGCAAGACTTTAGCTCTATTCTCTGTTCCCCTTAGTGATTCCTTGCTGCCTCTGTACTTGGTCTTATTTATAGCAGCACTATTGAATGTATGTGATCATCTAATATTTCTTTTATATCTATGTCTCTTATTAGCAAGTTGGGCTCAAACCCTTGTGGGAGCCACATTTACATCTACTTGCTAATCAGAGTCATAGATATTACACATAGAACACACATGTTAGAATAAAATTACATTTGTTTTGAAATAATGGATGACTATATGGGGGGTTAAGATATGTATGAATTTAAACCAGTCATTGCTTAGAACTATATTCTAGTTCTAACCCATTATCTTTTCACATTTTTTGCAGGACACAAGGCAGCAGGGCAGCGAGAACCAAGGAGACATAGCAGAGCGAGACATCAGGGGACAATCCAACACACGCCAATCATTTCAGGCAATGACTGGCCCCTATTCATGCATCCTATCTCTTCCACTTTTGTACATGTATTCATGCATTATTTGAAAACAAAATGCAATGAACTACCTCTAACTAGTTTCACGGCTTGTGTGGAGCATAAATACATAACTTTGATGAATAAAATATTACATTCTCAAAAAAGATTCGCAAAGTGTCCTTTTTCTATTTTGATCTTTTCCTCATTAAATGTAATAATTCAATCATGAATTGAACTATTCAAAGTTATTGCATTTGGTTTGAAAAGCACATGAAGTAAAAAATGCACCTTTTCTTGAAAACATGATAGCTCTACCAAATTAAGCTTAAGTGAAAATTTTGGTAACAATACTTGCACAAGCTTCTCTTTTTAATCACTAGAGATGTTTTACCAGTTCAAGCAGTTATTTCAGAATGATAATATCTACCCATGGCAGAATCTCCTTCGTGATCTCATGTTGAGAAAGCATAGACGAACCCAGATATTGCAGTTGGCCCCTACTATTCTAAGGGACGCTCAGTTTTGAGAAGCATTTCTCCGACCCCCGCCCTTACCATAGAATTTTAGGTGCTTGAGTGTGCAGGAGGGAACTATATATAGGGTTGGGTGGGAACTATACAATAGGGGCCCACCCCTTTCTAGTTATAGTAGGGCACTCGCGTAGGAAGTGTAACCAATAACATGTCCATCAAATCTTGCAGCAATAAAGGTTTTTGTTCAAATTCATCTAGGGTACATGAGAGGTCACACATTAAATTTTCTAATTGGTTATCAACCGTAGAAACATTATCAAACTCAAATATCTCAGTAGATGATGGCATGCACTCTTCATAAAGCTCTAGTGGGGCAGCATTGTGATCATAAGTGGATTTATCAAATAAGTTTTTCTCTTCTCCTATTTTATCAATAATGACCTGCAAATCACCAATGAAGAGTTTCGAATACCCCACCTGTAGAGATTGATTCTTCCTCCATAATCTTAACCTTAGCTGATTGAAAGTCGTATCCTTTTTATTTTCATCATGCATAATAACAAGAGTATTCAAAGCTATAGATTTAGTTTTCTCCTCATGAGTCATGGTATCATTCTCGCCTCTATCCTTGCCCCCATCACCACTTGGCTGTAATATGTTTTTTCCCTTATTAAATTCACAAATATGATCAAGTGTCCATGCCTCCTGACATGTGTAACAAATCTTTTCTTTCCTCATTTGGTTCTTACTTTTTTTGGAAGACCTTGCAACCTATAAGCCCATTAAAATTAGTTCATTTTCAGTCTTGTGTTCCTTGAACCTTTCAATTTTATGCTCAATCAGACTTTTGGAGAACTCGTAAGCAATAGGTGATATAGCTTGCTCCTTCCTCCAAATGACCAACAAGTTTGATTGCAATTGCTTACATATATCGCCATCCTCATCTAAGATTAAGGATATAATGGTTTGCATACAAACTCTCACATTGTTTGGATGATGTTTCCTAATTCCAATTAAGAAGTATTGAAACATTTAAAGAATCAATTTATCAAATTTGAGATCCAACATAATGATAAATGATCTAGCTCTTGCCATAATTTCTAAAATCTTAGCCCTCTTACCAAAAGTAAGGGCTTTCACATCATGTAACCCATGTAGGCTCTCCACAATCAGTTGTAGAACCTTCTTCAATATGTCATCATTATAGAGTGCTATAGGTGTGGTTGTTCTTATGATGTCACTGTGACAAGAAGCAACTGCAAGTCTCACCTCTTCACGAGGATGTCCCAATAACCTGTGCTAGACCAAAGCGAGCATAGAGGGATGCAAAGCCCAATTCAAAAGTCTCCAATCTAATTGGTCTACTTTGGACAAATATGAATCTAATTCTTCCAACTTAAAGAGAACACCATCAGGAAATTTCATGGACTTCAATTGTAATCCAATTACATACAGCCAATTTCTTGCTTCCTTTTCTTTCTACAAGTCCCTTAACTGATCACTATTAAATGTATCATTGAATTCTTTTGAGAAAAAATCACTTTTTTGATCTGCCATTGTCATCATTTTACAAAGGCCTACACTATTTGCCACTAAATTTTTTACTCTTCTCCTTCAACAAACAATTTGGTTGCATGACAGTGCCTGGTTTCCGACTGTGGGTATTATGTTTGTTTGCTGCCTTGAAATATTGTTTGCAAGTTTTAGATGCTAGCTTGTAAGACTATATGTTCACAATATAATTATTCAACTTCAAGATAATGAACACAGATGACGTGATCACAGAAAACACAGTCCATTTCATTAGGGAAGAATGACATACATTACAAAGACTACAAATCCTTCCCTTAAAAAACAACAGCAAACACTTTATCAATTTCCTCATAATTACAGAGGATTACAATTACAGAGAAATTCAAATTCTGACCTCCAGATCAGCACCACACAAGTAACAACTAAATATACATAAGGATATGCATAGACCCGAATCGCCGAAATACCACTGTAATTTTTTGATACCATTGTAGCTATAAGAACACCCCCTGTCCTAAACCATTTTTGTTGCTTTACTTTTTGGAGTTCTGTTTGTAAATTAGACCAGTGTTCCAAGACTCGGACTCGCCTCGGACTCGAAAAGCTCAAAATGGACTCGGACTCGGACTCGGCGCCCGGACTCGGCAAGGACTCGGCAAGGACTCGGCAAATCAAAAAACCCATGAAATGCAAAGATTTTTAAGGATTTTAAGTTTTTTTCCTGCAATATTTAGTCAATTAACATCTAATACACAATAATTGAGATAAATAGAAACTCCTTTGCACACATACACAACTTTGCATAGATCACATAAGTAAAAATACGGATTTCTGAAGAAAACTAGTTAAAGTTACTGACACTGTTAAACCAAATAACATATAGAAATCTGAAATATAGTGTCACTGTCAAATGATAAATCAAAATGTCTACAATATTCATGGAATATGAAATCCATGGAATGAGAAGTTCAAAACATATATCAAAGATTCAAAATAAAGGCTCATAGCCTCATAGTAGCCTATGTCCTCCTACGAGTACGCCTAAAATGACAAATGGAAGACTCTATAGCCATCCTCTCTCCCTGTGTCTGAGGCTGAACCAAAACAGGATCCTCAGTGACATGCTCATCGGAAACCTCCTCCTCCTCATCATCCTCCTCATCATCACCCTCCTCATAATCCTCATCATCAGACTCGGATCCACCACTGTCAGCCTCAGGGTCCTGCACTGGGTCTCCTCGTGCTCTAGCCTCCTCCTGTGCCATCGCTACTGCCTCTGCCTCTCGATCCACCTGATCAACCCACTCCAAGTCTCTATCACTGAAGACAGGATCATTCATCTCAGTGTTCCACTCTTCTTGTGGATCAATGTTCTCTAATTGAATTGGAGATGTGTCAGTGCCCAAGATACGTTTGTGACGAAGGCGAAGGTTGTAGTGAACAAACACAAGATCATTCATCTTTTTCACGGCCAACCTGTTGTGCTTCTTGGAGTGTATATGCTCAAACATACTCCAATTGCGTTCGCATCCTGAAGCACTAGATGGCTGGCTCAAGATACGAATGGCAATCCTCTGTAGATTTGGCACCTTAGTACCAAACATCTCCCACCATACATCTGAAACAAGAAAATTTGAAATCAGTTCTATAACTTTAACTTTATCAATCTAGATTCTAAAGTGGTAAACCGTAATAGAATTAGAAATTAGAAATTAGAATTTGGAATCATAGATTCTTACCAGGCATCAATGCAGTTCGATTTTTTTTGCATATCTCTCGTGCAAATAAGTCCCCTTGTGCTTTGGTGTACATCTCTACCTCACGGACTGTACTTGTGGAAATTGCATCATCAAGTGACATCCTCTCTATAACATCATAGAGGCCACTCCACACCTCCCCATCAGCCTTGAAACTTGGGCTGAATTGGTATGCTGGATTAAGGAAGTAGGCAGCTGCATGTATAGGCCTGTGAAGTAGATTGTGCCATCGCCTATCAATAACATCCCATAGGGGACCATATCTATCTTGATTTCCTGCATAAAAGGATCGAATGGCCTCTTTCACCCTATCCATGCCCTCATAAATGTATCCCATTGAGGGCTTCTCTCCATCAGCAACCCGTAGGAGAACAACAAGAGGTCGTACAAGCTGCAATAAATGAAGTTGAACAATGAACATAAAGTTATAAACAAGTGTTTAACAAAAAATAATGATATGAAAGGGAATTGGAAATGAGGACAAAAAGGAAAATTACATCAACAATCTCTTTGGCCGGTTGCCAAAAGTTTCTCTCATCAAAAACCATGTCAACCATGGCAGCCCCTGCAGTGGTCTTTGCATATGATGATCTTGTCCACTCCTCACATACAAACATGCCTTTCATACCGGCCTTTGACTTGAGCATGGATTGCAACATGAGAAAATTTGTTGCAAATCTAGTGACCCCTGGACGAGACAACTCTTTTTGCTTTGTGTGTTGCCTCATAAGGTTGAGGACCCAAGTATGATTATATATATACTTGCAAATATTTCTTCCTATGTCTACACATGTTTTGATCCAAGGAAGTTTGCCAAGGTCCTCCAACATGAGGTCAATGCAATGAGCGGCACAAGGGGTCCAAAATATGTGAGGGTGCCTCTCCATAAGAAGTTTACCTACAAAAAAAATAAACAAATTAAAAAAAAGACTTAAAGCAAGAGAAGTAAGACATAGAAATTAAAAATTAAAATAATTTAAAATTTTACCTGCTGCAACATAATTTGCTGCATTATCTGTGCATATTTGCACCACATTCTCCTCACCAACCTCCTTCAACACTCCCTCTATCACCTCACAAAGATACTCAGCATTTTTTGTCTTCCCCGAGGCATCAATGGATTTCAAAAACATTGTACCACCTGAGAAAAAATAAAGCAATTTAGTAGTAGTACTTACTACTATGATCAATGATCAATCTAATTCATAATTTCATAACTTAAGTCTTATAGCTTAAAAACTTAACATACCTGATGAGGAGACAAGGAAATTCAGAAGTGTCCTATTTCTTCTATCAGTCCAACCATCTGTCATGATGGTGCAACCCTTTGCCTTCCATACCTTACGTTGCTCCTCAATTACAACTTGTACATCAGCAACTCGTTGGGACAAAATAGGACCTCTTAGCTCCTCATCATTAGGGGCT
This sequence comes from Chamaecyparis obtusa, assembly GCA_027943335.1. NCBI lineage: Eukaryota > Viridiplantae > Streptophyta > Pinopsida > Cupressales > Cupressaceae > Chamaecyparis > Chamaecyparis obtusa. The sequence goes on along the minus strand of BSBK01007603.1, from coordinate 1,266,716 downwards.
TTGAACCCCGCACCACAAACAGTAACAGCATCTATGGCAATTTGCCAATATGGAGACCTAAAAGCAATTAAATAAATAAATTAAAAAGAAGACCTAAAGCAAGAGAAGTAAGACATAGAAATTAAAAATTAAAATTATATATTAATAAGTACCTTGCTGCATTGAATGGAAGGTTGTTGTAGAAGAAAAAATCTCCAAGTGCTAGTTTTGCTTTGTCATGCATCTCCTTATTCCAATTCATGCCCTCAAGCGATGGTTGTGCACCAGGAGTTGTGCGTGGAGCAAAGATGGAATCAAGTGTGGATGGTTTCTTACGAACCCGACCCCCAATGCTCACACTCGCAGATGCAGAAGTAGTACTAGTAGTACTAGTGCCAATAGGAGTCCTAGCATGTGTCCTTGAAGAGCCCTGTGTAGCTAAGGCTGCCATTTCTTCTGCTTGTTTCTTCTGTAATTCTTTCTTCTCTTCAGCTGCCTCTAAAATAGCTATCATCCTGCGTTTGACATCTTCGGGAACCAGTAAACATGCTTTGGCATCCCGCTTTGGTATATGTGCAAGATGATATTTTAGCCTATTAATGCCTCCCCCATTATATGTTACCTTACAATGCCAACATGTAACAACTCCTTTTTTATGGCCAGGGATGGCATGTAACCAAGCCTCATCCCTTGCTACGGCACGAGGGTCTGCATCCGGGTTTGTTTTAGGCATACTTCCACTTCCACTACCCTCAGTCTGAGACATGATAGTGGTGGCAGCTGCAATATATCATAAATAAAACAAAATAAGCATCTACAAGACTACAATATATATTATAGAAACTGAAAATCAATTTTACGGTTTACCAACACTAGAAATGTAAAATTGTAATTTGTAAATACTAAATACTAAACAAAATGGAAACAAAAAAAGATTCATGAATGCAAAAAAAAAATACAAAACAACAAAAAGAAAGTAACATACCTCTTGGAATTTGCTCTAGAAATGGAAATGCAAATCAAATTTGTAGAAGCCTCCTCCAAATGTGTCTTTCAACTCCTCTCAATGCTTACATGCAAGCTACAAAGTGCAACAAAGTTGAACAAACAATCAGCAATTCTTCAATGAGAGCCAACCGGTTTTCTTCCTAAAACCCCAATCCTCTTCTCTCAAGCTTTTTTTCTATTTTCTTTCCTTATGCAAGTGATAGAATGACCTTTTTAGGTCAAAGACATATTATAACATGCATAACAAACCAAAAAAATAAAACAAAATAATTAAAAAGTGCTTTTTTAAAGCGCTGAAAAGCGCTCACTGCCGGCAGAGTCCAGGCATCGGGACTCGCCGAGTCTGGCGAGTCCATGGACTCTGCAGGACTCGGCGAGTCCATGCCTGACTCGGCCGAGTCCGAGTCCAGAGGCAGCCAGACTCGGCTGGCCTGACTCTGGCTCGGACTCGCCGAGTCAAGCATGGACTCGGCGAGTCCTGGAACTCTGAATTAGACATGCAGTTGTTGACAACAATAAATTTGTCTTCAAATTGATAAACTATAGTTTTCTCCAGGTATTCCGAAGACCCATTCACAAATTGATCCCTATCTTATAGTGGTTGCCTCACTAATGGTAGGAAGAAATGGTATTTTCCTTTAGAAGTAATTCCAGGCACCCCATAATTACAACATCATTACACAAGAAGACTCAAACCAATTCCCAGAAAATATGTGTTACCACAACAGTCCATATTGATTTTTCCACGCTCTGTGTTGAGGACAAAGTTATTCACACGACCTCCCAAACACGATGTTCATAGGAAAGGTGATCTTGAACCATCATGATATCTTTGTTCATATATGACACCACATACACAACAAATGCAATTTATTCTCAATCTCTAGCTCACAGTGCCTTGAGATAACAGCTAAGTAACTTTTTTTTTCCTTGTTAAACACCACTTGCTCAAATATTCATGTGGTTCCCAGGTGTCAGCAGTTTAGTACACACGCACCCATTCACACCACCCTAAGGGTATACAAAGTACTCAAGCGAAAAAAAAAAATCAACAATAGCTCCATTCAATCATGCTAAAATTGCATATATTTATAAATAAAGATGATTGTAATTCATTGTTTGAAACAACAGTTGTATTCATTCATGAGCTCTGCCAACATTCCTCCCTCATGATCAATGAAGACCGTAGTAGTTCAGGTGTAATCAAGAAGCCCCAATAGAATACACAATGACAATGGAGTGTTGTATTTACTAACTCCAAATAAACTAAAAAAGATTCCTTGTGAGTCTACCATTAATATTCTCCACCACCCAATAAATACCAAGACACATCTGAAATGACAAGATAGATGCTTTGTCTAAATTTACTGGTTATGTGATGGTGATAGATGGCTCAACGGCTTATGCAACTGCCTCCCCTTCTGGGTATATACTTTCAAGAACTACACCAAGAGGTGAAACCTGCTGAAACTGATTTGCATCTATTGTCAAAGCTTTAACCTCAAGGCTGCAAGTTGTATTATCATGTGGTTTCTTTTCCTCCATAGCTGATTTACAATCAGCATCATGCTCACCTCTATTCACAAATTTGCCCAGGTGTTAATTCCGTCACAAATCCACCTCAAAGTCAAATCAAGTTTCTGTCCAATTGACTAAATTGTCAAGGATTTCCATCCCAACAATTTTGAATTAAAAGCCTGAAGCTCCCAAATTCTCCAAGAGAAAACAATAACCAAGCATAATCAGAATGAGCCTCCCCTTCTTTTAAAACCCATTGCAGTGACTCTTTGTTTTCCCTTTGTTTGTCTCTTCATTTCCCTTTCTTTTTTGTCTTTCTATTTCTCCTTTTAATTTGATTTGAACTTTGGGAAATAATAATAAAATGACTTGATTAATATTTTTTAACTTCACCATTAAAGTAATTTTAATACTTTGTTAAATAATTAAATTAAGTCGTCATTAAATTTGTTATATTTCGACAACTTAAATTTAATTATTTAATCAATTTCTGATTTTCAGATAAAAGGGACATTACATCCCATTCATCTCATTTGACAATAAAAAGAGGAAATTCTAGGAAACTATGCCTATAGAGGAGACTTCTCAAAGATTTAAAAGAGGCAACAACTATAGGAGGGAACTATGGTTCATAAGGAGAAAGACATAAAACAAAAGGTAGAAACAACAAGGCAAGTGGCAAAAGTTGATTCCCCTACGGGCAAGGAAGTCACAAGATTAGGTTCAAGAGTAGGATACCAGACTTGTGGAGGTGACCATTGCAAAAGTGAGTGCCAAAGAAACTTGGATAAAACCACTAAGCCACCCACCTAAATTTATGTAGGTGAGGATAATTGTCCTACCAGTAATTAGCATCACTCGTATAACCTTGAGGTACTCTTCACAGCCAACCCGTTTCTATTTTGGCAGAATTTGGAAAAACCAATAGATTTATTTCTCCTAATGTGCTAATGAAATGTAATATTCATCACAAAAATCTATGTTACGAAGAGATGGAGGTAGGGTTTGAGTTTCATAAGGCTCAAAAGTTCAAATTCTACCTTCAAGAAGTTGAAATTGACCTAAGTTTTAGGAGGACTAAGGTAAATTTATGGATCGCTTAATTAGGATCTTATGACCAAATCCTAGTAATTGATTGTTTTAAGAAGCACCAAGTCAAGAAGGATTGTTACTGAAGGAAGATTGAATGTTTAGATGACCAAAAGAAACCGATGGTACTCTAGGGAATCTATAGACTAGTAATGGTGAGAATGATCTCATCCATGCAAGCCAAGAGACTGGTGAGGAAGGGAAGTAAACTCTATCTAGTAAAGGTAGAGGATGGTTGTGAAGAACCAACTTGTAGTGTAAAAGATCACCCAGTTCTCCAAGAATTTCAAGATGTCCTTTCCAAAGAGTTGCCAAGCTTGCCTCCTAAGTGGTAAATGGATTTCCCATTGACTTAGTTCTAAGGGCTTAGCCTATTTCAAAGGCCCCCACAAAATGAATATTGTTGAGCTACAAGAGCTTAAGGTACATTTACTAGATTTAATGGAGAAGATATTGATTCAGCCTAATGTGTCTTTGTAGGGAGATCTCGTGTTATTCATTAAGAAAAAGGACAAGACATTAAGATATTGTATCGACTAACAAATTTTGAGTAAGGTGACCATTCAAAATAGATATCCCCTTAGTCATACTTGTTTGACCAAATGAAGGGAGATATTGTCTTCTCTAAAAAAGATCTAAGGTCAAGATATCACTAGCAAAGGATTAGGGAGGAGGATATTTCAAAAATAGCTTTTTGAACTAGGTATGACCATTATGAGTTGTTAATGGTAGTTTTTGGTCTAACAAATGCCCTCTCTTCTTTTAAGCGCTTCATGTCTTTCACAACTACATGGATAAATTTTCGTTCATGTTTTTATATGATAATCTAATCCATAGTTACAGGACTCTGCAAGACTCAGCAAGTCCCAAGACGAGTCAGGCTTGCAGAGTCTTTTTGGCTCGGCAAGCTAACTTGGTCGAGTCTTGACCGAGTCCTGCAGGACTCGCAAAGTCCACAGACTCGGTAGACTTGCAAAGTCCCATCATGCGGACTCTGTCGCGTCCAGCATAAAGTCAAAAGGAAAGAACATTTTTTTTAAATTATTTTCAAGTATTCTTTTTGTTTTATATGCCTTGTCTAAGACCTAAAAAGGTCATTCCATCATTTGCAAACACTTAGAAGAGAGAAAAAAGGCTTGGGAGAATAATATAGGGGTTTTAGAAAATAGATTAGCAAATCGAGTGGCTCTCATATATCGATTGCTAATTGTTATGGTAGTATCTAGCTTGTATTCACACATTGAGAGGAGCTATAAAAAGCATTTGGAGGAGGCCACTATAAATTTGAGTTGCATTTCTTCATTTTAGGAGCAATTTTGAAGAGGTGAGTTACATTTTTGTGTTATTTTCTGAATTTTTTACTTTCAAATTTCATATTTCCATTTTGTTTACATTTGTTTGTCTTTAAAATCTTAAATTTGTTACATTTTATGTTAATGAAAAAATTTGAAAAGTAAGAAGCCCTAGTCTTTGATTTTCATTATTGTAGATGCTTTTTTTATTTTATTTATGATATATTGCAGCAACAGCATAATGTCTCAACCTAAGGGTAGTTCATCTAGGCCTCCATTTAATCTAGATGCATACCCTATTCATGTAGCAAGGGATAAGACTTGGAAACATGCCATCCCAGACCATAAAAAAGTAGTTACATGTTGGCATTGTCATGTTAAATATAATGGGGCAGGTATTAATAGATTGAAATATCACCTTGCACATATATCAGGGCATGATGTTAAACCATGCCAAAAAGCAACCGGGGAGGTTATACATGAAATGCAAGCTCATTTAGAGGCCCATGAAGAGAAAACAATAATTAAGAAAGAAGCAACATGAAGAAATGGAAAACTTAGGTGGAGAGAGCTCTTCAAATCTTTGTTCTCCATTACCTCCATCTAGTAGAGGTACTGCAAGTGCAAGTGTGACCATTGAGCCTCAGATTTGTAAGAAGAAATCCACAGTAGATTCCATTTTTGTTCCACGCACAACTCTGGGCACCCAACCATCGCTTGAGAGCATGGGTTGGAATAAGAAGAAGCATGAGGCTGTGAAAATGGCACTTGGAGATTTGTTTTTCTACAAAAAAATTTCATTTAGTACAAGGTACTTATTATTTTAATTTCTATGTCTTATATTTCTTGCTTTTAAGACTCAAGAATATACCACATTCATTATATTAATTTTTAAAGTTGAAAGTAAAACTTAATAGTATACTTATTGTGTTTGTTTAATTTGTTTTAGGTCTCCTTATTGGCAAAGTGCGATAAATGTTGTTACTGTTTGTGGTCTGGAGTTCAAAGCCCCTAATGATGAGGAGCTAAAAGGTCTTATTTTGACCCGAAAGGTGGCTGATGTAAAAGTTACAATTGAGGAGCAGCGTGAGGTATGGAGGAAGGGTTGCACAATCATGACTGATGGTTGGACTGACAAAAGAAATAGAACATTGCTTAATTTTCTTGTCTCCTCACCAGGTAATTGTAGAACTTATACTTAGTACTTACTAGTAGTAAACTATTGATTTAGTGATTAAGTTTTTGAGTTATGATTGTACTAAATTATTATTTTTTTCCTCAGGTACCATAGTGTTTTTGAAATCAATTGATGCTTCAGGGAAAACAAAAAATGTTGAGTATCTTTGTGAGGTAACTGAGGAAGTGTTGAAGGAGGTGGGTGAGGAGAATGTGGTGCAAATAGTCACAGATAATGCAGCAAATTATGCTATTGCAAGTAAACTTCTTATGGAGAGGCACTGCCACTTGTTTTGGACCCCTTGTGCTATTCATTGCATTGACCTCATTTTGGAGGATCTTGACAAACTTACCTGGATAAAAATGTGTAGAGAAAGGAAGGAATATTTGTAAATTCATATATAATCATACTTGGGTCCTCAACCTTATCAGAAAGTTCACAAATAAAAAAGAGTTGTCTTATCCAGGGGTCATCCGATTTGCAACAATTTTTTTCACGTTGCAATCTTTGCTTAAGTCCAAGGGAACTTTGAAACACATGTTTGTAAGTGAGAAGTGGACTGCATCATCATATGCAAAGACCAATGAAAGAAGTGAGATGGCTGATCGGATTTTTGATGAGAGTGGCTTTTGGCAACCGGCCAAGGAGATTGTGGAGGTAATTTTCCTTTTTGTCCTCATTTCCATTTCATTTCATCATTTTTGTTCACACTTGTTTATGTTCATTGTTCATTTTTTAAAGTAAAACTTAAAGCTTAAGGTTTCTAACTTTCTACTTTCACAATGATTGCAGTTCATAGAACCTCTTGTTGTTCTCCTACAAATTGTTGATGGAGAGAAGCTCGCAATGGGATATATTTATAAGGGCATGGATAGGGTGAAAGAGGCCATTAGAAAATTTTATGCAGGGAATTGGGATAAATATGGTCCCATATGGGCTATCATTGATCGACAATGGCACAATCTACTTCACAAGCCTATACATGTAGCTGCCCACTTCCTTAATCCAACATTCCAATTCAGCCAAGGTTTTATTGTCGATGATGAGGTGTGGAGTGGGCTTTGTGATGTTGTGGAGAGAATGTCACTGGATGAATCAGTTAGAACACATCTAGTCCATGAGATAGAAATGTATAGGACTTCACAAGGGGACTTATTCTCACAAGACTTATGCAAGAAAAATCAAACACTACTGATGTTAGGTAAAAATCTATAATTCTAAAAGCTAAATTCTAATTTCTAGTTCTATTACCATTTTACATTGATGAAGTCAAAGTTATAGAGTTGATTTTTAAAATTTCTTATTTCAAATGCATGGTGGGAGATGTTTGGTAATACAGTTCCAAATTTACAGAGGATTGAAGTTTGTATCTTGAGCCAACCATGTAGTGCTTCACGATGCGAATGCAATTGAAGTATGTTCAAGCATATACACTCGAAGAAGTGCAATAGGTTGGCAGTGAAAAGGATGAATGATCTTGTGTTTGTGCATTAGAACCTTCGCCTCCATCATAGACAGAGCTTGGGCATCGACACATCTATCATTTTAGAGGAGGTCGATCCACTAGCAGAGTGGAATTTTGAGATTGATGATCCTGTCTTCAGTATTGAAGACTTGGAATGGGTTGATTAGGTGGATCGAAAGGCAGATGCGGTAGTAATGGCACAAGAGGAATCTAGAGCGCGAGGAGACCCAGTGGCGGACCCTGAGGCTAAGAGTGAGGGATCTGAGGATGATGAGGATTATGAGGAGGATGAGGATGATGAGGACGATGAGGACGATGAGGATGCCACTAAGGTTGAGCCTCAGACATAGGGACAGAAGATGGCCTCAGAATCTTCCATGACCTATCTTAGGCATACACGCAGGAAGACATAGGGCCTTAGTCTTCTAGGCTCTAGCTTTTATTTTGATATATGTTTTGAACTTTTGATTCCATGGATTTCATATTCCATGAATATTGTAGACTTTTGACAGTGACACTATTTCTATTTCAGATTTCTAATATGTTATTTAGTAACTAGTTTAATAGTTAACTTATTTCCTTCATAAATTCGCATTTATACTTGTGATCAATGTAAACTTGTGTATGTGTGCAAAGTAGCTTCTATTTATCTCAATTATTGTGTCTTTGATGTTAATTGAGTAAATGATGCATGAAAAAAGTTTTAAATCCTTAAAGATCTTTGAATTTCTTGGGTTTTTCAATTTTCCGAGTCCGAGTCCGAGCCCAAATCCAGCTTGCCAAGTCCGAGTCCGAGCCCAAGTCTTGTAACTATGTTCTAATCTACTCCAAAAATCTGCAAGAACATGAACAGCATTTAAGAACGGTGATACACAAATTCAAAGACCGTAATTTGTATGGGAAACAATCTAAGAGTTACTTCTTCCAGCCTTCTGTACATTATCTCTGGCATATTATATCAGCCCAAGGAATCGTAGTGGACCTAGCCAAAATTCAAGCAATTATAGATTTGCCTACCACTAAGAATGTGGCAGAGGTGAGAAGCTTTATGGAATTGGTTTGATACTATTGTCAATTTGTATAAAACTTCTCTAAGGTAGCCAACCCCCATAACCTCTCTTCAGTTAAAGGGGAAAAGTTTTGAATGGACCAAGAAATGTAACATTGCTTTCCATTAATAGAAGGAACCTCTTACCAGCAAACCAATTTCAAAAGTGCCTGACCTAGAAAAGGAGGCTATGGTCTAGACAATGCTTCTTTGGATGGGTTATGAAAATTCTTAAAGAAAAATGGGTTTGTGATCGCTTTTGAGTCTAGTAAGTGGAAGGAATGAACTCAACTACCATACCCAAAACTTAGAGCTAGCTGCAATTGTGCAGGCATTGAAGTTATGAAGGTACTATTTGGTGGGGAGACCATTTAACATTGACCACAAGGGACTTCAACAATTGTTTACACCGACCAATTTAAATGCCTAACAAAGGATGTTGGAACTTCTAAGCAATTCTTAGATAAACATTTTATATGTTAAAGGAAAAATAAAATGAGTTATACATGCCTTAAGTCGAAGGGATAGATTAGTTGCAATCATCCAACTAAGGTTTGATTTGCCAAAAAAGATCAAGTAAATGTAGGTAAGGGATTCCTTTTAAGGCTAAAATTGCAACAAGTGATTCACTCATTAGAGTATCATGTGGGAGATCATAGCATCCTTTGTTATCTACACTGAATTTATGTACCTAAAGGAGGTTTAAAATTGTGAATTCTCATAGAAAGCCACAATGTGTCCTATCAAGCACATCCCAAGGTAGCTAAAATGTATGTGAATTTAAAAATCCACTGCTTTTGGCCTGGAATAAAGAAGAGACTATTTTGTTGCCAAATGTTTGGAATGCTAGGCAATCAAAGTAGAACATTATCATCTTGCTGGAACTCTATATCCTCACAAGTTGTCTTAACTTAAATGGTCAATAATTTCCATGGATTTCGTGTTAGGTTTACTTGAAACTTGAAATCGACATGATAGTATTTTAGTAGTGATCAATAAGTTGACCACGGTAGCACACTTCATACTAGACAATGTGAAGGATGATGCCCTAATATTGGCTAAAATATTTATAAAGGAAATAGTTGGATTACATGGGATGCTTAAGTTGATTTTTTTTATAGAGATAAGCTATTTACCTTTGGGTTTTGGACTACTCTTGTGGAAACCTTGGGTACTAAACTCAAATTTAGCAATGCTTACCCCCCCCCCCAATCTATGTGGCCAAGCGAAGAGATTCAACCAAATTATGGATGATATGTTCCAAATGTATGCAATGGATCAGCCACTAAGTGGGACAATTATTTTCCCTTAGTTGAGTTTGCATATTGCAAATCCTGCCAAACGTTCATTCAAATGGTGCCTTATAAAGTGCTATGTGAAATAAGTACAAGATGCCTATAGGGTGGGAAAGTTAATTTCTAGACAACTATAACTATGAGCTAGAATTGCTCCATGAGTATGAAAATCAAGATAAAACTATTAGGGAAAGATTGAAGGAAGCTTCAAATCATCAAGAGAGTTATGCAAATGCAAAGATGAGACGAGAATTTATATTTATGTTCCATACAAATGCATTCCCCAAAACAACCCCAAATATTTGAAATGGGGATGTCTCTAGGATGTGGGAACTTGGTGGGGGAGGTGGGGGGGGGGGTACATCCAACTCACTACCTCACCACCAAAGCCACCATCTCCTAGACGTCATTAAGACATTAAGGATGTTGTGACATCCTCAAGATGTCTAGGGGACTCCCAAGAGTCTCTAGACCATCTTGGGGATGCCCATGTGTCTCCTATAGCCGCATAGTCAAAAAGTAAATATTATAAAAAAAATCAATTTCTTTTATCACCTTGCCCAAGGCTGAATCCTAATGGCATATGGGCCCCATACAAACACCAAAAACTCTATAAAACACCTCCCTATCCTCATTTTCACTCACAAAAAATAATCAATAAGAAGCTAATAGTGTGAGAGCTACAAGTGCAAGGTGAAAGAGTGAGAGTGAAGAGTTAGAGGATTGAGGAGCAAGAAAAGGAGCGGTGCCAAGTTGCAAGCATTTTTCAAGCAAGGGATAAGCTTCTATGACTGATTTTTTAAATCTTTTAATTAGTTTTCAGATTTATTTTGATAGAATCCATATAAATTGTTGTATATCATCATTAAGTTGGTTGTATTTTATCATTTATCATGATAGAATCCATAGACATGGCTGCATATTGCCATCAAAAGTGAAACAAATCATATGCCAAGTTGCAAACTTCAATTTTGAATTTTTAATCTTAAATTCAATGGTTATTAGTTTAGTTTTGAATTTTCAATGTTGCAAAAAAGGAAATGATTATAAAACAGCAAGCTGTCATATTTTAAAATTTTTCTCTTCATGTTCTACAATTTACTTTTAGATGTTCAAATTTTTTATTCTGTCAAACTAGGATTATAACTTTTGTGTACCCTTTGCTTTTGTAATTTGTGTGAGGTGAAGTAAGAATTACAAAAGTGAAGTCCTTAGTTGACAAAGATTAAGATCAAAGATATTTATTTGTGTATCTTTTACTTCTACACTTCATGTGAAGTAATAAAAATAAAAATAAAATCTGTCTTAATCCTTTTCATTATACATGGTTTGAGTTTTAATATTAAAATTTTAAACTTATAAATTTTATATCATTTATAACAGTATCATGATGAGTTTTCATGGCATGCATGACGATGAGGTTGATCTTGAGCCTTAAGAAGTTGAAGATAATGCTCAAGATGAATTTGATTATGCACCTAATCATGATGAAAATGCAAAGGTTGAGAGAGGTGACTGTGAAACCTATACTATTAGACTATTAGTTCCATTACTAGAGAAAATATTTATTGCCCTTTCAAAATATTAGAAAAATTGGCTAGGGGTCCACTTGATCTTAAGCCTTCTATAAAACAAATTGCAAGTCAATCCTGGAGCATCAGGGGGTACCAGGTAGTGGAAGTGCCACTTTTCTAAGCTTGAATTTCAGGGCAGTATTACCCCAGTTAATGTCCACCTTCTTCATATATGAAGAAAAGTTGTAGAATATATGAGACCTTGGAAATAAATATTGAACTATAGGGTTGACATATGTATGTTATGGAATGGACCGGGTGGTGAACACCAAAGACAATTCACTTACATCTGCTTCTTTGTCTCTAAGGCCAAGGGGTCATCAGAGACAAGGTTCCACCTCTACTACTTTATAAATACTTGTTTTGCACATGCCAATTTCTTCTACTTTAGGGGTAGCAGAGGCTAGTGGGAAATGTAAGATGACAAGTGTAATGTCCCCTTTTTCTATATCATGGAGTACTATGGATTTCTCTGTAACTCTTTATGAAGCCAATAATGGAAATGCACAGATCTTTATCTTCTTTACTTATTCTAAATGATAATGGAAAGTAAATATAACTATTTGGAACTTAATTCCAAATGCATACATAATATACTCCTTTAATTCCAAATGCATACGCTGTATGCAAGAATTCTAAATGATATACAAAGATAATTTAATGTCTGATATACAAGGCAATGATCACCCAATCGATTGAATAATCGATGTAAATACAATGTCTGTTGTTTCTGATATAACAAGAAATATATGCAATGATGGGGTTTACTAACCATGTACTTATTGCTGTATCCGGTCTACAATTAATAATATGCAATGGTATGCAGGTTGTTTCTGATATGTCAATCAAAGTATGCTTTGACTAATGCTGATATGACTGTATCTGATATAGCAATATATCTATGCACTGGAGATGCCGTCTTTGATAATGTCCTTATATGCTTGCACCAGAATATAATGCCGATAGAAAAAGCGCTCTTACACAGAGAGATCCTTAAAGGATAACAAATAATAAATTCTTCCTCAATGATGCCTTTAATGGAGTGAGTTTTGAACTCCATATTATATCTTGCAATTATTGAATGGTTGCATCTCTTAATGACTGAAGAGATGTATCTTTCTACTACATTCCTCTTCAATCATAAATTGGTTTGTTATACAAACATACCTCTTCATGTTAATGATTAGTTTATTTTACCAATCACTATTGAACCTATAATCATTGTGTCTGTTTAACAATAATGATTTGTTAGATATACCAACTGCCTTTAATAGGCTTCTTATTCAATTTCTTCTAATTTCAAATACCAAAATATCGTTGCGTGAATGCCATGGTATTCACTTGATAATCTCAGTATGGGACCATACGTATGATGGAGGGTACTCACTACATAGAGTCGGCTGCCTTCCCTTCGACACGTATAATCTTTGACTTATCTGTATTTGTCGTCTTAGTAGTGATTTCCATTATGGTCTTCATGATCCAATCTCAAATGTTGATGTGTAAGCCACATCCAAGCAGGTTGTTATTATCTCCACCTTTATAGTCGTTGTCAACTCTTCACATATACTTCAGGTTGTTCGCGACTCTTCCCTTGTCGACAGCTCCTTAAGGATGTGAAGATGATCTCTTGTTTTCTTTGATAGTCTTTGTCCATTGACCTCGGTTGGGTCTTTCCAGTTTAGTGGAAATTATCAATTCATCTTGTTAGCTTGCTTGATATTCCTGAAACATTCTCCCTTGGTTACGATGAGGGATGACCCCTGAGAATTCTCAGTTGTTGTAACAAACCATCTATCATTCCTCCATAATCTTAATCATTGATGGTAATGTTGTTGCCGTTGTGAATCATATTAGCCAAACACATCTTCTTTTTTTACTGCTGTCTCCAAAATTCTATTAAAGAAATATCAATCTTATCTTTGTGTGAGTGTGTATAGGCAACTCCTATTAATGAATTGTTTTATACCAATTCTATAATCTTGTTAATAAACGGTGGAGGCTAATATTAATAAGTTTCAGTCTTTAATTAAAACTTATTAAATCTTATATCTATTAGACTCTGAATCGGGGACATTACAACAAGTGATGTTTCTAACCCACTGGCAGAATTATTCAATGTGTTGAAGGATGAGACAGACGATGACATTGACAAATTTTCTTAGTCAATGACATTCCATTTTATATGGCTCACTCTCCTTATTATAAGGAGGCAATGGAAAAGGTAGCAAGGGCAAGATCATCATTTTGCCACCAAGGGAGACAAAATTGAGGACCACAATCTTGGATAAAAAGTATTCCAAGATAAATATGTTAAATGAAAAAAGTGAAGGAATCTTGGGTCACAAGTGGAAGCAACATAGTCGTGGATGGGTGGACAAACATTAGGCATCGTCCACTCACCAATATCATGGTCACTTGTTTGAAGATCCTTATTAACTTGAGGCAATTGATTGTTCAAGGCATCATGAGGATGTCAACCTTTAGTTTCAAATCCTCAAAGATGGTATAGAGAAGGTTGGGTCAAAAAATGTGGTCCAAGTAGTGATAGATGTGGCCCATGTGTGCAAAGATGTAGGGAAGTTAATTGAGGCAGCTTATAAACATATCTGGTGGACTCCTGGTTGTCTACATGCCATGAAATAATGCACTCAAGTACATGGAAATATTGATTGGAACAAAACAATTGGCAATGATGCTAAGTGTAGATGTTTAGCTACAACCAACAAACTTCACATGTGGTCTTTAGGACCTTCTCTAAGAAGGATATCTTGAAACCTATTCAAACTAGATATGCATTATATTCATTATCTTGGAGAGTATGCTTGATTTGCAAGAGGCATTGCAACTAATGATTACAACAACAAAATGGAACTAATGGCCCAAGTCCAAGATAGAGCAAGGGAAGAGGGTGAAGAGTGTAGTGAAAAGTAAGGTTCTTGGGGTGATGCAAAAGATAGTCTCAAACATTACTCCAATCTTCTAAGTGATTAGATATGAGGATGCCAATGCACCTACTCTTAAGAGGTGTAACAGTGCATGGATTCTATGCTAGACCAAATGAAGGTTGTCATGGGAGAGGACCCCACATTAGTACTCTACAATGAGCACATTCAGCCAATCATCTATCAGAGATGGGAAAAGCTCAACACTTCTTTGCACATGACTGCCTATGTATTGAACCCCAAGTGGTACATACAAAGGCCTAGTATAATTACACCCACACAAGATGCTGAAGTGAAGGAAGGGTTCATGAAGGCCATCGAAAATATGTATGATGTTGTAGAGGTTGGCATCATTCAAGCTAAGTAGAAAGAAGTTTTGGCACATGAGAACCCAATTTTGTGGTGGACTATGCCTAAACCAGCTTCTTTGACTACCTACCCATTCATTTGATATTTCAAGTTTCCAGTTCATTCGCTGCTAAAAGTAATTGGTCTACTTATAGATTCATCCACTCCCTTAAGATGAACATGCTTAACTCTAGGAGAGAAGAGAAGCTTGTGGCTATATATAGTGTCTTGCGAATTATCAACTACAAGACATTTTTGTACAAGGAGAGTCCAACATCATGGTGGGATGTAGAGCTAGAACAGTCAACATGGATTGATGAGGATGCTACAAAAATAGGGCTGGTTGGTATTATCTTGGAAATGCTTTATCATGTAGAGTCCAACAGTTCTAGTGATGAGGAGTTTTAGGATGGTTAAAGGCCTCATTTTGCTCCAATTTGTTATTTTGGAAATATGCCATTGTAATCATGATTATAAAATCTTGATATAAATTTTGAATTCGACATTTTCATTGTTCAATGTTAAATTGCTAACGTTCACTTCAAGATTTAGTAGTTTCTAAGTTTTACTAGTTTGCCAAAGTTTCATTATAATTCTTATACATCTTTTTATAACTATTTTTTCAAGAAATATATGTATTTGAATGCCACCTTGCAGTCATCACCAAACTTAGGCCCTCGGTTCTCCCATCCCTTAAACTTGTCCCCACGTCCTCTCATTCCCCCATCAGCAAACTCTATGGAACTATGATTTATAGTAGTTGATAGGGTGTTTCTTTGTGTTGAGCCTCATAAAAGTTCAATGAAGTTTGGCAAGGCTGCCAAATAGCTCCATAATTCATTGGTCCATTTGAGATAATTAAAAAATTAGCCATGTGGCACACCATCTAACTCTTCTGCCATCTCTATCACATTCATAATGTATTCCACGTATCTTTAAGAAATATATTGTTGACCCCACCCGTACCACTTGCAATCATAGATAGGCACAACCTAAAACTATGCAATTGAATAATTCAGCAAGTTAAGGTCCCTTGGGACCAATATGGAGAACTCGTAGTTACCTAGAAAGATGAAAATGAAACTAAAGTAAAATATCCATACTTGTTCAATTACGTCAAGTCGACTTAACCCTAAAGAAGGAAGTATGTCGCATCTCCTAGCAACCCCTTTATTTTTTTGTGAGACCTCAAGCATTGTTGTAATTCGAACTAGGGTGGAGCTTTTAATCATAATATGTTGTTGGATTGTGTGTGTATGCAGGTGTGTCTATGAATCATTAATGTTTTCTGTTAAGGTTTTTAAGATCGTTGCAAATGTAATAGCACTGTCTGATTGTATGTGTTTTCCAAATGCAACAATCTCTTGCATTTATATTGAGAATGAGCCAAGAAGAGACATGTCCCTTCATGGGACGTGTCTATTCATTATTATGTAATAAATATAATAACAATTATGATTATATATATATAATATCTCTTGAGTATTATATTAATTTCTCTAATATTTACATAATAATAATATTTATATATATATTTTTTAGTATATATATACATCTCATATATACTAAATATATATATACATATCTTCACTAGTATTCACTCATAGTGTTTATCCAACTGAAGCTACAAAACATCAACGTTTTCTATTAATAAATATTAATATTAGTTGTGGTATCTATTAAAATTAACACATGAATTACGGTTTTGATTAATTAGATTAATCTCTATTCTATGATTGGTGGATTGTGCGAGGGCTATCATTTGATTGCATGTGCCTAGTGTGCGTGGTGAGGTGGATTTTTTCATTCCATTGGAAGAGATTGAAATATCATAAGGCCAATCTAATGTCAAGGCCTTGAGAATAATGTTTTTCCAGAAGCATAGGTTCCTCTAACCAGGTATCAAGTACGTAGTATGATATTTAAATGATTCTTTCACCAATAGATTGAATTTGCAAGGATTGTTGAAACCCCATGTTTAACCTTAGGAACCCAAATTCTCATTTGATAGAATTGATCCCTCATTTCGGATTAGGTGTATGGAGGCACAATAATAACCCTGATTCAAGTTCCACCAACAACCTTAGGTAGGGATGGATATATATATATATATATATATATATATATATATATAAGAAAATAAATAAATATAAACTAAACTTTTATTTACATCAACCTTGGAGAAATAAGAATTGGAAAATAAAAAAATGAAAAAAGAGAGATAGAAAGGGTGAACTAGTGAAGCATGAAACTGCTACAGACTACTTTGGCCAAGAATTTATGACCTGGTCAGCCATCTCTAGTAGTGCATTCAAGGGAGGCCATACCTCACCATAACTACCCTTTTTATTCACCTGCAGGTTGGATGCCCAATATTGAAAGCAATTCACCTCATTGAGCATTAGAGAAGGATCAAATGAGGAATTTCATGGGCAAAAGGAGGTAGATTTGGAGAAGCTGAGACATGAGCAATTGAGAAGATAAAGGTTAGCATCCATTTTCAGGCACAAGGATCAGTTGAATGTCATATTTCCAGGTTTTGTCCACCCTTCAGCTAGTTTCCTTTGATATATAAATCATGCTAGAATAGTTTAATGGCTCCTCCAACTGCTGCAAACCATGTTCTGAGTTTTGCTTGTTACCCAAGTAAAAATCAAACACACTACTAGTTTAATTTGCACATCTAATGGCTAATCTTGCATACCCATGAATCCTTTCGGTCTGTTGGTCATATCCCTAGTTTGAAAATGTATTTTTAAATGGTTAAAATGGAATGCTTCAAAGCATAGTTCAAAATATCATTATCGGCAACTTATCACCAAGGGCAAAAACAAAGATATCAGCAAATATTGGAGATAAGTTGGGAACTTCTCAAGAAAATATCGGGAACTTTAAAAATTGCATAAATTTAATTAGAAATGTATATTTTTTGCAACATTCAATAAGGAGATGCATCTAATGAGTAAACAAACAAAACAAGTTGATCTAGATATATATAAAAGCAGCTATGATACAAAATCGCATCCTCATGTGGAATGTTGAAGGCTCATAGCCATAGTCTAATAGTCTGAACTCTAAAGCAAACTAAAAATAGCAAATATTTGTTGACCACCGATCACCGCACTGCATATATTATTCACCAATATGTCATGTCCCCTCTTTAGTGACATGTCATTTTTCAGTGGATTTGCCTATCATGGACTCTCGTAGGCAGATGGTTTTAGTGAGAGAGTCATTTTGATGATTATTTGGGGATTGGATGGTCTTATTTGCTCTTGGAGAGATGGTGTTTATCATATTTTTATTATAATGTGTTATGTGGGGCCAAAATGTTATAATTTTGAGTTGAGTTGCACTTTTTATTTTATAAAGTTACTTTTTATATAAAAGTGCATTATAAAGGGATTTTATAAGAATATTTTATGGATACTTCTAGAAGTTCTAGTGGCTTCTTAGAAAAGTGAATAAATAGAGTGCTTGGCCTCTCATTTGGACATCCCATGACTTGAGTTTACACTACTTTTCTCTTTGAGCATTTGTGGCGCCATCTTGGTCTGCAGATTGTCATTTGATATTTAGGAACGGAGTTTCTTAAGAGTTTGCATAACTGAGGAGGTGAAATATCCTTTGAAGGGTTGCACTTTGGAAGTGGTATTCAGCCATTTCAAGTTGAGCTTATTGGGAGTACTCAGACTTTATCTGAGAGTTTGAGTTTTTGGTTGCAAGAGGACTTGTTTTTCATCTACTCATCAAAGAGGATTGCATTGGGTTTGCTTGGAGATCATTTCAATGCATTTTGAGGCATTTCCAGCAGGGTTCAATTTTCAACCTAGATATACATTCTTGCTCATATCTCACTGTTGGCTGGGAGTTTGATTTTTATTTTCTGAGAAGAATTTCCTTGGAGCCTAGCGATCATTTCCATACCATTTTCGGCACCTATTTCATTGGCATTTATTTTTGCCAGCATCCGTACTGTACAGTGCCGTACGGCTGCTAGCAGGGACAGACCATACGGTCATTTTTGGAGGTCCATCAGGGCTTGGGAATCAAGTTTCAGCATTGCAAAATCATCAGCATTATTTGCATTCCAGGTTCTATCTATTTCGGTTGCATGTTGATAGTGAAATTCTCAGTTGTATTCAACCAGTAAGCGTTTTGTCATTTCCAGCTATTGTACTTCCTCTGAACATTTTAGGCATTTCATAAGGGAAAATATTTGCATATCTATTTTCCATCAGCATTGTAGTAGTTTGAAATGTGCCATGTTGTATTGCTTTGAGCTGAAATTTGCATACCATATGTAAAAACATTTTGGTTATCATTGAATGAATAGATTGGCACTATTTTACATCAGCTCTTTGAGTGGATTTGTTGCACAACAATTTCCTATATTCAGTATTTTACTTTCAGCAGTGCATTTAGTTTGCATGCCAAGTGTTTGACAAAATTTCACAGTTCAGTATTAGTGGTTTTTAGTGGCCTATTGGTAGGGGTCATTACACAATATTAATGATGTTGGTTATCTAATTGTATTTCATTGCTTATATAGCTGTGCCATTGATTTAGTAACATAGTCATGGTTAAGATATGTCTTTGTCGGTAGACTCCTTTATGATGATTGTCTTCTTCCTTACAATGTTCTTGTTAGCGAAAGTCCCTGAGTTTATTTCGAATGGTATAGACCGCAACTTGCAATAATATTCCTCAGTCGGATAATCGAATGATTGGCATAAAATCGCTAATTATAATATCGTATATGTGAGTATGATTGCTGTATGAATTGGTCCTGCATGATAAGTTCTTTAAATATCACGATAAATTGCCGATATATTGACAATAAAGCATCAAAATATCGGCAAGAAATTGAAACTTATCTGCCGCAATAACTTTACAAAGTTTATCAGGAGCCAAAAACTTCTCACGATAAGTTGTCTTATCGCAGAGATATTGACGATATTTTAATCTATGCTTCAAAGTGCAATACCTACATGTTGCTCCTCTTTACATTGCCTGGCCTTCAAATTTTCTTAGCTGGAGTTGCATTTAATTGATTGACTATGATAGGAGGGCATAGACCACCCTTGATATTTTAACCTAAGATTTAATCCCATTGCTGTCCACTCTGATATTTTTTGTTTTTTTCAAATGCTGGGCAAATTATCTGCTGTTAGGAAAGAAATGTTTATTATTGAAATAGTTAAATCTGATATATATATTTACGTGTGGGTGTGGGTGTGGGTGTGTGTGTTACATTCTTAGTGTTGGAAAGTGAAAGTCTATCTGAAAAGGGAAGGGTAGAGAAAGAAAATAACCAAATCTATACTTTACCCAAGTTCACTCAAACAAATAGACTCTCTCTTCAAATACAGTAAGAAAGTTCTTGATGTTAAACTGTAAACACTATACTATAAAAAACCTCAAACAGCTACACTTTGCATATTAATGCCTAGAGGAGCAGTGCAGAAAACTCTCATATTCAAGTCTAGTTACTGGTTGTTTGCCTCTACCCATTTTTCCTTGGTAGGCATTGGATGCCTTCTACCAGCTGAGTACTAGTCCAAATGAACCTTGAGGAAAAACAAATCACTATGTCCCTCACATCATACCCATGCCAAAAATTTGTAGGATAGCCATAGATGATGCATATCCTAGGCCTTTACTTATTCCAAATCGGGAGTCTCTTTTACTAGTTATAGAGCTAAGCTTGGCATAGGAGCTAGCTTCTAAGGCAACACAAGGCGGTGGGACTAAAGGAATCTACAAGGGCATAGATAAAGGGTTGTATACCCCCTAAGATTTTTCCTATTCCTCCCTTTCCCAAGTGATCACCAGTTGGTCAATCCTATAATTCACATAAGATAAGATGCTCCAGCTTGACAGTAATCAGAGAGCATGCTCTGCCCATAGAATGTTTTAGCCATACCCCAAAGTTTGCCAGCTTCCACTAGTGGCATGCAGGTGATGGATGCTAGATGCTACTTGTGAGGCTTGTATGGTTTCCACCAGTAGCATGTAGATGATGGATGGCATTTTCTATCACTTGGAATAGTTAGTTAAGAGATTAGGTTAAACCTCGTAAACAAATCATCTCATCTCCTCTTTTGAAAAGATTTAATCCCCCTAGTGGAGAGAATAAACCTTCATGGGGTCAAGGTTTCCTAGATTCTTCCCTATGTATTGTATGATTGGATTCGATAGCATCTGTCAACAAGCCACAAAATCTGCTTGGATGGGATGGATAGAGACTATGTACACTTTGTTGGGATCACATCGAACCCTGGCATGCACTGTTGACAAGCAAAGACAGAGGAATTGATTTGACTCTCAGTTTATCAACCAAGCTATGCATTCTTTAATATGGCCTTTAATATCAGCAAATTACTGTACTTGTGGATGCTGATCCAATGTATTTTTATGTCTTACAGAATGTGCATGTCCCAGAAATGTATAAATCTGTAATGCTGCACTAACAAGAGGATGACTTGGAAAAATACTTGAATTCATAGACTTCTCAACTTGCTGGTTATGTGGATGCAACAAACTCATGTCTGTCATCTATGTTGTTTAGTTTCTTTCTCTCTAAAGTTAGATAGTAATGTCACACAGTAACAAGAACAAAAAGATATTCTAGCAATTTAGGAGGGTTATTACATGGGTAAAGTGATACATGATCCCAGCTCCTTTCAAAATGCTCTGACTCGGCTTAGGATTCACATAATGATAGACATGAGTAATTAGATAAGACACACAAGACGAATTATTTTCTGGGTTTTAATATCCATGAAAGGAAACTGTGCCTATGATTCAGTCAGTGAGGATGCCTGATAATAACACCTTCTGCAAACAAGTAGTTTAAAGTTTAAACTATTTTCGAGCCATGAGACCATGCAAATTTTGCAATGACATTAACTAATTGAGAAGTGCTGCGTTGTCCAACTTTCCTGGTCAAGAAAATAAGTGTATCCATATTCTGATATATGAAAACTGGAGCATACAAGAACGTTAGCTATAAGCCTATACCAAACCAGTAGAGCACTAATTCATTAGTTGTGGTTCAGACTGTGGCATAGGGGGCATAAGTCAATGGAAGATATAAAAGACAATACTAATGCTTTTGTCAATTCTTGTGTTAAGGATTTAATGGAACATGGTACAACAGAAAACATCTCCTCAGTTAGCAGTTACCTGTTGATAATTTCCTGGGGTTTAATATCTATTACAGGAATCTGTGACTGTGATTCAGTCAGTGAGGACGCTTGATTTAATGACTCCTGCAAACAAGTAAAGTTTATTTATTTTCATGGGATGAGATCATGCCAATTTGCCTTAAGATCAACTATTGCAAAAGTGCCATGTTGTCCAACTATCCATCTCATGAAAGTAAGTGCAATTCATATTCTGATGTCTGGAATTTGGAGCATATGGGGAGCCTTAGCCATAGGCCTATACCTAACCAATAAAAGGAGTAATTCATCACTCATGGTTCAGATTGTGTCATAGAAGGCATCAGTACAAGGAAGAAATAAAAGACAATACCGACATTTTTCTCTGGCATTGTGTTCAAGGAATTGATGGAAGGCAGTGAACATTTTAACATGGAACAGAACAAATCTTCAGTTAGCTGTAACCAGTTGACAGTTATTTAGTAAATAAAACTACAATTTGCAGTAGACTAATTGAACCACCACAATGGAAAAGACTCGACTAAGAGTTATGCAATTTCATGCTATTGTGTCCATGTGATTCTGATCTTGCATCTTTTTTATTTCATTTGAAAGAATGAATTTTTATTATATCATAACAGTTGCCAGATTTGAAATGTATCCCACATGGCAGATTGTAACAGACACAAGACATGCCCATGAGCTTTTGGAAATTTCTCTCTGTTTTTGTGTCATACAGTAGTTTTATAATGTTTCCATTCCAGCACACAACATATAGTGTTTCAGCTAAAATTTATAGTGCAGAACTTGGAGTGGTTTCAAACAACTTTCTAATGACTCCATCAGCAAAAACTCAGCTTAGAGTTACCTCCACTTAAGAGAAACATCCACATGTCAAAAGAGATGGGATCCAGATTTCTGATTGAATTCTTAAACAGCTGTCCTTGAACCACAGAGTTCAGCCCTAAAATCATCACAGCCTTTTTGAAAACTCACCATTCTGACACTATATAAATGCTGGCAGTCAACATATTCTTACATATGTCTTTTAATTTCTTATCATGCTTAGACATTCCTCACATGCCAAAATTATATTATTCTCTTTCTTCTAAGTATTTTAACTTCCTTAGAATCGGCTTTGATTCCCTCCACGCCATACAAGGATCTACTATAGAGCCTAGAATCTGGGAAAGATAGGTAACATGACTGAAGTCAATCTTAACTCCAATTCCTCTCAACTAGCATCTGATCTTGTGATGATATTCAAAGACAAAAACACATTACCACCACCATCGTACATATGTCCAGCCGACTTCTCGGCTAGAAAAGCTTGGACATCAGGTTTTGAAGTAGATAAGAGATCCAGTACACAAGCAATGCTGCTACTGACCCACTGATGAGCCAAGCCTTTCTCCTCATGTTCTGCTCCATTTCAAATTTCAATTCAATGGGCTTCCTTTCCATCTATAGTTGTTTTGATAACCTCCCATTCCTGTCCAAAATGAAATGCTGCAGCCTTACCTTTTGCTTTGAATTGGCATTTATAATGTGATGAACTCACCTAATTTTCAATCAAGTCAGTGGGGGTTTGTCTACAAGTCAGTTTGACCTCTGTCTGGGAAAATATTTATAACCATCAGTGTGACTTCTGTGTCTAATGCTTGATGAAGAATACAAATTCCACCCACCTAGATTTTAAAAGGTATCACAGTTTACAAAGTCTTTGATTTGATCTGTTATCCCAACATCAACCAGCCAGTCATCTAGTAACCAATTAGTTGTACGATCTGGAGCACAGCCTTGTTTCACCATTTGATCCATCACTAGATATGCTTTTTCCTTCTCATTCAAGTCACGGAGGCCATAAAATAATTTGTTGTATGTGACAACATTTGGAACTGAACCTTTTTCTCTCATCTCATCCAGCATTGACAAAGCAATATCAGCTTTGTTTTGCCTACAGAAAATGTCAATCAGCATGGTGTAGGTGACAACATCTGGAGTAATGCCAGCCATTCTCATGATTTCAAAAATCCTCAAAGCCTCATCCATTTCCCAAATCTTGCGATGGCCATTAATTAAACTATTATAGATAGCCAGATTAGGAGCCAAACCTTCCTCTATCATCATGTTCGTCAGCATGTGCGCACCAGGAAGATCACCCACTTTACAAAAACCAGTAATGATTATATTGTATGTTACTTCATCAGGTTGCAAATCCCTTTTTTCCATTTCCTTTAACATTTCCCATGCCCTATTCAACTCTCCTATCCTACAGAATGCACGAATCAGAATGGTATATGTCACTACACTGAGAACATAGCCACCCTTTTCCATCTGAGATAGATGGATACAAGCTTCACCAATCTTGTTAATCCGACATAAACCAGCAATCAAAAAGTTATAAGTAACAGCACTTGGGGAGCAGCCTTTCCTTTGCATCTCCTTAAATAACTGCTGTGCCTTATCCACCTCACACATTTTACAAAGGCCACATATCAAGGAATTATAAGTCAATACATCTGGCTGCAGACCCTTTTTGGACATGTTACAAAAACATTCCAAAGCCATATCCATCCTGCCATATTTCTTCAATCCATTAATTATTGCATTAAATGTCACAACATCAGGAGGAGGACCCATTTTCATCATTTGCAAAAACAGACTATAGGCTTCATCTATTTTTCCACAGTTGCAATAGCCATTAATCAAGGTGGTATAGGTATGGATATCAGGAAATAAACCATCATGTATCATTTTCGCTACTAGTCCGAGAGCTTTATCTAGTCTACCCACCTTGCAGAGTCCATCAATCAGGGTGGTATATGTTATTATATCATGAGGACATTCAACCTGCCTCATTTCATCTACTAATTTGATAGCTTCATCTACCCCAGCCACCTTGCAGAGACCATCAATCAGGGTATTAAATGTGACAATATCTGGCAAAAGATGAGCATGTGTTATCTTTCTGAAGAGTTTCTGTGCTTCCTCAATTTGACCCCACTTACACAGAAATTTTATAATTGTTGTATACGTTCTGACATTAGGAACAAACCCCATCAGTTCCATTTCAGCTAGAAGCAGGTAAGTTGTAGAAAAATCGCCGTCATGATAACAGGCACTCAACAGTCCATCAATTATAGCATTAAATGTGACTGCATTGGGAAAAGGGCCTATCTTCAGCATTTGCCATAAAAGGACACATGCTTCATCTTTTTTGCCAGCCTTGCAGAAGCCATATATCAAGGTAGTATAAATATGGGTATCAGGGAGACAACCATCTTGTATCATTGTTGCTACAATTCCAAAAGCTTCATCTACTCTACCCACCTTGCATAGACCATCAATTAAGGTATTATATGTAATAATACTCGGAGAACAACCAATTTTGATCATCTTAGCTACCAATCCAAGAGCTTCACTGACTCCATCCCACCCACAGACACAATGAATTGAGGTCCTATATGTAATGATATCCGTAGAACATTGAGCATGACCCGTCTTATTTGAGAATTCCCGTTCCTTAATTTGGGCAGGTTTGCACAAAGCTTTTAACAGTATTGTATAAGTTATGACATCTGGAACAATCCCCATCTCTTTCATTTCAGTTAGTAGCAAATTTATTCTACAGAAATCACCATCACAACCAAGACCATTCAAGAGTACGTTGAATATTTCTAAATCAAGACGGACGCCATTATTTTTGGCAAAATGAACAAGCTCCCAAGCTCTATTTGTGTTCCCTAATTTACAAAGGGCGTTGATCAATTGAGTAAATTGTATAACATCTGGAGAAGAACGTCTATCCATCATGTGAAGTATAATCATTTCTGCCTCTCGCAATCTCTTTGAATTGAATAAAGCATAGAATAAAGTAGAGGAAGTGTTCTTATTTGGCATAATGTTGGCTTCCAACATTTCATGTAATAGTTTCATAGCGTCATCTATGTGGCCTGAGTTAACGAGAACGTCGAAAAGAGAATTGTAAGGGTATGAATTTGATATTGGGTAGGTTTTTCTTACCTCATTGAAGACTTGAACAGATTTGTGAAGCATGCCAGCCCTTCCAAAGTAGGTAATGAGGTTTCCAGCCAAGTCAGCATTAATAGCACATCTCTGCCTTCTCATTGTGTTCAGCACATCTAGTATTTTCTCAGTATTTTGATTATTTTGATTATTTTTCCTGAGGAGAACATCAACGATGGATTGATAATAAGTAGAAAAAGAATCAACTGCTCCTCTTCCAGGCGCGGAGGAAACACTCCTCTTTAGCTGCCAAGTCCATTCCCTGAGTTTGAAGGTCATTTTTACATTGGATTTCAGTTCTGAATAGATCATGGAAATAGTAAGAGTTGATCTTTCATCCTGAGGCCACTCCCATTCCTGCGTCAGGCATTTCTTCAACATTGAGAGGAGTTGATTTGTCGCCTTGTCACCCTTCTGCTACTTCAACTTGGTAATGCCTCTGCACAAAGAAGCTGGGGAAGAGTTTTTTATTTGCCGAATGACAGACCGGCAAGAGTTTTTAAATGCTAAATAACTATGATATTGCTAAACTAGCAATTGCACCTTGGTGTGCAATGAGTATATGGAGGTGTTCTATTTTTTAACATTTGAATTTGGTATATTTTTAATGTTTAGTACATAAAATTAATTAGGAGGGCATTTCGAAAATGATGATTTTATGTAACAAAGGTTTCAATAGAAGTAATATTTTAAAATTAACTATGCGCCCACTTTAGAGATCCAAAACACCATTAAAAATAAAATCTTTGAATAAGGAAGATAACCAATGATGCAATAGAGGGAGGATGGAAGAAGGGAAGATAGACGAATAGAAAAAGGGAAAGAGCGTGAGAAATACGTATGAGATAAAAGAGAGGACTAAAAAAATAGAAATGGAGATAAAGATAGATATGGGGAGAGATATAGAAATAAGGAGGGGGAGATTAAAAAAGACAAGAGAGAGATTGATAAAAATGGAAGAAATAAATATATTTATTATATATTATTTAATATATTTATTATTTAACTATAACTCTATTTTCACTTTAAAAATTATAATTTGTTATTATATATATTATTTGTATACATTATAAAAATTTAAATACATTATTTATGATATTAAAGCAATAAAAATTGGGGTGTTCTCCCTTTAATACAATGCCCCAAAGAGTGTAATTCAACAATTTAACATTAGCAACACATTAACATCATATTAACTAACTAGTAATATAAAAAAAACATCAGCATATATACTAATCATCCACACCATCAAAAAGGAATTAATGCCGTTGGACCTCATATCCATTATATCACCTATACTACTAAAAGTTTGATAATAAGGCTACCAAGGGCCAACCTAGTAAACATAAAAACATCTAGCAACAATAGCACAGCTAAAAAAAAAAACACAAACATTTTTTATAGTATACCCATAGAGATAACTAGTAGCAATAAAAGTAAACAGAACTAGGGACATAGTCCCTATTGAGTTCCCTTGTAGATACATCTGACTTGATGAAGTGTGGTGGACCAATCCTCCGTGAGGAGCTTGAATAGTTCCTTATAATTACTCATGTTACTGTCATCATCTCCTAGAACTTTCTTCTAGAGCAAACATAGAGATGTCACTGAACTATGCATTACCCACATGGAAAATTTGGAAATGCTCCCAATTTTCCTTTCAAGTTTTGAAACTTTGGCCTTAGTATTTCAAGCTCACTAGCAATTATAGCACATTTACCACAAGTCCCTGACTGAAGGTCTCCACAAGTCTTAAGAGTCATGGGTTTGGTCGCAATGATTTCTTTCGGCATCATGTCATTTGTGAGGTGAATGGGTCTTGTTTTTAAGCTCTTAGACACATGAGAGGAGCTATTAGCAAACTCAAAACTATCCTCTATCTCCACATCCTTTTCATTTTTGGTCTCCACTCCTTTTCCTTTTCTTTTTCTTCTTTCTCTTCATTCCCACTATCTTCCTCCTCCTCATACTCTATATCTACATTTATATGTTTCCCTTTGCCCATAGGGTGAATAGCAAGCCAAGTAGACCACCTAGGGGTATTGGTTTCCTCAATGGCCTCAATGTTAGAATCTATTTCTTGGGTTGTAAATTTGGCTTTCTTAGCGGAGGCCTTTCCTTTCTTCTTACTTTGGGATTGTGATTTTCACTTATTATCCTTTTACTCCACTTTAGTACCAACATGGCTAGGGGCTCCGAGGGTTCCACTGTGGGACTTTAACCTAGGATTTTTGAGGCATTTCATTTTGTTGGGATCGTGTGTGTCTAAAAGGATAGCAAAGGGAGGGGTGCTAGAATTAGGGGCCTCCTACACAAAAATAGGCCCAAGCGGACAAAGAGCCAAATGGAAGTGATAGAGTTATAAAATGAGACCCTAGTAGAGAGGGGTGGGTTTTTTGTCATGGATTTTAGCAGAGTCCATCGCTTCCTTAACCGAATTTTCCAGGGAATGGAGGAGAAAAAATAGAAATGAAATAACACTATGATTGTGAAAGTGATTATGTAAGGGTGCGTCATAAAAATAATAGACCCAAAATCTTCCTTCTAGGGTGAAGTACTTCATTACCATAAGACATACCTGATCCCATGGCTCAAGGAGCTAATCACACTCGTAACCTCTTTGGTGCTTGACTAGACTTTCATTTTCACAAAAGAACTAGTTCAGACTCTCCATGTTTGAAACACTTCTCATCTTCTTCCATTTCCTTGTAGTAGTTGAGAGACTCATCACCTTCACAATCACCTCTTCATTGATTTCAAAAGAGATTCCTCTAATAGAAACCCTTCTATCAACCCAAGATGAGGCAAACTGAATAGACAGGTTTTCAGTGTGGTCATTCATGTTTTCATTATACTATGAGACCCTCTTCCTTGCATATATGCCAAAGAGTAGCATTATTTTTTAATTCGGCATGCTTATTTGGTTCCACTTTAACCCTGTATCCTCACATGGTGTTGATCTTTAACATAGTAGAATTTTGGTTCTCAAAAAGCCCAAGTTTGTTTGTAATGCCAAAAAAAGAAGGAAACACCCAAAATAAATTAGAGTACTCGGTACAATTATGTGTTTTCATACCCTCATCAGCTTCATTACCTTTTGAGACCTCCCATGTGTGCGAACAACTAATTCCAGAATTAGAACTAAAAGCACCCTAGATTACAAAATCTTTGGACAACCTACAAATTTTTAAAAATCTTTCAATATTATTTGTACTTTCCCAATGGTGACACCATCCCATCATAAACATGCACTTTCTTTTAGTCATATAGTATCAACCCTTCCTTTGTTGCCACATCATAACTCCATGTGGAGGGAAATTTACATTAAAACTTGATATCTCCACCTTGTTATGCATAGTCATCAAATTTTAATTTATTTTTGAAAAACTTAAAGGTTGCCCCTTAGTCATTTTCAAAGTATCTATCTTTTCCCTAATAAATAAAAAATTCATACTTCAGGAAACCCCAAAAGATTCTAAGTTTAATTCTCATTTTCCACAACATCAATATTTATTCCACCATATGAAAGGTCTTCACATTGTGTGGGAGGCGTTCCTCATTTCTCCAACATCTAACTCCTATAGGCAGCCCCATGACTACCATAGAATCTACAATGCAATTCCCTTCTCTATAAATGTGATTTATGGAAAAGTAATCAAAGCCCAAGAGAAGTGTTCTAATATTCTCCAAAATACCCTCTACAGACCAACTAGCACTAATTGACCCCTTCCTAGCTTCAATTATAAGTTTGGAATCATCTTCTATGTAAATAGTTTTACTTTCAATTGAGAGAGTAACTTTAATTCCCCAAAAAAGGGCCATACATTCATCTTGATTGTTGGTGTAACCATTCATGTTACCAGAAAAGTTTGTAATGAATTCTCCTCTGGAATATGTTATCACTCCTCCACCAACAAAATTTCCCTATTTAGCAGCTCCATCGAAGTTAAGCTTGTACTATCTAGCAATAGGAGGTTTCCATCTCATTCTCTTCCATGCTAATCTTTTTGTGTTATCAAATTCAACATTATTAATTAGAAAATTCCAATTCTTTACAATTCTATTATCCCATTGAGTAGGAGGGTATCTAGGAAGCTTCCAATTGGTAACTAATAAATTCTTTGTCAACAATTTGCACATAGTTTTGAAGACACTTTCCACTGAATTCTATGTCTCCCTAAGGATGTGATTATTCATTTCCTTCCAAATGCTCCAATAGACATGAGGGGGTATTGAAGCCATAATTGTCTCACTAAGGGGTTGTAACTAGGGCTCCTCCACTCCAACATAAATTGTTGAATGTCACTATTGAAAGCCCATGGAACATCCAAATTTTTCAACACTATTTGCTAAAGTTGCATGGGAAATTGGCAATGGAGTAAAAGGTTAGGGATAGTTTCTTCCTCTTGTTTATAGAGAATGCATTTTTGGGGGAGTTCAAATCCTCTTTTAATGAGGTTATTCTGAGTTAGAATTCTGGTATGCATAGTTGTCAACCAAAATAAATTGATCTTGGGAATTAGTTGTGTGTTCCAAAATTTTCTCTAGCAATCCAGAGCACTTTCATTCTTTAATAACAATTTGTAAGACTATCTAATAGAAAACTCTCCTTTCTGGTCCTTTACCCAAAAACCTTATCATCCCTAGGTAACAGGGGGAGTCTGACTTTGCATATGCTTCTTTGAAGCTCTGTAACTTTTAGATCAAGTCATGTTTATTCCAACAACATTGTGAAATATCCTTGCATCTTAGCAATGTTGTAGTGTAATCAGCTACATGTGGGCCAAAAAATTATTTTGTGGTCTCGATAAATTCTCTATAGTTTAGAGAATCTACCAGCACCTTATCCCCAACCCATATATCTTCTCAAAACTTGATTTTCCTGTCATTGCCAGTTTGCCATTTCAGGTCATCCTTAATAGTACTTCTACATTTGAGGATGTAATTCCATATTTTTGAACCTGAGGGGTAGCCATTTGAGGAAAGGATTTTGTAAAAACTTTCAAAGTTGAGGTATTTGGGCCTGATAAAGCTACACCAATTTAACTTTTCAAGGGAAATTTTTCGTCCCATTTTGGCAACTAGGGCTTTATTTAAGACTAATAGCTTCCTTATCCCTAACCCACCTTGGTATTTCAATTTGCACACACTATCCTAGTTAACCAATGCTAATCTCTTCTTTTCTTCAACTCCTATCCAAAGAAAGGTTCTCTAAATTCATTCAAGCTTCTTAGCCATATTGCCAAAAGAAATGAAAAGGGAGAGGGAATAAATAGGAATACCATAAAGAGAAGCAATAAGGAGTTGTAGCTTTCCTGCACTTCTTAACAATCTACCTTTCCATCCAACCAATTTATTTTACAGTCTTTTGAATATAGTATTAAAAAAAGCTAGGGTGGCATCCTTGACAATGAGGGGAAGAACAAGGTAAGTACCTAGCAAAACAAAACACTGACAAACTAGAATATTTTTTATTTTGTTCTACAAGTCTTCCTTTGTGTTAAAAATATAGATGCTACTTTTCTCATAGTTGATATGTTGACCTGAGACTTTAGCATAGTCTAATAAAAAGGCCTACCATTCCCTAGCTTCAATCACTAAGGCTTTCCCAAACAATATATAGTATCATTAACAAACTGTTGCATGACAAAAGATAAAAGGGTAGAGTCATCTTTAACCCCATGTATTCTCCCAGAGTTTATCATGTTGAGAAAGTTCCTTCCAAAGACTTCTACAAGCATAAGTAGTAAGTAAGGTGATAATGGCTCACCCTTCCTAATAGCCCTATCTACTTTTAAGAAACCCCTAGGGACTTCATTTACTAAGACTGAGAATTACACAATTTCCACACATTTCCTTATGAGGTTTATTATTCTCTCACTAAAACCCAATCTTGCAATAAATTTGAATAGAAATTATCATCTAACCCTATCACATGCCTTTAAGATATCAAGTTTTAGGACCATACCTAGCATTTCACACTTCTCCATTGAGTGGATAAACTTATGTGTGGACACAATCACATCAAGAATTTGTCTTCCAAGAACAAAACATTTTTTACTACAACTGATGAATTTGTCTAGGAAAGGTTTTATCCAATTCACCAAGACCTTGGAGAAAACCTTGTACAAATATTATTCCATAAGCTAATAGGTCTAAAATCAACCATCTTTTTTGGCTCTTTCATTTAAGGAAAAGGAGAAATGAAAGTGTTATTCAAATTTTTTAGTAGATTTACATTCGTAAAGAAGTCTCTAGAAACCATAGTAACAATATCATAGCTCACAATATCCAAGAATTCCTAGAGAAAGGTAGGGGAAAAACATCTGGCCTCGGGGCTTTATAAGAACCCATAGAAAAGATAATTTTCCTTACTTCATCTTCGAAGTAAGAGCCATAATTTGATTATCCTCCTCCTCTCCAATAAAATTTGGAAGGAAACTTTGGATCTGATCTTCTAAAGCTAGATATCTCAATCCTCCAATCTCACTATAAGCCTATTCAAAATAATGAACAACCATATCTCCTAGCGGGGAATCATTAGTAATTTCCTAGTTGAGATCATCCATTAAGCTATTTTTAGTATTTATCTTCGTATGTCTACTGGCATATATGTGGAAAAAGAAAAAGTTTCTATCACCTTCTTTGAGCCATTGCAACCTCAATCTTTTCTTCCAATATAATTATTCCTTGTTCATCTTATCTTTCAATTTCCTCCTCCAATCTTCTTCTTCTTCATGCAAGGACTAAGAATAATTACTAGAAGCCATTAGATTTTGTATACTTCAATTTTAGAACATATCTCTTTTTTCTAGGTGAATATATCACCAAAAGTAGATCCAATCCAGCCTTTCACCTATTTTCTAATTATATTAAGCTTCTAAGAGACACGATACATTATTGATCCTTGGATAGGGGTACTACACCAACTATGGACATGATTAAAATATGCATAATAGGCCTCCTTATATAGGAAAGGCAATAAGAGACAATGATAAGAAGTTGATAAGCTACCACCTATGCAAGGTGTAATCACATGTCCACCAAATATGGATCATCCTCCATTATTCATTGAAGTATGTGCAATAGGATGAGGATGATAATGTGATATGAGCACTAAAGGTGGATCTCACACCTAAAGTGGAATTTCTCCTACACCATGTGCTTAATTGAGGTGCAAAATCCTAGTTGTCTCAATGACAAACTACTATGCAATGCATTATCCTAAGTAAGATTAAGTTAAGTGTAATTAGGAATATTTAATTATACCAACACCCCCCTTAAGTGCAACTTATGAGAATGCACTTAAACTCACAATGCAAGATGGGTCTCGACTACTAGGCCATGTTAGGTACCCATGTACAATATGCAATGCAATACATGAAATGAAATCTCTCATATGGTGGAGAACGAGGGAAAACCTCATGGGAAAAACTCTCCCCTAAAAAGAGAGAAGAAACCACAAGATGCATGGATGGATGAAGTACTCAAGAGCCCCCAAGAATTATCATGTATGTACAAAGAATTATTCCTCCATAAGAAGGATAGTAGGAGACATGATATCGCCCCCCCCCCCCCCCCCCCCATAATGAAGAATCTTCTACAAAAATGGTGAGTGCTTGAAGACAAAGTATAGTCCAATGACTACAAATAATATTTATCCCCTTGGGAAGAAGATATACCAAGTACAAATGTAGGAATGTTTCCCATTCTGGATACAAACTAGGAAGTGGAATCCAAATGAAGTATGATGATGATCCCATGAACCAATCCATATCCAAATGAAATAAGGAAGAAGGTCTCCAAGCTCAAAGAATCTAGCACATCATGTGATAAATCAAGTGAAGAAGAAGAATTGTGAATACCAATCTCCAAAGAAGGTGAAGAAGTATCTCCAACTATGATGAAATTGTCATCAATGAGAAGAGTAAACCCTTCAAGTATGTCTCTCAAATCTACAATATGAGACTCCAAAAACAATGAACCAATGTCTGGAAAATAAGAATCCCAATTAGGAAGACAAATAGATATCCCTTGCAATGACTCACATGAATCACCAACAAGAGATGATTATGTGATCTCAACTGGAGAAGTAGGAGCTGCAAGAGGAGTCACTAGATCATCCTTGCTCTCAATTGTTGCAAATTCTTCAATCTCATCTAATGTATAATCATCATAGGGAATGTTATCTACATCATCAAGAGGAATGAGGCAATCTGAAGTAAGATCATCTGGGAATGGAGGAACATGTGGATCACCAAAAATCTCCCAAATGATTGTCCAAATTATGCGTGGAGACTTAACACCTCTAAATTTGGGGTAGATGTCATAGAAGAGACACAAAATAATGCTACCAATAACCAAATTTATAATATGAGCATTCTTTTCTCCCCAAACATATTTCTTCCCCCATGACTTTGGCTCAGGAATGAGTCCATAAAGATGAGGCAAGAGATTAAGCCATCTATAATGTGTGATGATTCCTTTTGCCCATGACTCATAATTATCCTTAGTCAAAAGTACTACTGCAAGATGTGTTTCATAACCCATGATTACATTAATGATAGACTTCTCACATTGAAAATTGAGATCAACAAATTATTACACTCCACAATTAGGCTATAATAGACGTAGATCTATGCAAAAGACCAAGCTAAGGCTTATGCATTACAATTACAAAACAAAGCCAAATTCTAAAAGTACAATTTCTGATCACAGTCACTAAAATCTGATTTCAAATCTAGAAACTACAGAAAAAATCATGCACTTTCAAAAAAAATTGCACTTGAAAAGGAGTTCATATGAGCCTGGACGAGGCCTTGAAAGTTGCAAAAATTGAGATCTGCAATTTTCAGAAAATGCAAGAACATAGATCAGAAACCACCTATACCATTGTGTAGATTGTGAAATTCTACCCCAAAACAAAAAAAATTGCTAGAAAAAGGAGTCGAGATGACTAAGATATCGTTGTTTGAAAATTGCTTCTAAAATTATTTTTTCTGAATCATTGTCGCCGCACTTCCAAAATTCAAATAGCTCTAGATTTGGCCTCAAGTGTTTGATTTGGATGAAACAAAATTTGATTTAGGGGTTTTTGGACCTCCTTAATATGATTCCAACCTTTGATTTGCACCAATAAGCTCCAATATTGACCTGCAATAGAAAACCACAAAATACAAAACCCCAATTTTTTTTCCAAATAGACTATGAAATGGTGATGCCAAAATACCTTATTCTACACCCACAATTGAATCAAGCCAAGATTGATATTCTTGAGAAGGGGTCTTCACATCTTGAGAGCTTCAATACCATGTTAGAGTTTTAGGTGACTCTACAACACCCGTAGGATTAAATGCAAGACCAAGATAACTTCCACAAGAGATTGGCAAGACAATTGCATTAAGATGAAAGAAAGATATTATTAATAATGGACATGATTAAAATGTACATAATAGGCCTCCTTATATAGGAAAGGTGATAAGAGACAATGATAAGAAGCTGATAAGCTACCACCTATGCAAGGTGTAATCGCATGTCCACCAAATGTAGATCTTCCTCCATTATGCATTGAAGTATGTGCAATATGATGAGGATGATAATGTGATATGAGCACTAAAGGTGGATCTCACACCTAAAGTAGAATTTCTCCTACACCATGTGCTTAATTGAGGTGCAAGCTCCTAGGTGTCTCAATGACAAACTACTATGCAATGCATTATCCTAAGTAAGATTAAGTTAAGTGTAATTAGGAATATTTAATTACACCAACAATTATTAGTGTTCAGTTCTAGAATTGTTACCTTTATCAGGCAATGAGGCTAACAACAATTCTAACTGATAATGGAAACCTTTCCTAGCTGTGGGTGGACTATGATTGGAAAGGAATCTCCGGATTCCAGGCCGGCTCCTATAAAAATTGGCTATCACTTTACTAACCTGAATAACTTGATGGGAAAATGGGAAAAGGAATTGATAAACTTAGAAAATAAGGTGATACACCAATGAACGAATCAGAAACCTGAGAAGAAAATATCTATTCCAGACCTAACACACAATGAAATTCAAATGATTTGGTACACTGCTCAACATATAGGTTAATGAATTCAATTATCAGGGTTCAACCACAAATAACTCAACACTTAACAACATACGTTTCTCAAATAAGGTTTGATAGATCAAATTTATCAATCTAGAAGGAACAATGAAACATTCACTTCCAAATTCAAAATCATAATTGAAAACACTTACTAAAGAAGATGAAAAGGAATTGATAATCTGAACACAAAATGAGTTGAAATCTGGTATATTTTCTTCAAAAATCTCTACAAAATGGTTACAAAATGGACTCTTGAGCTTCTAGGAACAAAACAGTTCACTATAGGCTCTCTTTCCCATACATGCAACCCCTAGAAAAGAAAATCTTCTTCCTTAAAAAGGCCTCCAAAACCCTAATTCGGGAATGATAGACCCCTAAGAAAGACTCCTGAAAATGCTCCAGCTTGACTCAAAATTGGCTCCTAGAATATAGCGAATATGTCACTTCCCTAAAAAGATGCGATTTCCCTAAATTTTGGCTAAAAATAAGAAATTCAACTCCTTTTACAATGTATTGTGCCAAAATTTAAACTTTTTTAATAAAATTGGCTCTTAAATAAGGAATTTATAATTAATCCCTTTTACATTATAATGCCAAATTTATTAAAGGACATTAATATTAAAAAGACTCTAATATTAACTAATGTCAAAAACTAAAACATTAACCAACCTAACCTATCTCCCTTTTTTAATTAAAACTAAAAACGATTTAGATAAAAATCTAAGTGATAAAAGAAAACAATGGAGAGGAAATAGGTGGCAAAACTTTTAGTTTTCGAGACACTTGTTGGCACTGTCTCTGGCATTGGCATTAACTCCATTTTCTTTGCGGACTCCAAATGATTTATTTACTGTTTCATACTCGCACTTGAGTTTAAATGAAACCCTAAGCATGCTGAAAATGCTCTTGGAAATTTGATGTTTGCCGGAGATCTCCTTACAAGAATTTAGGGAATACACTGGAGATGTGGCATTTTGACCTTTGACATTTGAACTTCAAAAAGAAAGAGCCTCTGTCCACCGTGATCTATGCTGTTGAAAACCCCAAAACTTTGGCAAGAAATCTGTAAGTTTCCCTTTTGAAATTTCTATTAACATTTTGCAAAAACGTGCTTCTTTTTTATAAAAACATGCCATGATTTCTGTAGTTGTATGTGACTTCATCTCTTCTTAATATGAGTGCATATCAAAACGTGGGTCCTTTTATTGCAATCTCTGTTAATGTTTTGCTGTTAAAAAAAAATGTGCCTCTTCTTCCTGTTGTTTGCTTTTCTATTTGTTTTCAGCTGGATTCGCACATATAGATTTCAAAATGTGAATCTATTTTCTGCTCTAAATAAAAGTGTGCATTATCTTTTGATCTTTAGCTCTCTGTTTGCTCTTAACACATGGGTATTACTGTTTGTTTACATCCGTTTTGGCTCATATAGATTTCAAAATAATGAAATCATTTGCTGTTTGAATGATGCTGAAAAAGAACTTCATGTTGCACTTCAGTGCCTTCTAATTTGAAGATACACTATCCCTTTGTTGATTTAACACCCATATACGCTACTGGGTTTTGAAAAATGTTGCTCTTTCTTTGCAAAATATTAAGGCCCGAAAACTTTGTCATCAGCAAAAATGACTCACGGTATTAGCAGGAGACTTTAAGTTGAACCAAGGGTTTGACTTTCTTAGCAATAACCATGAATCTTTTACAGCCACAATTTGTAAATAAACACACGGCTTTATGAAAACTTGTTGTTCCATCTTTTAAATCTGTAGATGCACTGTCGACCTCAAATATACACTACTATTATGAAATCCACTGTTCTGAAAATGAATTTGAAGTTCATCTATTTGCATAAATGATAAAATTTTTCTTGATGGACTCCAACATGCTGAAAATGATTCCCATGAATATAGTGATCGAAAACTGGAAATAAGATGGTAACTCTTGGCCTTATAATCAGCAGATGCTTAACTGTTGATATTTGCATATCCATTATTTGTCCTTGCTTTGAATGATGCTTGCTTTGCTGTTCATGAACAGAATGCATTCCTTTTGCAACATAGTAGACAGATACTTGGTTCATGAACTTGTATTTGTAGTACTTGTTGTTAGCAGATATATGTTATCACAAAAAACATGCACTACTTGTTATGAGAAAACTCACTGTTCTGAAAAGTGTTGTAACTGATGAATCTCTGTTTTCTTCACTTTGCAATACAAATACAGCCCCATTGTTTCCAGTTTGCATAACTGATTCAAGATATTGAAATTTCATAAAAACATAAAACCCAAAATGCACCAAAACAACAATACCTCATTTGTTTTCTCAGCATAAGCACACCATTTTGAACTTGAGTTCAAATCTCAAAAATTGATTTAACATTCCAACATTATAAGTCTGATAAAAACTTGTCAGAAACTCTGAATATGAGCAAACTTTCTATTTTCTGACAAGCTCTACAAGATGTAATCATTTCAGTTGACATAAATAGCATTTGTTGAAATTGCTCCTGTAGCAGTTTACTGTACATTTTCCTTTTGAAGCTGAATTTGTAATCTAACATGTGAAGCACAACAACATATAAATGTTTCTTATTTGTTAATGAAGTTCGAGCACGGGCTCATGACACTCAAAAATGACAGAATATCAATGACTGAGGTTCGAACACAGGTTCGTGACACCCAGTCATAACATACTGTAAACATTCAAATTATGATTACATCTTGAAGCACTGTTAAAATATTCAGCATTAAATCATTTGAAAGTTCGAAAATGTACTCTGTAATCAGCATGAAATCAACATCTTTTTCTGATGAAGCAATTTGATTCTTTAAAGATCAGCAACCTGGAACTTCCTGTAGCTTATTCTGCATCTTGAAAATGACTAGTTAATCAAAAGAAAACATACACCATAATAGTTATTAGTAGCGAAAAGTTTCATGTTTTCAAAACAAGTCCCTTTAACACTTCCTTATAGTGAGTGTTGATTTATGTTTTCTTGTTGCATTTATCATTTCAGATTGATATGCAGATAAAAATAGATTGCTGATGTATGTAATGTGATTCTCTTGCATTGCTTAGATCCGACAGGATCTAACCATTCTTTCTTCTTTTTTCTTCCAGATGATGCTTTCCCTAAGGACCTGAATGCTGATGGAGACTCGGGAGTGACCTAGATGCAGAGGACCTGACAAAAATGAGCAGAATCAAAAATACAAACACGAGGCAATACATGGGACCCCTATTCCATACCTCAGTTTTCTATTTAAATTTGCAATGTACTTTGTTTATTGAAACATGAAATATGAATCAAATGACATTTGTACTACATTCTTATGAATGCACAATGTAATGATCAATGATGAATTTTGAATTTTGTAACAGTTTGATCAATACTTAGAGTACATTTATGAAAATCTGAAAAAAAAAAAAAGAAAAAGAATGTAATAAGTGAATGCAAATCAACAAAACCTATAAGGTAGTGTTAGATAGATAACTAAAATATGCAATCTTCTCTACTAGTGCCTATTATGTTGTATGTTTTAATTTTGAGTAACAATTAGTTTAATTTTGATTTTGAAAAGAAAAAAATATATAATATATATTTATCCATGAGAGATGTTGTGCAAACCCTAAGAATTTTGGTTGAAAAACAATAAGAAAATTAGTAGATTTAATCAGTTAAGGTTGTTTGGAAATTTTTAGAAAACCCTTGATGTTAAATTTAAAAAAATTAAATCAATTTGGTTATTTGTTTATGATTTTTTTAAAAAGAGGTTCTCTGGTTTGCGTCAGAGAAATTCTCTGAAAGAATAAAATTTAAATAAATGAAAAAATAAACAAAAAAAAATCATTAAGTGGTGGTGGGGTGACCACCCCCATCACCTTGCGGCCCGCAAGACTTGCAGCCACCACAAGCTTGCAGGGACCACAAGGCTTGCGGCCTACCGCAAGGGTTTGCGGTGGGACCACATGTGGGGAGAGTTGCCCCCCCTCCTCCCGTCCCCCCCCCCCCCCACAATGCTTTGTTAAATTATGTTTTTTTATTATTATGATGTAATTTTTTTTTTTAAAGTAATTTATAATAGTTTGTTATTAATTTTACAGTTATTTTATTTTATATTGATTAATATTTATTAATAAATATTTATGTTTAATAATTAAATTAATATTAATGTTTGTTAGTTGATATTATGAATTAATAATTTGGCGATTTTTAATGTTGTTTTTATATTATTAGTAATGTTAATTTGTTAAAAGGTATATATACATATTGGGTTTGATATTTTATTAAAAATGAGTTATTTTGTAAAATAAACTTGAGATTTTGATTAATTAAATTGTAAGGGATATTGTAATTATGGTATTGATTAAGTGTATCAAACTAATTGTTGAGAATTTTATGAATCGTTATGAAAGTGTATTTTAATGTGATTATGTGTTTCATGGGAGGCTTACGTTGCCTATTTTAGGAACATTACTGTAGGCTTGGGGTTGTGTGAATGTTTATATATACCTCACGTTGTTGTATGATTAAAGTTTATGTTTGAGGACACCTTGAGAGTGTTGTTATGATATTGAGGTTTGAGAACTAGTGTGTTCCTATTGTACTAAGGAACTGATTTGAGGATTCTTTTTATCATCTTCTTGTGAACTAATTTGTGATTCTAGGTGGGTTAACTAAGTGTATAGGTGGGGATTGGCTTGCAATAGGCATCGGGGCTAGCAAGTGGCTGCCAGGATAACTTATTACTTGTGACATTATAAAGTGATAACATAATAAAATCTACTAGGATATAAACATTAATAAGATGTGTGTTCCTCACCCATGTCATGAGCGCTAGTATAGGCTGGGATGGTTTGTGAGATGACACTTGTCATCTTCGTGGATTTGGATATAGCATTGTTGGTACATTGTCTGTATGAGAGGATTACTGATATCACATAGAGTCACTAGGGCGTTGGGGTCTTGAGGGATTGTCATGATAACTCTAGAGTTGGTTCATGTGATGACACTTCCCCATATGCATCTTAGGTTTCCTACATGTGTTGGTTGCCTCTGGTTGAGTATTTTTTACCCTTGTTATCCTATTGTACCTTTTTAGATATAAATCTTTTAGGATCCATTTCTTAGTTTGTACTGTGTTTGATTTTTGGTATTTGTTATCTAAGTGGGATCTGTTGTTATCTCCTCAACATGGTGGGAGTGAACCATTTAGGTTCCATGAGGTTAGGTGGTAGTGATTCATTTACCATTTGAGATTCTAACATTTGTGTACTAGTGTTGGATGATCCTTGTAGCAGTTGTACCTTCTTGTTCACCATTGTTTGAGATGTATTATTATCTTTCTTATATTATGTTCTTGTATCATTCTATCGGTTATTTTGGAGATATCATATTGTATTATTATTACATACCCTACGACATGTACAGTGGATCTAGGATAGCATGTATACATTGTGGTATCATTTGTATCTGGATTTCATGTATATGAAGTTGTAGTTATTTACATTATGTGGAGACTTTGTACGGTTGTTACATTAAGTAGTTTAATTAATATTTATGTAATCTATGTCAAGGAACCCTTGAGATTTGTAATCTATGTTTGAGTTATACTTATATGTATGAGTTGTAATTATAATATATTGCTTCCACATTGTTAAACATTGTTGTTGTTGTTGTAAACTCTTAAGGAAAAAAATTATTTTGTAAACTTAGTAGCATGTTTAGGTTAATTTCTCTTGGGTTCCTTGGCGGGGCATTACACTTGGTATTAGAGTCTGAGTTTCTACACTGGGAACTTTGGGGATTTGTATGCCCAATAGATGTCTAAAAAATTACAACTTGAAACAAAAACTTAGACATATAACACTTTGTATTTCAAACTATCATTTTATGACTATACATCATGTCTTTATTATTCTTAACTAGTTTTGAGATATCATTCTTTTGTTTGGATATTGTAGGAATGATGGTAACTGGAACTAGATCTGGTGGCAGAGTCCATAGTGTAGACCGTAGTAGAGGATGTGGGATGGGTAGGATTTACAACCCTACTGTGAGTCATAGAGATGAGATTTTTCATGAGAATAGTGGTGAGAAGCATGGTGATTCTAGAGAGTCCAATACTAGGCAGATACTTCAAACTATTTTGGAACATCCGTCCATTCATAACAATATTGAGAGGGAAAAGTCACACCATTTTGAGAATGAGGATAGACAAAGATCTAGGAGTCCTAGGAGGAGGGACAATACCATTGGTCAGGGGGCCGCAAAGGATAATCAGATGAGAGACCTTCTGAGATCATGACCTCCTCTCTTTGATGGTCTTGGTATGGGTTTTGAGGAAGAGACATGGCTCATTACATTGGATCGATGTTTTTCTATGTAGTAATTTGATACCAATGTTAAGGTGAGGTGTGTTATCATGCACCTTGAAGTTTTGCAGCTACTTGGTGGAAAATAGAAGAACAAAAACTTGAGCCTAGCATGCAGACTATTACTTGGGAGTTATTTCTTGAGAAATTTCAGGAACAATATCTCTCTGATCAGTGGTAACAACAGTGCACAGATGAGTTCCATAATTTGTAGTAATTAGCTATGACTATTTGGGATTATGAGCATCATTTCTTCGAGCTCAAGCCTTATGTAGGTTTTGGTGATAAGTCACCATTTATGGTTCAACATTTCATTAGGGGACTTAATGGTCACATCATTG
The DNA here is from genome assembly GCA_027943335.1 of Chamaecyparis obtusa. Lineage (NCBI taxonomy): Eukaryota > Viridiplantae > Streptophyta > Pinopsida > Cupressales > Cupressaceae > Chamaecyparis > Chamaecyparis obtusa. The sequence continues at coordinate 1,223,973 of BSBK01007603.1, read as the reverse complement.
GGAGAGTCAAGGTTTTTGAACCTAAGACCCTTAACGAGGTGGTCATTAAGGCTACCTTCGTGGAGACAAATCTAGCCTTGGATCATGGTAGTCAGATGGGTTTTCATCCTAGTGGTCATGCACCTTCAGGATCTAGGGGGAATAAGTCTCAGAGAGCTAGGAACTCTCATAATCTTTCTACCTTCTCATGAGGAAATTGAGACCACTAGCAGAAGGGATTCTCTTCTCCAGCTCTAGGCGGTAGTTCTTAGTCCAAGAACTTTCATAATATTTAGTGTATCAAGCATCACACTCATAGTCAGTCTACTCAGAGTTTTCATTAGGAGGTTAGTAGAGGTAGTTTCTAGCAGTCTAGTGGACCTTCAACTAAGAGAGGATTTTGTAGAGATTGTTTTTCTTGTGGGAAGTATGGTCATAAAGAAACCAATTGTCCCCAACGTTCAACATAGTTTTCAGGATAGAGGCTGGCAGGATCTGAGCCTATAGTTGGAGATGCTGGTAGATCCCATAAGTTATTTACAGTAGGGAATGATCCTTAGAGTTTGAACCATAGAGCAGGAAATGGTCTGATGGGACCCACATATTGATTCTTGTTTGACTCAGTAGGGTGCATCGAGATTTATGGGACTTATGTCCCTATTTTTTTTGTAGGCTTCCAAGAGTAAGTCTAATTCTAGGGGGGTGGATGTAGTGCCCACCCATAGTTTTCTTTTCAATTTATTTTGCCAAACTTTTTTAGGCCACTTTTATGTGTATGTTGATTATTTCCATGATATTTGGATTATTAATTTGATTTATTATGAACCTTTGGATAATGTGTTATATCATGTGTTACAATTAGATGAATATAGTTATTCTCATACTAATTTAAATGCTTATGATGATGTTTATGTTATGGTTATTTCATGATGGTAATCTATATGTTAGGATGTTATTTACATTTATAGTTTTTCTAACCCCATACTTGCATGTTTATGGTTGGCGTGTATTTTTTATATTTATGTTTGATGTGCCTGATGTGGTTGAGGGACATAGTTGTAGTTACTTTCTTGCGAGATCCACACGATCGGTCGATCCCCACCATCGTCTATTATAGATTTATACATGTATGTACATGCTCATCTTTTATGAAGGATTTCAGGTACCAAGCATTGACTTCCCTGAATTGTCAGGATGAGTGTGCCCTATCACAATATCTCAAATGGTAAGAGAGGGGAGATAACATACAAGTCCAATCCCATCCCAAGCCATTTATTTTCTTGAATTAAGTGACAAGTTTCTAATTGAGTTTCATATCCAAATTCATCAAGGTGATGTGAATTTATGAACCCTTTCCCTCAATATGAATTTGGTGTTTTTGGTTTAGTCAACTATTTCTCATGTTGTCTTGTTGAATAGTTTAATGTGATTTTATGTTATTATGGTTAAGTGATTTATGGGTTTGATTATGTGAATACATAATTAAATCTTATTAAAATATAGAATTTTTAATAAGGGGGTATTCAATTAATGAGAATTAATTAAATACGTTATTTTATTAAAAAGACTTGATTTAAAAAGTTCAATTTTGTGAATAAATGATTTAATTAATTATTAAATCTAAATTTAAAATTTAAAAATATAATTAATGAATTGATATTTAATTATCAATTTCATAATTATTAATATGTTGAAAAAATAATAATTATTAATAAATTAAAATGCAATTTAAGTTGCACATTTAGTTTAATAAAATTGAATTAGGACTTTATGTTTAAAGTTGAGTTAAGAGTTGATAATTGAAAAGTGCATTATTTTTTTTTATTAAAATTGTAATTAATCATGCAACATAATTTGATAAAAACAAGGTTATGGAGTTGAGTTCTAATTTATGATTGGGAGTTGCATGTTGTGTTCTAATTTTCGATTAGGAGTTGCATGTTGAGTTCTGTTTGGGGGGGTTTCATTATTAGGAATTCTTTTAGTCATTATTCACAACATAGGTTTGGAGGAGACAAGGTTTTAGGAGAAAGTTTCTTGGATTGTTTGTGGAATTGATTTCAAAGATTAGGAGTAATTTGGAATCTTCGAGTCTTCAATTTGGCCATTATTATTTCAGATCTTCTCATGAATTTTCAGGTAGGGTTTTGAATCTTATTGCAATTTCTTTTTGAAAGATTGTCTTCCTTGTGTTTGCAATTGTATGCTGAAATTTAAAAATTTCATAGAATTATTGCATGGGATTTTAGTTTTATAAAATTTATGGTTTTGAATGTTTGTTGAAATTTTGATTCTATTATTGCTTGATTTCCCATTATTTTAGTCTAATTTGGTTATTAAAACTTTGTGTGAAATTTTTTAGAGAAACCAAGATCTAGAATGTTTTATGAATTAAAATTTAAGAAATTTTGCCTGACAAAACCATAGGTTGTTCTTAGCAAAATCTACATGCTTTGGTTTTAGAAAATCAATTATATTTATTATTAGTTTAATTTTGATTTTGAAAAGAGAAAACAAATATATGTATATTTATCCATGAGAGATATTGTGCAAACCCTAGGAATTTTGGTTGAAAATCAATAAGAAAATTAGTAAATTTAATCAGTTAGGGTTGTTTGGGATTTTTTAGAAAACCCTTGAAGTTAAATCTTTTAAAAAAAAAAAAATCAATTGGGTTATTTGTTTACGATTTAAAAAAAAGAATGTTCTCTAGTTTGCGTCAAAGAAATTCTTTGACAAAATAAAATTAAATAAATAAATTTATTAAGTGGTGGTGGGGCCACCACCCTTGCGGCTTGCAAGGTGGCACCGCAAGCTTGTGGCCTACAAGATTTGCGGCCACCACAAGGGCTTGCGATTGGACAACATGTGGGGAGGGTTGGGCCCCCACAATGCTTTGTTAAATTATGTTTTTTTAATTATTATTTAAATTTATTTATTTTTAAATAGTATTTTATAAAAATTTGTTATTAATTTTAAATTAAATTTATTTTTATATTAATTAATATTTATTAATAAATATTAATTTTAATAATTAAATTAATATTAACATTTGTTAGTTGATATTATGAATTAATAATTTGGTGATTTTTAATGTTGCTTTTATATTATTAGTAAAGTTCATTTATTAAAAGGTATATATACATATCGGGTTTGATATTTTATCTAAAAGGAATATTTTGTAAAATAAAGCTGAGATTTTGATTTATTAAATTGTAAGGGATATTGTAATTATGGTATTGATTAAGTGTATAAAATCAATTGTTCATAATTTTATGAATCATTATGGAAGTGTATTTTAATGTGATTATGGGTTTCATGGGATGTTTACATTGCCTATTTTAGGAACTTTACTAGAGGCTTAGGGTTGTGTGAATGTTTATATATACCTCATGTTATTGTATTATTGAACTTTATGTTTCAGGACACCTTGAGAGTGTTGTTATGATATTGTGGTTTGAGAACCAGTGTGTTGTTGTTGTACTAAGAAATTGATTTGAAGATTATTCTTATCATCTTCTTGTGAACTAATTTGTGAGCCTTGGTAGGTTAACTAAGTGTATAGGTGGGAAGTGACTTGCAATAGGCACCAGGGCCAACAATTGTCTGCCAAGATAACTTATTGCAAGTGACTTAATAAAGTGATAACGTAATAAAATCTACTAGGATAGAAACATTAATAAGATTTATGTGTTCCTCACCCATCCCTTGAGTGCTAGTATAGGATAGGATGGTTTGTGAGTTGATGCTTGTTGCCTGCATGGATGTGGATATAGCATTGTTGGTACCTTGTCTGTATGAGAGGATTACTAATACCACATAGATTCATTAGGGCACCAGGGTCTTGAGGGACTGTCATGATAACTCTAGAGTTGGCTCATGCGATGAAACTTCTCCATATACATCTTAGGTTTCCTACATGTGTTGGTTGCCTCTAGTTGAGTATGTTTTACCCTTGTTATCCTATTGTACCTTTTGAGATTGAAAGCTTTTAGGATCCCTTTCTTAGTTTGTATTTTGTTTGATTTTTGGCATTTTTTATCTGAGTGGGGTTTGTTGTTATCTCCTTAGCATGGTGGGAGAGGACCATTTAGGTTCCACAAGGTTAGGTGGTAGTGATTATTTTACCATTTGAGATTCTGACATTCGTGTATCAGTCCTAAATGATCCTTGTAGCAGTTGTACCTTCTTGTTCACCATTGTTGGAGATGTATTCTTATCTTTCTTATATTATTTTCTTGTATCATTGTATCAGTTATTTTGGAGGTATCATATTGTATTATTATACATACACTATGACATATGCAGTAGATGTGGGATATCATGTATACCTTGTGGTATCAATTGTTTCTAAATTTCAAGTATATGATGTTGTACTTATTTACATTATGTGCATACTTTGTATGGTTGTTACATTAAGTAGTTTAATTAATATTTATGTAATCTACACCAAGGAACCCTTGAGATTTGCAATCTATGTTTGAGTTATACTTGTATGTATGAGTTATAATTATATTATATTTCTTTTGCATTGTTAAACATTGTTGTTGTTGTTGTAAACTCTTAAGAAAAAAAAAATTCTCTAAACTTAGTAGCATGTTTAGGTTAATTTCTCTTGGATTCCCTAATGGGGCATTACACTTCTCATATCAAGAAAGTGAATGGGTGTTTGGCTAGGAGAGAGGACCATCTTGTATTGGTTATTTAGCCATAAACCATGTATGAGGATATCACATATTGGTTAGACCATGCTTTAATTATAAAATTCATGGGGCTTAGGCTTTCCTTACGGGTCTTATAAATGTGGGTGCATTGTGTATTAAACTTGGAAGGGAATATGGAGATCCTTCTGGTGGGTAATAACTATATTATTGTTGTATTCTCATTTATGTCAGATATACATAAGGTCTTTGAAGGAGGCCCATACTTCTTTAATAAGGTTGGGTTATCTGTCAAAACTTGGCATGCAGGGTTTAGTTCAGTTGAGGAGCTTCCTTCTAGAGTCCCAGTTTGGGTTAGGCTTCTTAGGCTTCCACTTGAGTTCTGGAAGAGTGATAGTTTTCATTCTATTTCTCTTCTTCTTGGTAAACTAATCAGATTGGATACACAAATGAAAAATAGGAAAGTAATTTATATTTCTTGTATTTGTGTTGAAGTTGATTTAAATACTCTTTTTCTAGATTCTATTAAAATTTGTCTACGCACTTCTTCTTGGGTCCAAAAATTGGACTATGAGACCCTCCCCTTCAGATGTCATATATGCCATGAGTATGGACATTTACAAAGTAAGTTTCCCTGGCTCACATCTAATACTCTAGACTTGTTAGCTCCTTCTGGTTCTTCGCCTAAGAAGGATAAGGGGAAGACACCTATGGCCTATGGGAATGCTAATAAGGAAGGATTTATTCCTATAAAGGCCCATAATAAGGGAATTGGGAAAAAAAGAACTTGGAGGGATAGACATAATGAGGATGCTTTCAACATATTTGAAGCCTTATAGGGACTTCTTCAACAGGAAGGCTTTCCTGATGATTTTCCCTTGGGAGATGGGACATTGGATGAAACATTGCTAGATGATGCCAGACAATAGAATTTGAGTATGCATTAAAATGTGTAATAGGGAAGGAAGATGGACATTGATGCTCACCCTCAAATTCTAGATGGTCATTCTTCAAGTGGTACTAAGGTTCAAATGAGTAGTGGTGTGAGAATAGAATCTATCTCCTCTCCAACAAAGGAGGTTGGGGAACATGGAAAGACTAGTGGTGCTTCTTATACTTTGGGATTACTTCAAAAACCCCTTAAGAAAGGATTAGTAGAAAAATTCTTGAAGACATGATGGAAGACAAATTGGGTGAAAGTGAATTTAATTGGTGAGACATTGGTAGAATCGGGTTGTGTTAAGACAATAGATTCTCACTTCTCCTAGACTCTAAAATAATTGTCATCTCTTGGAATGTGTAGGGTATGAATAAAATCCTTAGATAAAAGGCTATTCACAAATTAATTGATTTGTATTCTCTTGATATTCTCTTTATTCAAAAAACCAAGCTTTCAGTGGATGGTTTATTTGGTAGGGCTCCTCATGTTTGGCCTTTAGGCCATTTGCAAGGTGTGGGTGCTCATGGTAGATTAGGTTGGGTTTCCTATTCTTGGAACCCAAAGAAGGTTGCCTCGTTATAGTGTATTTATAGTCACTCTTCCATCTCTATGGTTGCTTCTAGCTTTGAGACTAGTTAACTATGCCTTTTCACTAACACTTATGCTCCCATTGACCTTTCAAGTAAGTCACATCTTTGGGCTCAAATTATGGTTGTTCGGTCCATGGTTCCTTTCCTCCCTTGGATTTTTTATTGTAATTTTAATGTTGTTACAAGTTTGGAAGAAAAATGAGGTGGGCTAGCCAAACTTGACCCATTGTCAAATCTTCTTAGATATAATATTGAGATCTTAAACCTAATTGATGTGAAACCATCCAATGGGATCTTCACTTGGAATAATAGGAGAAGTGCAATTGAGTCTATTTTAGAGAGATTTGATAGGTTTATGGTTTCTTTTTAATGGATGAGTGTCATGTGGTCTATTAACTCATTAATTCTTTATTGGAGGGGATTTGATCACTGGCCTCTCAAGTTATCATCTATCTCATATAGAATGTCCAAAACTCCTTCCTTAAAATTATAATTGATGTTGTTGCAAGACTAGTCTCTTCAAGATCATATGAGTGTTTTGTGGTATGAAGGGAGGCATGCTCATGATAAAACCACTTTTTTATTTGATAAAAGACTTCAACATGTGAAATATAGACTCAAGAGGTGTAATAAATAATGTTTTGGTAATTTGCACTCTCAAAGGATGGCTAGACAATATAAGCTGGATAATGTTACTCGTTAGATTTGTGATAAAGGGATGACTCTTGATCTTTGGAGGAAAAATTCCTTTACCCTTAACGAGTTAGAAAAGTGAGAGCTGTAGGAGGAGATCTTCTAGAAGAAAAAGTCTCAAGTTGACTGGCTTTGGGAAGGTGATAGAAATACAACATTTTTCTATAATACTATTAAGGCCCAAAGATAAGGAAACTATATTATTTCCCTCACTTATTCATAAAGGGCTCAAATTTTTTCAAGTGAGGATATTTATAGAGAAGTAGTTAGTCATTTCTCAAAGTTTTTTACCAAGGATGGTTCTAGTATTAGGGAGGAGGAGAGGACAATTTTAAACTGTATTCCCCATCTAGTCTCTGAAGAGATGAATGATGCTCTCATAAGGCCTATTATGTTGTCAGAATTGGAGAAAGATGTATTTCATATGAAAAAAGGTAAGACTCTTCATCCATATGGGTTTCCAGTAGAATTTTTTCAGGAATTCTTGGAGATTGCAAAATTTTATCTTCTAGAAGTGGTTTAGGAATCTCACAAGTTCAAACAAATTCTCAAGGCTTTGAATTCTACTTTTTGGCTTTTATTCCTAGGAAGGATGGGACTGATAGTTTGGATCATTTCAGGTCTATTTCTTTGTGTAATATAGTCAACAAGATTATTACTAAAATGATTGCTGAAAGGATTAAGCCTCTTCTTAGTGCTTTGATTTCTTAGGAGAAGGGAGGTTTTGTTGGTGGGGGAAATATTGGATGACATTGGGATGGAAATGGAGGCTATCTGCTCTATGGAATCTTCTAAGGAAAAGGCTATGTTTATTAAACTTGATATGGCTAAAGCTTTTGATAGGGTGAGTTGGGAATTCTTATAGAAAGTCCTCTTGGCCTTTGGTTTTTGAGAGAAGTGGGCTAAGTGGGTTCTCTTTTTTGTGAATTCTACCTCCTTTATTTTGATCAATGGGGAACCTTTAGAAATGTTTTGTGCCTCTCAGGGGCTTCAATAAGGTGATCCTTTATCCCCTTATTTGTTCATTATTATGGTGGAGGGCCTTGGAAGATTTATCGAATCTCAGGTGGAGAAAGGTCTTATCCAGGATTGGAGTTGGAGGAGTGACTTCCCTCCTTACTCTCATCTCCAGTTTGTAGATGAGGTAGCTTTGGTAGGAAGGGCCAAAATTAATGAGGCCATGAATTTCAGGAGAGCCCTAGATATATACTTGAAGGTCTCAGGTTAGAGATTTAATGAAGCTAAATATTCCATTTAATTCTTCAACACTTCTCATCTTATTCATAGTAGGATTGCCAAGATCCTCATATTTCAAATTGGTTCCCTTCCTCTGGTGCACCTTGGGGTTCCTCTAGTCTTAGGATCTTAGTGTAGAGAATCTTGGCATGGGATTTTGGACAAGTTTTGAAGTAAGGTTGGTCACTGGAATCTTAGATGGTTGTATTCTACTGGGAGAGTGATTCTCCTCAAGAATGTGGTGCAGACTCTTCCTATCTATAGATGATTTGTGCAAGTTCCTTCCTCTAACTTTGTTAGGGATTTTGATGCTATGTCCTGATAGTTCTTATGGCCTGGTAATATTCTTTCCTCTAAATGGAGTCTAGTCCATTGGGATTTTGTTTGTAGACCGAAGCATGTTGGGGGCCTTAGTCTTTAGTTTTTTGATATGGCTAGAAAATCCCTGGCTTCCAAGTTGTATTGGAGGTGGTGTACCTATCAGGACTAGGATTGGGCCAATATTCTTACCCACAAGTACTTCCCTGGTGTTGATAGTCATGATGTACCACATCTTTCTTTAATAGGAAGGGATCTTGTATTTGGGATACTCTTAAAAATGGGGCACAACTTATCAAGGATGGCCTTTTTTGGATTTGTAATAAGGGCTTTGGTGCTCTTTTCTAGCAAGACTCTTGGGATGGTCACCATCCTATTCTTTCTAGTTTCCCTCAGCTTCAGTCTTTGTGTGATATTTTTACTAATGTTGGCTTGGTCAAGGTGGAGAATTTTAAAATCATTAGGCAGCATGATTAGCTACATATTTCCTACTAGAAAGAGCCCCATGAGTGGCCCTTGGGTTGTTTAGTTGAGGATTGTATTGAGTTGGCCAAAATCTTGGAAGATTATACAAATCCCTTAAAGATAGAGATATTTTGGCATGGGGTCCTAACCCAAAAGGTAAATTTACTATTTCTACAAGATATACTTTGTTTCATGAGCAAAGGCATGGTTAGGAAGATGTGCTCTAGTGGAAGAAGGTATGGAATAGCTCTTCATGGCCTAAGTGTAAATTTTTCTTATGGCTGGTTGTTCAAAGGAAATGCCTCACTTGGGAGAACCTTTAGAGGTGTGGATTTCAAGGTCCCTCTATCTGTGCTCTTTGTGAGAGTAGTAAAGATTGTTGTTCCTATTTGTCTTTTCAATGCCCATTTTCTAGGGAGATATGGCATAGGTGGTGGGGGCCATGACAACATGCCTATGTCCATGCTACCTCTTTAGTGGAATTCTGGGAGAGTATGGGAAGGCCTCCAGGAAAGACACATTTCTTGTAGGTGGCTTGTGCTTTTGGGCATTATCTTATCATCTATAATCTTTGATTAGAAAGGAACCTCAGATTTTTCTATGATACCAAACTGTGGAGCCCTGAGTTGTGGTAGAGGATTGTTGGCAAGATCTGGAAGACTATTTTTGCTAAGTGTGATATGTCTAAAAATGTGGACCCTAGTGATTATGTTGTGGTGAGGAATTTAGGTTTGGATGACAATAGACATGGATGCATTGTTGAAAAAAGATCCCATCATGTTAAGATGAGAGTTTATAGAGATGGGAGGTGGATGCCTCCTCTTGGCAGTGTCTTGAAGATTAATATAGATGGATCATATCATGGGAACCTGAGACATGCTGGTATAGGAGGTACTGGTAGAGGTAGTGATGGGGCTGATATTTTCTTCTTCTCTATCTATAAAGGACAACATTCAAATAATCTGATGGAAGCTTTGGCTATCAAGATTGCTTCTAAGAGAGGTATTTTTCTTGGCTAGAGGAGGATTATCTATGAGTCTGACTCTCAGATTTTTGTAGATATGTTGAAAAAGAATAATTTGGAGGATGTTAGTTGGTATTTGGCCTCTGTGGCTCGACAAATTTTGAGTCTAAGCAACTCTTTGGAGTCAGTTGCATTTCTTTATCTTCCTAGGAAATAGAATAGAGTGACAGTTTGTTTGGTCAAATGGGCTTCAAAGCATGTTGATAGATGGGATATTGATGGGAGGGATAGATTACCTCTTGATTATCTTGAGACTTTAGAAGGGCTAATGATGGAGGACAAGATTGTGTAGAGGTGGTGTTGATGTCTTCTTTTGGTGTCATTTTTTGTTGTTTCTTTCTTGATGAGCTTGAGGCCTATACTTTGTATCTCTGACTTTTGCAGAATAAATTTTTATCCCTTTTTTTAAAAAAAAAACTATATTTTTATTTAATATAATAAAATATTTATAATACTTGTCTTTATTATTTATATTATATAATAAAATATATTCATTTATAATAAGAGAATTAATTAATGATATATAGTAAAATATGTTTAGTTATAATAATTTATATTATATAAAATATTAAACATGTTTATTTGCATTGGTTTGTATTTTATATTCTAAAGTAAATTAATGATTTATAGTTGAAGAATTATTAGAAAACATGTATACAATTTAGTAATAAAGAATATATTTATTATAATAATATACATCCAATTTCAATTTTTAAAATCTAATTATTAAATACATTATTCCTTCTATTTTGTTATCTTTCTTCTTTATGATCTCTTTATATTCCCCTCTATAATCTAGTGCATAATTTTACTAATGACATACCAAAGAAAAATAATATTTAAAATTATAATAAAAGAAATCTTCTCTTTTGAAAAAAGTTAGATCTTGCTTTATGACCATTGTTAAATAATTTAAATAACAAATTGTAAAATTAGATCTAAATTACTATTTTATTTTTTTATAGATTAATTAAAGATATATTAATAACTTTAATGTAGTTACTATTAATTTTAATGTTAATTATTTTGAAAAAAAATAAAAAATAATAATTTAATTTAAAATTATATAAATTATATTAGAAGTACTTGAAATATAAATGTAATATAATTTAAATTATATATTTAGTATAATATAAAATATATTGACATGGAACAAATATATTTTATTTTATTTTATATTAATTTTAAATGTAGTATTAATAATAGTATCCAAAACCCACCTAAACTATGAAAATTAAATAGTAAGGGAGGGTCCCATGAGGGGGTTTAAACTCTATTTTTTAAGAAGAGGGTGATCTTATGAACAAAATTTTGTTTTTCTACGAGATTATTTGGAATCTTCTCCTTCAAAATATGACCTCCTACTTTTTAGCATTGCATATTTAAGCTAGTGAAAAAGGGGTGCGGCTAAAAATTGTCCCACTAGCTTAGGAATATTTTTTGCCACTTGTAAAAAAATTAATTTTAACTTTTAAAATAATTTTGGAGAGAAATTGATTTCTACTTTTTTTAATGCACAAAATATAGAAGACAAAGTTATTATTTTCATGAGGCAAGGGTCCCATGAGGGGGGCTTAAGCTCATTTTTTGTGGAGCAAGAGGTCCCATGACAATTTTCTTTTTGGGCTACAGTATTATTTAGAATCTTTTGCACGAAAATAAGAGCTTCTACTTTTTAGATTTGTAAATTTAAGTATATCAAAATGGGGTGAGGCTAGAAATTGCCCCACCAGATTAGGAGTATTTTTTGCCATATGCCATCTATTTTTTTTCTACCAAAAATAAATTACTATACTAAAAATTTTAGAAGGAAATTTGAGCAATTTTTTTTAAAGGGTTCAATATTTATTTTGGCTTGTTTTTATATCCATCATGCATAAAAAAGATTCTTTAAATTTAGGAGTTTAAACGTTTAAGCTAAATACATTACAAAATTTATGGGACCACTAATCTTTAAATATTCTTAAAAATTCTCAGCAGACATAGCTCTATTTTTTAGGAATCCCTCTTCCATGGGACCCCAACTTGAGACCACCATCTTTCATAAATTTTAGAGCCTAAATTGTTTGTGCTGAACTAGACTATGATATTCATAGGACCACAAGCTTTAAAATATTCCTAAAAAATAGCAAGCCACTCGAACTCTATTTTTTAGGAAGCCCCTTCTATGGGACCCTAGCCTAAACCCATCTAAACTATAACATTAAAAATACTAAGCATTAAACTTTTTAAAAAACATCTTAATATTTTGTTTTGTACCATTATTTTTCCTTTCTTTAGAGAAGTGGAAATCCAAAAAGAATGAATGCATGATTGTGAGGTGGTTGTGGAACAAATTGATGATAGAAAAAATAGTATGGACATTTGTTGTCCTATCAATAGTTGGATTATAACAAAGACTTTTCACCTAGGATACATGTAAATAAATGAGTGGAGAAGGAGAAAACCACACAAAAATTTAGAGAAAACCCCACAAAAAATGAATGGATGAATACGGGGAGGGAAAAAAAAGACTACAAAATCTGACAACTAACAGTATTTCAATGATCTTGCATGCTTTTTAGAGAATAAGAACCATTGATTTAAGAATTCAAGTCAAACTTCTCAAATAATAAACACCTTTGGTGTAACAACTTATATGGGAGAAAAATAGACCCCATTCAAATACACACAACAATTAATATTAGTTTAACCTTAATTAACCATAGTTTGATTTTTGATAAATATATTGGAATAAATATAAATAAATAAAATTTTGTATTGTTATTAGGGTTGATAGGTAGTTCACTTGATCAATTCTTCATATGAATCTAACATTGTAAAAATATTATTCTTGTTATCTAGTCTCCTCTAATTTGTGTTCTAGCTTTATAACTTTTGGTAGAAGTTTTTAGTTCATAACTAAATATGCAAGTGCTCTAAATGATTTGATATAAATTTAGATTTCTTCTAGCACAAACTAAAAATATTTCTAGAATGATTCTTTACTACAATGCTAAGATTTCTTTAAATGTATAGTTATAAATAAACTGAATGTCTTTAAATACCAAGGCACAATAGGGTAAAAGCATAAAGCTATGTCACACTTTTGATCCAGTCAAAAAGATTTTGGACAAAAAAGATGACGTTTGAAAATGCATGGTGTATAGGTGGCACTAGGGGTGAAAACATTTTATTTGAGAAAAAACCTTTTTGTTTAGAACCTTAAAATTAAAATTTTGAACCATAGTTAAATTTGCATGTAAAGTTTTGAGTGAAAGAGTTTTGGTTGAAAGTAAGTTATAATCATTTAACTAAAATTTTTCATGTGACTACCCATGTCACAATTTAATCCCTCTTTTGGGGAAAATTACGGAAAAAGAGTTAAAACAGAGTCTATAATCCAAAAATACATGTTTTTTTATTAGGAATTAAAAAAAGTGTATTAAAACATATTCAAAATTTTTGAAAAAATATATGGTGCACTAGAAGAGGGAATCTTTGTTGAACACGATTGAGAGGGGGGAAGGTGAATCATTTTTTTAACAATTTTAAAGCTTTACTTTAATTCAAACATGTAACCTTAAACAACAAAATGAAAGATAAATCATTCGACATCAATGCACAAGTGAACACCAGATTTACATGGAATACCCAAGGAGGGAAAAAACATGGTGAGGATAAACTCACAATATATGTAAAGTATTACAAGAGACTCATTTCTAGACTTGCAACCAAGACACATTATCTTAGTGAAAGATTATTAGGACTTGCACATTGAAGATCATTTCTTTAGGGCAAGATACAAGGACTTGCAGAGGAGAATATTGGAATTGTTTCTTGACATGTGTTGTCATTGATGTCAACATATGTTTTAGAAGATAGATTGTATCTGATGTTGTAGTAAAAATGGTTAAGATAAGAATAGGCAAAATCATCATGATTGTACAAGCTATGGATGACATGTCTGACTCTGCGAGCTTAGATGTATGTTTTAGAAGGAGTTTAGATCTTGTATCTAAGATCACGTGCATTAATTTAATTGGAAGAATAAGTTACAATAGCTTTGGTACAGACTAGTCGCAAGTACAGAAATAGACATCTATGGAAAACTTAGTTTCTAAATTTCTATGTTTACTTGGATGTGAGATAGATTCATGTCATGCACGTTCTAGTTATGGTGGAAGACTCATTGAGGAATAATTTTCCTTATTCCTTGATCGTCGTGCTCTTGGTGATGCCAACTGTAGCGTGTGACCTTGTGAAGTCTTATTTGGTGCCAACCTATGGATGGATGTGGCATGTTCTACCTTATGTAAAGATAATTTGAGGATTATGGAGTATGTTGGCCAACTAATGATTGCTATTTGCTTGTCCAAGATCTCGTGTGTATCTTGACAAGAGCTTATGTAATAATTTTTATTAGGAAAGTCCAATTTGGTTCTGACATAATAAATTATTTGTATCTTGTATAAAGGAGTGAAACAAGTGATGCGAAGTGTGTACGCATGAAAATGTGTGGATGGGAAGGTGTGGATGCAAGGACTTTTGGATGTAGAGAAGACATTATGATTATTGTACTTCACTGGAACTATTTTAGAAAAGAAGTTGTGTTAGTCAGTTCATTATCAGTTATTAGTATATTTATATACTTACATTTGGCAGTGGTTCCAGAAGGTGGGTTTAACCTTTAGAAGGTGGATTTAACCTTCACATTGGGAAATTTTCTTTGAGTGAAGAAAGGCTCATCTTATCAACTCCTAACATGGTTGCTAACTCAAAAAAAAGAGTTTTTCCTTTAACAAGGACTTTGTACTAGTTGTATTTATCTACTCCTGACAAGGAAATATACTGTAATTGAGATACTTTATTACTAGTGCGTTATATTGTGGGTTTCATCCCCACCAGGGTTTTTCCCTTAATAGGGTTTCCTCGACAACAATTCTTGGTGTTATGATCTATGTTACTTTTGAGGTTTCAGATTTGCAATCAATGTTTTGATGTGAAAATATAAATTTTATGATAAGGACATACAATTGATTCAACCCCCCTCTCAGTTGTATCTAACAATTGCTATCAGATATCTTGGTCCTCATAGAGAAAGCTGGACAACTTGAGGTGATCTGAAGATGGCTTACTATAGGAATGATAGTCCTAAACTTGATGTTGAAAATTTTGACAGTTGGAAGAACAAGATGAGGACACATTTGTTATGCCTAGGAATTGATTATTGGATGATTACAAAGAATATGGAAAATATTATTGCAGAAAGTGATTTGTCTAATTCTACTAATGATGAAAAGAAGATATTTTCTTGTTGCAAGGGAAGCTTTGATAAGAGCACTATCTGAAGAAGAATTTAAAAAGTTTAAGGAACTTGATTCGACTCATGAAAATTGGGAAATACTGGAAGAACTTTATGAAGGAGATAAGTACACCAAGCAAGAAAAGTTACAAAATTGGAAGTCAAAGATGGAAAATCTGAAAATCAAGAAGATGAAAATGTTAGAGCTTATGTTCATGGGATCTCAAAAGTTGTTATAGGGATCATCAATTTAGGAGGCACTTATATTGAAGAAGAGTTCATTGCAAATATTATGAGATCTTTGAAACCTTCTTACAAGACTAAAGTACAAGCGATTGAGGAGATTATTCCATTGACTTGGGGATTCAATAGAGAGATTTTGATAGCTAAGTTAACTACCTTTGAGGCCACAAAATTACAAGATTCAGTACCTAAGACAAAAATTACATTTAAGGAAACTATTCACAATGATAAAAGGACCTCATCAAGCCTTGCAAGCACTAGTAGAGTCAATAAATATCCCGAGCCTAGAGATTATGGATATGAACTAATGGATATAGAGGAGGAAGACATGAAGATGTATGAACTTGTTACTTTGATCGAAAGAAAGAAGAAAAGAGGTAAGGGTAAATTTGAAGTAAAATTACCTTTTAAATGTTTTTCTTGCAATAAAGATGGTCACTTTTAATCTAGATGTTCTACTAATAGATAATCACCTAGCTTGCTTGCACTTACTTGATTAGGACTCTCTGATTTCCCAATCCATCCAAGACCCTAACACTAACTCCTAGGATCTTCCAAGTCCTATTCTTTTTATTTTTAGGACTTATTCAATGCCCCCTCTCAAGGTGAAAACCTTTACTACTTCACTAGGGGATCTATCTTGTATGTGTGAACAACTTCTTGACTTCATAGATCTCCATCTTAAGGATTTTCCTGTTCCATTTCCTTGGCTACATGTTTGTAGGGGTTCAAGTGTCTTCTACCACCCTTCACAACTCCATCTTGATCCCTTTGACTTGGGGTATCAAGGTCTTGTTCATCGAGTTCAAGATTTTGGTTCAATTTGTCATTTAGGCCTATTAGCCCTCAATTAGGTCTCTCTGACCTATTTTTGGCTACTCTTGGAAAATATCTCCAAAAAACCCAATGCAAAAATCTAGGTTTCAAACACCCTTTTCATATTTCTTTGAGATTCAGTAGTTCTCCCCTCTTCAACTTGTTCGTATAGGTGATTCCTATAAACACAAGCTTATAGGGCTAATTGGGTCTCCAAGAACTAGTCAAGTGTTTTAAGCTTCCAAATGTCATCATATGGATTGTACAAGTGTAAATCTTCCTCATGGGTCTCTATAAAACCAAAAAGACACCTTCCAACCTTCTAGACTCAACACCACACTTGAACTCCTGCAATCAAACACTATTCTCAATTGCAAACTCCTAGTCAGGTTTCACTGGACTCGCCTAGGGCTTGCTTGAAAAATTAGCATATGCCACTTCTAGGCCTCCACTAGGCATATTTATACTATAAATAGGCTCCCCTAACATTTATCAAAGACCCATGACGATTGAATGTTAGGGTTTCATGTGGGATCCATTTCTTTACACACAATCCTGGACAGACTACTGAATGGCTGGATTACAAACCTATTTACAAAACTAATCGAATGCAATGAAAGAAACTTCTAACCTATGAAAAATGAAAGTAAACAATCCTAATTATAATAATCCCACACAAAGAGTCTAGATTCAATCCATTTAAATCAAATTCTATTGAAACTTCTCAAACTGTTCAAAAATACTGAAACACAATATAATTAACTAACTTCAAATCTTACCAAAATGCTTCCAACCTTGGGATTTGAGCTTCTTAGGGCTTATATAACCCCTCTTTGTAGGTGTAGGTGGTTGAGATACCGATCATGCCCCAATATTCCATCTTGTCTCGATTTGGACAATGTTGTCATACAACTTTGTAAAGTTGCAAATTTTGTCATGACAACATTTTGACAACTTTGAGAATTTTGACTTTCATCAAGTCTAATGACCTATAACCTTCATTAAATGGTGGATTAATATTATAGAATCCATTTTATGCTTATTTCCACTCTTTCCTAACCTATTTAGGTCTTTTGGCCTAAATTCCAATGCTAATCCTAAAAGGAGACCTAAAGACAAATAACTACTCTTAGACCAAACACACTTCTAGATTAGATTAAGTCTAACCTAGACCTTCTAGACACACCCTGTAGATCCAAATAGAGTCTTAACACTACCTCTAACCTGGCTAGGGTCAGTACAAGCCAAAATTGGATAGGACCTTAAGCTAAGTCCTAGGTGCTCCTACACCATGCTCCCAAACAAAAAGAACTTAAGTCATCACTGAAGTGACCAAGTTAGGATCAATTCCTAACTTCTAAAACTCTATCCCCTTGACCCAGGTAGCCTTTTCACCTTCTTTCCCTTGCCATTTTACCAAATTCTCCCAATATGTCTTATGTCAGGTCTTTTTGCTTGCTCTTGAACTCAATATCTTCTCGACCTTGGGCATTGTTGTAGATGGTAACTAAAGTGATTCTACTCCATTGATTACCTCTATGAGACTTTGAATTGCATTGGGAATTGGACCATTATAGTGTACTAGGTCTGCTACATTGAATATAGGAGACAGTCCTATGTTTTTAGGGAGCTCCACTTTATATGCATTATTGTCATACTTAGCCAGAATAACATAAGGTCCCAACCTTCTCATTTGTAACTTGTTGGGTACTCCCTTCTGTAACCTTTTCTTTTTCAAGTGCACCATGACAAGATATCCTACTTGGGATTGAATATATTTCTTCTTCTCATAAACTTTATTCTTGATTTTTGTAGTGTTCTTTGTCAATGACTTCTTGACTGAATCATGGACTTCTTTCATTGAAAAGGCAAAGTCTTCTACATACCCACTCCTTGTAGATCCTTCACCTAACTCTCTAAGCTCAAGAGAAACTCTTGGATGTATTCCATAAACAACTTCAAATGGGCTTCTTCCAATCGTCTTGTTGACTATGTCATTGTAAGCATATTCATCTTGTGCCGAGATTTGGTCCCAAGTCTGACCATATTCCTTAGTGAGGCATCTCAGAAGGTTTCCTAGGGTCCTATTAACCACCTTGGTCTGACCATCAGTTTGAGGATGGTATGCAGACCCAAAGGATATATTGGTGCCAAGCTTGTGCCATAGTGTCTTCCAAAAATGACTGAGAAATTTGGAGTCTCTGTTTGATACTATGTTGAGGGGTTTTCCATGAATCCACACAACTTCCTTGCAAAATAGTTGAGAAATTTGAGTAGCATCATGGATGGTCTTACAAGGTAAAAAATGTGCCATCTTACTAAATCTATCCACTATAACATAGATGCTATCATACTCTTTTTTTTCCTTGGTAAGCTTACCACAAAATCCATGCTAAGACACTCCCATAGTCTACTAGGAATGGGGAGAGGTTGATAGAGTCTCACATTGGAGGATGTGACCTTGGCCTTTTGGAAAACAACACAAAATTCTACATACCTCTTGATATCTTGCTTCATCTTAGTCCAATAATAGTACCTTTGCACTAAATCTTGAGTCTTATTGACTCCAAAATGTCCACTAAGGGCTCCATTATGCTTTTCTTGAATCAAAATTTCCCTCATGGACCCTCTAGGAACACAAAGCTGACCCCCTCTAAAAAACAAGTCATTCTGTAAAGTGTAATCAGAGAAATCACCATGAAAGTGATTTTGGTGTTCCTTACATACCCTTTAGGCCTCTGCAAAGTCTCCATCCTCTAAGTATAGGTCTTTGAAGCTATCAATTCCTATGCTTTTCAATTTAACCTCTTGTACTATCATGACTGTCCTTCTTAGTGCATCAACAACCTTGTTTTGTTGCCCCTTCTTGTGTTTAGTTGTGAATGTATATGATTTCATATACTTCACCCATTTCATATGTTTAGGAATGATTTTATCTTGTGAGTTTAGGAAACTTAGGGCTTGGTTTTTTGTATAGACCACAAATTCCTTAGGAAGGAGATAGTGTCTCCACTTCCTTAAGGCTTACACTAGAGCATACAAATCCAAGTCATAGGATGAGTAGTTCCTCATCTACCTCAGCATGAGTAGTCCATGAATGTATTGGAAATGTTTTAACAAAGCATAAAGATTATCACAAAATAGAGACAATAAATTGTCTCATCATCTACCTCCTAACAAAAATAATGCTTGTCCTCAAGCATTACATTTTCTGGCTATAGATCTAAAATCACCAACACTTGTCTTTCCCTTCTCCCCACTCTTAAAAGTATAATAGAATCCTCTTGTGCTTGCCCAATAATCTATACAAGGTTCCTCCTGCAGATGGTCTAGTCTGGTGGCATTGATATCATACAGTGGCCATAAGAGCATTGGTAGTTGGAAAGACAGGGGAATCCATAGTTCTCTTCTAGTCTGCCTCCCTAACTGCATAGACCTAGTTTCTCTATTCGTAGCTGCTTCAAAATTGATTGGGCTATGTGGCTCTGATTTCTTAAAGGCCTCTGGTAACCTATTCCATCTACTCCTTACCCCTGTAAGAGCTCTCTAAAATGAAAAATAGGGTAACCCTTGACACTCCTTGTAAACCCTATCTTTGAGTGCAAAGATCTTTTCTCTGATTTTAGGTTTCGGTCTTCCATAGGTTAGGTTAAGCCAATCTCTTAGGAGGACATCAGGTTTTCTCAATTCAACCCTTAAGGGTAATGGTTAAGACTCTTCCAGGTCTCTATAGTTATTCAGATGCCTATCATAATTTCCCTCATTATGCATCCATAACATTAGGGCTCTCAAATGGATATCACCTATGTAAAGCAAAGGATTCCATTCAATTTCATGAGGAATGAAAAAATTATGCAGATAGAGCTTGTAGAGTAAGTTATGTTTCCATGAAGGAAGGGTCTGGTATAATCCATAAAATTCTTGAGCTAATTTAAACTCACAGTCTATATCCTTCATAGTCATCATTAGCTGAAATAAGAGGAATTGCTCTTTCAAATAGATGGCATAAACTCTGGGAGGCGGTCTACAGCTATGACCTGATTAGCTAGTTTGAGAGCATGGTCCATTTGTTTCTTTTGTTTCTTTACATGTTCCTTAAGAACTTCTATCTCCTCTTGCTTCTCATCTATCTCTTTTTGCATTCTGTTTCTTTCTTGTTTCCACCAATTTTTTGGGAAGACAAACTGGTTATATAAACTGAAGAGGATAGATTGTATTGTTGGAGGGCCAAATTCTTGCAACTAGGTGCTCTGTTTTCTCTTTTCCTTAGAAGCATGTTCAAAAATATTTAGTAAACCATGTTGCTTTATAAGGCACAAAAGACATAGGGAATAAACAAGGTTTGGTGGAGGAATCATTTGGACATCTTCAACAATCTTTTCTTGTACTACATTAGGGTTTTCCTTAGGTGCACCTAGATCATCATGTGATATGTTATCATAGGGTTCTTGCAGATTTTGGGGTTCTTGCAAATTTTGGGGAGATGAAGTTACTTCTATTTTCTTAGGGGAATTATCAAAAATATACTCAACATAAGGCTCTATGGTAGGTCTTGCTAATGGAACACTTGGGTTTTCTGGGGAAATTGGAGACACTTGTCCTTGCATCTGAGGACTTCTACACATAGTTGTTTCCACAACCTCTACAGTCTTCTTTTTGACCTTTTTGCTACAAAAACAAATGCTGCAGGATTCGACCTTTTTCTTTTACTTTTTGGAACCGCAGGGTTTTTGAACTTCACTTTTAGGGTTAGGGGTTTTTTCTCCAATTTTCCATTTTCCTTCCCTTGTGAAAGAAGTAGAAACATTAATTTTTGGAATGGGTGAAGGTATATTTTCTTGAAGTAATTCCAATTCTTTTTCTTGTGTAGCTGTTTCCACAATGGGCTTAGAAGGTTCTGCATCATTTTCTAGGAGTTGCTCAACAAGGTCAACCTGAGGTTGCAATGTTTTATGCTGGACAAATTTTGACCATGCTAAGGGAGAGACATCCCTAAGGGATTTTTTTACTAGCAATTTAATTTGGGCATGGTGGGTGATAGAATTTGCATTCCCTTTTTGAGTCTCCTCAGTGCTAATACTTAGCATATTATACAAGAAATTAGGGACATTTACTGGTAGACTATACCTTATGCAGCTAAGTAGCTTAAAATGATGAGCATGAAAATTTTAAAATATTCCCTCACATGTTAGGTACCTGATAATATGTGTTGCTAGATTGTTGTATGGTGGAAGAAGAGACATTCTTTTGCACCCTTGCTTGCTAATCTCTAGAGGAGGATCACTTGGAATGGAAAACTGGGCTCATGATGACCTACCATCATGTTCATTGGGGTAATGCTCCCCAATTACTGGTAATCTAGTGACCTCTGCTATTCTTTCTTCTATCGCAAAAACTGTTAAACCCCATATGATCGTCTGTCCTTACTCAAAAGTATTCATAAACTCAGCTGCCACTTCTTCATTAAAATATGATAATTACATAAAATAACCCAACCAACCACATGCATTAAACCTCCTAACTGCTTCAATGTCTGCAAGTAAAATGCCATGATGCACTGGCTCACATCTCTGCAACTATCCACCCAATTGTTTTCAATGTTCTTCCTCCAAATTTTTGCTCACCAATTCCTCTGTTTAATCTTTCAATCCCTCTTGTTATGCAAATACCTGATTTCTTTTCGAATTTCAAATGCCCTTCTTGAAAACACAAACCTTTCTCTTGAAATTCCTCTATTATTTTTAGGATGAAACAATAATAATGGAATTTTAACAGAGGACATTATAACTTTAACTATGAGTTTCCACACAGTTTAATTATAATCTTTTTTAGGTCACATCAATTTCAGAAAATCAAGAATTATTCAGGATTTGTAGTATGGAAAATGTGTGAGAATAAAGGAAATTAATTAAACAAGGCCTAAGTACAACTTTGAAATGACAAAGAAGTGACAAGGATAGCTTAGTAATGAGATTATAACTTAATACACTTCCCCCGGCCCCTACTAAACAATTACAAGTGTCCACACTTGGCACATTCGGCATGGGATGGGGAACTAGCATAATGCCTTAATGATATATTTATTGCAGTACTAAATATAATTTCCAAAATCTATGTTCTAAAAGTGAGTAGAGATTTAAAAATTTGTACTTGGTAGTTGATTACCATATGCATGAAATAAAAGGTGGTGAATGGGTTGGAAAGAAGAATAAAGAAAAGTGAATGGAGAAGTGGACTTCATATGGCATGAAGTTTTAGTATGGTCTTACTTTGAGGGCATTCTATTTTGAAGCTGCAGGAAGAAGGTTTTCACCTTCTACTGCAGTAAGTGTTACCTATTGCGTTGTTGAAGTGTTATTGTGGAATTGCTATAGGAAGTCATCCTTTGTTTGGGGTTGGTGATACAGGGGCACCCGATGTCTGTTGACAATTAGTTTGAATTGCAATGGATCTATTGTGGTCAACTGGACTGCTCCATTGTCGAAGACATATTCAATTGCATAAGGTCCCAGCCATCTGGTCTATAACTTTTCTTGAATTTCTTTGAATGTGGAATCATAAAATAATGCCCAATCACCCACATGAAACCTTTTTCTCTTAATATGAGAATCATGCCACCTCTTCCATTATTTTTGTACTAGCTCTGTGCACTCCAATGTGGATTTACACATTTCATCAAAGGAATTGAGGTGTAGAAGGCATTCTTTCTGTGTTGCATGAAGATTGATGTTTAATTCCAATGTTGTATGAAATGTCTTGTGCTCGAATTCTATTGGTAACATTTCTGCCTTCGCATATACTAATTCAAATGGGGTGAATCCTGTGGTTGTCTTCCAGGTTGTGTGGTAGGCCTAGACTACTTCTGTGAGTTGGCTACTCCAATCTCATCGGTGCAGGTGAATCATTTTTGTTAAGATGGCTTCAATTTCTTTGTTTGTGACCTCTACTTGACCATTTTCTTGAGGATGGTATGGGCTAGAATTCCAGTGCTAGATATCATATTCCTTCATGAGTTTAGTTATCAAATTAGATATAAACTATGATCCTTGGTCAGTTACAAGTTCTCTTGGCACTCCATAATGGGTGAAGATGTCCTCATACAAAAACTTTGCCACCTTTTAATCTCGTGCATGCTGCATGGCTTTTACTTCCACCCATTTGGTTAGATAATCCATGCATACCAGTATGTAGGATTTCCCATTTGAAGGAGGATCTATTAGACCAATGAAATCCATTCCCAATTTGTCAAATGGTGTTACCACCACTTGTGGATTTAAGAGAATTTCATCTGATTTGGTGGGACGACCCATTCTCTGGCATTTGTCACATTTTCTTGTATAACTGGCTGCATCCTTGTGAAGTGTTTTCCAATACTAACATGTTGTTAGGATCTTCAGAGTTGTCCTCTTGGCTACAAAGTGGCCTCCACATGGCTCATCATGAGAAGCGTGGAGTATATCATATGTCTCATCCTCTCACACACACCTTCTCATGATTTGGTCTGGTCCAATATAAAATAAGGTGTTGCCAATCTTGGAGAATTGGAAACTTTTCTCAACAAGCATTCGTCTGTCCTTTGGAGAGAAATGTGGGGGCATTTTACTAGCTGCAAGGTAATTAGCTATGTCATCATACCATGGGTTTTTGACATCAATATGAAATAGGTGTTCATTAGGGAATGTATCATCAACCATAGTAGTGTCTAAGTCAGCATTCTAAATTTTGGATTAATAGTCAACCACTACATTTGCCTTCCCTGGCTTGTCAATAATGGTTATATCAAATTCATGCAAAAGAAGAAGCCATCTTGCTAACCTACCTATGATGGTAGGTTTTTTCATTAGATACTTGATTACTGCATGGTCAGTGTGTACAAAGATGGGGTAACTTGTTACATAATGGTGGAATTTCTTTAAGGCATAAACTACAGCCAGTAGTTCTTTTTCAGTTACTGTGTAATTTAATTTTGGTCCATGTAGGCTCTTACTGATATAGTAAATGGCATTTTCAAGGTTACTAGGCTTTTGTCCTAACACAACACCTATTTCATAGTCTAAAGCATCTGTATGTTTGTGAAATGGGAGAGACCAATCAAGTCCTTTAAGGATTGGAGTAGTTGTTAGAAGTGACTTGGGCTACAGGAAGGAGTCATCACAAGCTGATGTCCATATAAAATTGACCTCTTTGGTAAGCAAGGTGTATATAGGACTAGCTATTTGATTGAAATTATGAATAAAATGCCTGTAATAGCCAGCGTGTCCTAAGAAAGATCTTATATCTTTTTTTTTAGTAGGTGTGGGTAATGTGAGAATTACCTCAATTTTGGCCTGGTCTACTTGGATTCCTCCTGCTGAGATGAAATGTCCAAGTACGATGTCTTCCTACATCAGCATAAAAAATTTCTCACTGTTGAGAGAGAGATTGTGTTCCTTGCACCTAATCAGTACCTTTTCTAGATATTGTAGAGCTTCTTCAAAAGTGACCCCAAATTCTATAAAATCATCCATGTATATCTCTATGCAATCATGTGAAATATCAGCAAAAATACTAATTACAACCCTCTAGAATGTTGCTGGAGCATTACAAAACCCAAACGGTAGGACATAATATGCATAAGTTCCCCAAGGACATGTGAATGTCATCTTCTCTTGGACCTTTAGAGAAATACTAATTTGATTGTATCCACTGTATCCATCAAGAAAAGAAAAATACTTTTTACCAGCTAAAGTATCAAGTACTTGATCAATGAAAGGTAAGGGGAAATGATCTTTCTTTGTGGCTTTGTTTAATTCCCTATAATATACAAAAATTCTCCATTTACCCCCCTTTTTAGGCACTATGGCCAAGGGTGATACCCATTTACTGTCAGAGATCAGATATATAAAGCCAACATCTAGTAGCTTTTGTAACTCTATTTTGACTATCTCTCTCAATGCTGGGTTAATCCTCCTCTGAGACCGGCAGAGTGGTAGACTTCCTTCATTGGTATTGTTGGTGTAATTAAATATTCCTGATTACTCTTAACTTAATCTTACTTAGGTTAATGCATTGCATAGTAGTTAGTGATTGAGACACCTAGGAGTGTGCACCTCATTCAAGCACATGGTGTAGGAGAAATTCCACTTTTGGTGTGATAGTTGTCTTCACATACCTCATTGTGTGTGAGATCCACCTTTTGTGCTCTTATCACATTATCATCCCAATCCATTGCACATACTTTATTGCATAATGGAGGATGATCCACATTTGGTGGACATATGATTACACCTAGCATAGGTAATAGCTTATCAACTCCTTATCATTGTCTCTTATCTCCTTTCCTATATAAGGAGGACTATTATGTACATTTTAATCATGTCCATGATCAATAATATCATTCTTGCATCTTAATGCAATTGTCTTGCCAATCTCTTGTGGAAGTTATCTTGGTCTTGCATTTGATCTTGGGGGTGTTGTAGAGTCACCTAAAACTCTAACATGGTATCAGAGCTCTCAAGGTGTGAAGACCTCTTCTCAAGAAGTGCAATCTTGGTTTGATTCAATTGTGGGTGTAGAATAAAGGTATTTGGACATCACCATTGCATAGTCTATTTGGAGAAAATTTGGGGTTTTGTATTTTGTGGCTTTCTATTGTAGGTCAATATTGGTGCTTGCTGGTGCAAATCAGAGGTTGCAATCATATTAAGGAGGTCCAAAAACCCCTAAATCAAATTTTATTTCATCCAAATCAGACACCCAAGGTCAAATCTAGAGCTATTTGAATTTTGGAAGTGCGGCGGCGACGATTTAGAAAAAATAATTTTAGAAGCAATTTTCAAACATCGATATCTCAGTCATCTGGACTCCTTTTTTCGAGCAATTTCTTTTGTTTTGGGGTAGAATTTCATGATCTACACAATGGTTCAGGTGGTTTTTGATCTCTTTTCCTAATTTTTTTTGAAAATCACAAATCTCAGTGTTTGCAACTTCCAAGGCCTCATTTGAGCTCATATGAACTCCTTTTTAGGTGAAATTTTTTTTGAAAGTGCATAATTTTTTTTGTATTTTCTAGATCTAGAATAATATTTTAGTGACTATGACCAGAAACTATACTTTCAGAAATTGGCTTAGTTTTTTCATTTGTAATGCATAAGCCTTAGCTTGGTCTTTTGCATAGTGACCTATCTATTATAGCCTAATTAGGGAGTGTAATAATTTGTTGATCTCAATTTGTAATGAGAGAAGTGTATCATTAATGTAATCATGGGTCATGAAACACATCCTGCAGTAGTACTTTTGACTAAGGATAATTATGAGTAATGGGAAAAAGGAATCATCACACATTGTAGATGGTTTAATCTCTTGCCTCATCTTTATGGACTCATTCTTGAGCCAAAGTCACAGGGGAAGCAATATGTTTGGGGAGAAAAGAATGCTCATATTATAAATTTGATTATTGGTAGCATCAGTTTGTGTCTCTTCTATGACATCTACCCCAAATTTAGAGGTGTTCAATGTCCATACATAATTTGGACAATCATTTGGGAGATTTTTGGTGAGCCACATGTTCCTCCATTCCTAGATGATCTTGCTTCAGATTGCCTCATTCCTCTTGATGATGCAGATAATATTCCCTATGATGATTATACTTTAGATGCAATTGAAGAATTTGCAGCAATTGAGAGTGAGGATGAT
This sequence comes from Chamaecyparis obtusa, assembly GCA_027943335.1. NCBI lineage: Eukaryota > Viridiplantae > Streptophyta > Pinopsida > Cupressales > Cupressaceae > Chamaecyparis > Chamaecyparis obtusa. Next base: position 1,197,050 of record BSBK01007603.1, on the reverse strand, counting down.
CCAGTGGCTCCTCCTGTAGCTCCTACTTCTCTAGTTAAGATCACACAATCATATCTTGTTGGTGATTCCAGTGATTCATTGCAAGAGATATCTATTTGTCTTCCTGATTGGGATTCTTACTTGCCAGATATTGGTTCATTATTTGTGGAGTCTCATATTTTAGAATTGGGAGACATACTTGAGGGGGTTTCTCTTCTCTTTGATGATGGGTTTCATCACAGTTGGAGATACTTCTTCACATTCTTTGGAGATTGACATTCTTCATTCTTCTTCTTCACTTGGTTTGTCACATGATGTGATAGATTCTTTGAGATTGGAGAGGCCTATTCAGTCTTCAAAGATGCATATTTGGAGACCTTCTTTCTTTCATTTGGATATGGACTAGTTCATGGCATCATCATCATACTTCATTTGGATTCCACTTCCTAGTTCCTATCCAAAATGGGAACCACACCTACATTTGTACTTGGTATATCTTCTTCCCAAGGGGAGAAATGTTGTTTGTAGTCATTGGAATATACTTTGTCTTCAAGAACTCACCATTTTTGTAGGATATTCTTCATTATGGGGGGGATATCATGTCTCCAACTATCCTTCTTATGGGGGGATAATTATTTGTATATACATGATGTATGTAGTTCTTGGGGGGTCTTGAGCACTCCATCCATCCATGCATCTTGTTTTCTTCTCTCTTTTTGGGGGAGGGTTTTTCCCATGAGGTTTTCCCTCTTTCTCCACTTTATGAGAGTTATTCATTTTGTAAATGGGTACCTAACATGGCCTAGTAGCCGGGACCCATCTTGCATTGTGAGTTTAAGTGCATTCCCCTAAGTTGCATTTAAGGGGGGGTGTTGGTGTAATTAAATATTCCTAATTACACTTAACTTAATCTTACTTAGGTTAATGAATTGCATAGTAGTTAGTGATTGAGACACCTAGGAGTGTGCACCTCATTCAAGCACATGGTGTAGGAGAAATTCCACTTTTGGTGTGATAGTTGTCTTCACATACCTCATTGTGTGTGAGATCCACCTTTTGTGCTCTTATCACATTATCATCCTAATCCATTGCACATACTTTATTGCATAATGGAAGATGATCCACATTTGGTGGACATGTGATTACACCTAGCATAGGTAATAGCTTATCAGCTCCTTATCATTGTCTCTTATCTCCTTTCCTATATAAGGAGGCCTATTATGTACATTTTAATCATGTCCATGATCAATAATATCATTCTTGCATCTTAATGCAATTGTCTTGCCAATCTCTTATGGAAGTTATCTTGGTCTTGCATTCGATCCTGGGGGTGTTGTAGAGTACATATATAAATCCTATGAGTAAAAAGTGTGGGGCTCATTCCCTTCATGTCCCCATAGTCCCATGAAAAGGTTTTTTTCATGTGTTTTTAGGAGTTTGTTTAATTGCTCCAACTGCTGTGAGGCAAAATTGTTATTAACATGAAGGTTATAACCCTTGGAAAGCTCAATAGTAGTGGTAAGGTTAAGAATGGATACTTCAAAGATAGGATTGGTAAATACTTCACAGGGTAGTAACTGATGGATAATATTATGTTTTGATGGCAAAACATAGACCTCAACATGGTCCTCATAGGTAGTTAACTCCAACACAGAGCTCTCAGAAATGTCTTTAATCACAATACAATCATTATTTAGGATTCTCCTAATCACTGCATCTTCCTCTTGCAACTTCAAAAAATACTGCCTATGTAACATCATGAGCTAAGCCATAGAGTTTAACTCTTCTTCCCCATCTCCTAAATATGGCCATATAGGGGTGCTTAAATATGGCTGGGGTTGAGTTGGAAGATATAATGCTAGTTTCTTAGTTGCTTGCCCATCTGAAATTGTCATGTTCCCTGATCTAAAACTAATGTTCGCATCATTTGTTGCTAACCATGGTCATCCTAGAATAACAGGGTAACCAAAAAGATTTACCTTGGGTGATAAAATCATGAAATCAATAGGATATTCCCAGGAGTCTAGGGAAACTATTATGTCTTCTATCATCCCATCAGGGGTGATAGTAGAACTATTTGCCAATTGAAAGATTGTTGGAGTAGTTTGCAATCCTTCTATACTCAGTTTATTCATAGTATCCTTAGTCATTACATTAATGGCAGTGCCTAAGTCTATTAAAGCATTTTTGAAAACTGACCATTAATGATAATATTAACAACATGGCTCCCAGGATCAGAATATTTTGGAATTACAAGCTTTCCCAACATGATATCAGCTAGTTGTCCTATAACATGAACTATTTTGGGATCCATTTTCTTTCATCTAGGATTTTTCAGACAAGCTTCCTTGATTGATTTTCCATAGATAGGAACATCTTTAATGGCTTGAAACAAAGGAATTTGGACATGCATACTTTTTAGTTGGTCAAGGATATCAAACGGTTGGTCTTCTTTGGGTATAGGTTTTTCTAGGCTAAGCCTCTAAGGAAAATGAGGTTTTACTGATGTTTGAACATTAGTTAGATTGGAGACATTAGCTGGGGGAACTATATTTGGCAAAGCATTCTCTGGAAGTGGTACTGATGTTGTAGGAAGGTCTAGCACTTCCGTGATAAGAGGGGGTTCAGGTGCAGGCAAGGTAGTACCCGATCTTAGGTGTATATCAGCTATGTTCAGTCCATAAGCAGGTGGTGTAGGGCACCTCCCACCTTTATGAGTTAATGATTATTTTAGGGGTCTTAGGAGTTTGTTGTGAGTTCTGGAATAAGGACCATTGGTTTGGAACCATTAATATGATTGTAAGAGCCAAATGAGCTCAGGAAGTGTTAGTGATTCATTTGGTCTAAATGGCCTAGAAAAGTCCCAAATAGATAGGTTTGGTTAGAAATAGTCTAAATAAGGTCTTAGAACCTTAAATGTCTTTACTTTGGACTTAGGAGTCATAACTCATCATTGAGTTGGCCTAAAGGTCAAATGGAACACCTTGGCAAAAAGTTGCTAAGAAACTTTGCACAGTTGCTCAAGCAACTTTTGCAACTTTTTGAAAAGATGCTCACATGGTGGTTAAGTTGGTTGTAACCACTCATGCTCAATATATGAGCATGAGGATGATGGATTTTGATGGTTAATGAGATTTTGGATTGAAACTTTACTTCTGACACCCTGTACGGATGACTGTAACTGCATTTCATTAGTTTAGCACTGTTTCTTTGCTACTATATGGCTGTGTACGGATCGACATAGGTGATTGGGTACCATGGAAGTGTAGTGTTTCCTTTTAGCTTTCATGTTCAGTAGATAGCTTGATTTCAAGTGTTTTTAGTGTAAAGTTAGAGGATTTTTTAGGTCACTGGTTTGACAGAGTCAAAACAGTGCTACCTAGTTAGAAATGGCTCTAACCTAAAATCCCTCTGGTGGAATTGACTAAAACTATGGGGGAAGTAGGGTTAGGGTATGTAGATAGGGTTTTGGTTTTCTTTATTTTTTTTTCAATGGATTTCATAGGCCATAAGTCAAGCCCTATGGATGACTGGTGAATCCAAGTGAGCCAGGACAGGGTGAACAAAGAAGTGGATCGAGCACCCATGACCTTTTGGGGAAGACTAGTGGCATTTCTAGATGCACTGGATAGTCTCCTAAAAGGATTAGAAGGTGGAAGGAGGGGAATCAAAGATTAGAGACAAGTTTAACAATTATTCATGCTGACTAGTCCAGAGGCCTAATTAATAGGCTATAATCTAGGGCTTGCAAAAAACTAGGGTTCTAGGTGCTTTCAGAGGTCAGGATTTTGGATTTTGATAGTATAGGTGGATGTCTTGAAGATTTAAAAAAAAAATTTGGAGTCATTTGGGGATTTTGGAAGCATTTTCCCAAAGATGGTGAAAATAGACCTACTAGGAATCAGGCAATTATGCCTCCTAGTGAAATGGTAACCAATTGGATTGGTAAAGGGTCTTGGAGTATTGGGATGAGTGCAGAATGACCTAGGATGAGCCAAGAAGGGTGGTAAGAGTCTTGGTTAATGTGTGAGAAGATCCTATGCAGAGGATTGGAATTCTAGAAGGAGTTCTAGTGGGAAAACTAGGCTTTTGATCAACTAGTTGGACTAGTTAGGCCTAATAACTTTGGAATCTTCCAAAGACCAACTATACCTTGGAGGAGAATTTGGGAGAGAGGGTCTTGGAGATCCTATTTGAAGGAATATTCAACAAAGAGAAACCTTTGGATGGTTGAGTTAACCAAAGAATCATCTTGGAGAGAGGAAAAGTTCTAGAGTACCAAACCCTCTACATCAAAGTGGTATTAGAGTGGGAATTTCTTGAAGGTTGTGTATGTCTGAAGGGGAGGAGACTCAAGAGGTTGACAGCATGCCTCCAAAGGAAATGAGTAAAGGTGCCATAGTGGACTTAGTCCAAGAGTTGTTGGCAAAGGAAAACTTGACAAAATCAAAAGGGAAGAGGATCACTAAATGGGGTGATGAGAGTGAAGATGAAAATGAAAGTCAGATAGGGGAGACTTCTAGAAAGGGTAAAGAAACAATTGATGATAAGGAAAAGGTTTTCTTGCATGCATTCAAGTCCCTTAACAAGGATAGCATGGAACACATACCTTACTATAGTGGCAGTTTGAATGGAGAAGAGTTGTTGGATTGGCTAGAGGTCATAGATAATCAATTTAATTACAAGGAAGTGGTAGAGGAAAAGAGAGTTAGCTATGCCAAATCTAGGCTCAAAGGATCTACATTGGTGTGGTGGAACATGATGCAGGATGATAGGATAGCTAATGTGAAGAAGAAGATAGTTTCATGGGAGAGGATGAAAATCAGATTGAGGGCACAATTCTTGCCTACTAATTATGAAATCCAGATGTACCAAAAGTTGCAGAACCTAAGACAAAAGGAGATGACAATGAGTGCTTATACTGAGGAGTTCCATAAACTAAGCCTAAGGGATAGAATACAAGAAGATGAAATGGAGAAGGTGGCAAGGTACCTTAATGGGTTAAGACAAGGGATACAAGATGAGATTAGCATGATGGCTACTGATGGTATGCACAAGTGTTTTCAATTAGCCTTGAGAGTAGAGGCTAAGGCTAGGAGAAGGAATGACTTCCATAAAAGAGGAAGAGGTGGAAACAATAACAGAGGTTTCAAAGGCAGGAACAACTATGGTAGAGGACAAAGCCCTAATAGAAAAGAGGATAATCAATATATGGATAACAATGGTGGCAATCAGTTTAGAGGATCTTTTTAGAGAGGGGGATACAAAGGAAGAGGGCCTCCTAGAGGTAGATTCTAGTCAAAAGGGAGGTCTAATTCAGTCTTTACTGGTAGATGTTATAACTGCAACCAAGTGGGTCACACAATGGGTAGGTGTCCTAAAAAGGCTACTTCATCTTCAATGGGGGAAAGAAGGAATCAGTTGGTACAAGAGGATGACACACAAAGTGTCAATTCTCCCATTTCCAAGGTTAGACCAATATTGGATGGAGAGAATTTGATGTCGAGAAGAACTTTGCTGAAAGTTCCTAGCACCATAGAGCCACCACAAAGGAAGAACTTGTTCAATACAACTTGTAGGTCTCATGGGAAGATTTCCAAAGTTATAGTGGAATTTGGATCCACTAAGAATATTCTATCTACAAAGATGGTAGAAAAACTACAATTAAGAAGGATACCTCATACCACACCTTATATTAAAGTTTCATGGTTGAACAAGGGTCAGCAAATAGTAGTAGATGAACAAACCTTGGTAGAGTTTGAGATTGGTGAGTATAAGGACATGGTCCTATGTGACATATTGCCCATGGATGCATGTCATCTACTCCTAGGACACCCATGGAAATATGATGTTAAGGCTATCCATGAGGGTGAGAAGAACACCTATGTCATCACCAAACTAGGAAAGAAGTTTCAAATGGATCCATTGCAACAACCTCATGAGGAGAAGCATATGGGAACTAGTGCTATGCTTTTGAGTGGAAAAGAGTTTCTTAAGGTTATGAAGAAGGATAAAGAGGTTTTTTGCGTAGTGGTACTAAAGCCAAAAGAAGAGGCTAAGGAGAAGGTTAGAATACCCTTAGAAGTACAAACCTTGTTGGATAAGTATCATGAGATAGTGGACAATGGGTTTCCAAGTGCATTGCCACCCACGAGGGAAATAAGCCATAAAATAGACTTCATACCTGGAGTAAAATTTCCAAACAAAGCAGCATACAAAATGACACCAAGCCAAAATGCAGAGATAGCTAAGAAAATCCAGGATTTGTTGGATAAGGGGTTGATAAGGAAGAGTTTGAGTCCTTGTGATGTACCCACTATCCTTGCACCAAAGAAGGGTGGAATATGGAGGATGTGAATTGATTCAAGGGCCATCAACAAGATCACCATTAGGTATAGATTCCCAATGCTAAGAATTGAAGACTTGTTGGATAACTTAGGGGGTTCATGCTACTTCTCCAAGGTGGATTTGAAATGAGGCTACCATCAAATCAGAGTTAGGCCTAGTGATGAATGGAAGATAGCCTTAAAAACCAATTGAGGGGCTGTATGAATGGCTTGTGATGCCATTTGGCCTAACCAATGCCCCTAGCACATTCATGAGGCTCATGAATGAAGTATTGGAAAACTTCAGAGGTAAGTTTGTAATAGTTTATCTTGATGACATTCTGATTTTTAGTAGGTCTAAAGAGGAACACATGGAGCATTTCGAGCAGGTCTTGAGGAGGCTGTACGAAGAGAAGTTTATGATCAATCAGGACAACTGTGTGTTCTTGAAAACTGAATTAGTTTACCTTGCTTTTGTGGTTGCTAATGGCTACATGAAGATGGATCCTGATAAAGTTAAGGAAATCTTGGATTGGCCTACACCTAAGTCCATAGGGGATGTTAGAAGTTTTCATGGTTTGGCATCATATTATAGGAAATTTGTGAGGAATTTCAGTCATGTGTGTGCACCTATCCTCAACACCATTAAAGGTAGAATCAAGTGTCAATTCAAATGGACTGAGGTAGCTAATAAAGGGTTTGAAATGTTGAAGGAGAGAATTGCAGAGTTACCTAGCTTAAGGTTCCTTGATTTTAATCAGTTGTTTGTGGTTGAATGTGATGCTAGCAAGCTAGCCATTGGAGCAATGTTAAGCCAAGAGGGACATCCTATGGCATTCTTCTCTAAGAAGTTGAATGAATCCAAACAAAAGTACTCCATCTATGATTTGGAGTTGTATGCAATGGTGCAAGCCCTCAAAAAGTGGAGAGATTATCTCCTACCAAGGGAGTTTGTGGTCTATACAGACAATCATGCCCTTATATTCTTGAATGGGAAAGACAAGTTGAACCAAAGACATCTTAAATGGGTTGAATCCTTACAAACCTACACCTTTGTGATCAAGCACAAGAAGGGAGTTAGTAATAAAGTTGCTGATGCTCTTAGTAGAAGGGTGTTAACTATTCAGGAAATTCAGTTACAAAGTGTGAGTATGGAAGATTTGAAAGGCCTCTACAAGGAGGAAAAATACTTCAAGGATGCCTATGAGGCATGTGAAAGGTTTAAATAGGGATTTAAGGTAGAATTAAGTGATTATATAATGTAGGAAAGACTATTATTCAAAGGACATCTCATGTGTATACCTCAATGCTCAATGAGGGAAAACATAGTGAAGGAGAAGCACCAAGGAAGTTTGGGAGGCCACTTTGGAGTGGATAAAACACTATAACAAGTGAGTAGGCACAATGTCAAATTTTTTAGAGGGAAAAAGGACAAAGCAAAAATAGTGGGTTGTATCAACCATTATCTATACCCCAAAGGCCTTGGGAGTGCCTTAGTATGGACTTTGTTTTTGGGTTGCCAAAGACATCTAGAGGACATGGCAGTGTTTTTGTTGTGGTGGACCATTTCAACAAGATGGCACACTTCATACCATGCAAGCAAACAAATGATGCTTCATAAATTGCAAGTTTTTTTTTCAGAGATATTGTTAGGATCCATGGCTTGCCACTAAACATTGTAAGTGACTAGGATAGTAAGTTTGTGGGCCACTTTTGGAGGACCCTATGGAAGATGTTCGCTACAAATATATCATTATCTTTAGCCTACCATCCACAATCAGATGGCCAAACAAAGGTAGTGAATAGGTCATTGGGAAATTTGCTAAGATGCTTGACCAAGTAGCATGGACAGTCATGGGATCACATCATTGAGAAAGAAGAATTTGCCTATAATGAATCCATTAATAGGAGCACTGGTAAAAGACCTTTTGTGATAGTGTATTGGGCTAATCCTAGAGGGATATTAGAGTTGAGGGATCTTAGTTTGCAGGACAAAAAGAGTGCACATGGAGAGTCATTTGTAGAACAGATGAAGGAGATGCATGAACAAGTCCATAAGACTTTACAAAAGCAAGTGGAGAAGTACAATTTTAAGGTTGATTAGTCAAGAAGAGATTTATAGTTCAAAGTAGGGGATCTAGTACTTTCCTACCTCAGGAAGGAGAGGCTACCCAAAGGCCAACCAACTAAGCTACTAATGAAGAAGATTAGGGCCATTGAAGATTTTACATAAGTATGGAAAGAATGCCTATGAAGTGGAGTTGCCTCCTGGCTTGGGGATTTCACCCATTTTCAATGTTTGTGATTTGTATCCCTATAAGGGACCAGCTCTAGATACAGGTCCAACTGTACTTTTAGATTTGAGAGGTGATGATTGGGTTAAGGATTTGCCAAGTCCAATCCCTTTAAAGTTGGAAAGTATCTTGGATATTAAGGTGATTAAGAAAATAAGGAAATGCACATATAAGGAGTACCTTGTTAAATGGCAGGGGTTACTTGATGTTGAAGCTATATGGATGATAGAGCTGGACATCTTGTAGCATGGAGTCACCATTGAAGACCTCCTAACTCAAGGGACTTGAGTTATTTGTCCCAGGGGAGTATGGTGTAGGGCACCTCCCACCTTTATGAGTTGATGAGTGTTTTAGGGGTCTTAGGAGGTTTTTGTGAGTTTTGGAATAAGGTCCATTGGTTTGGATCCATTAATATGATTGTAAGAGCCAAATGAGCTCAGGAAGTGTTAGTGATCGATTTGGTCTAAATGGCCTGAAAAAAGTCCCAAATAGATAGGTTTGGTTAGAAATAGTCTAAATAAGGTCTTAGAACCTTAAATGTCTTTAGTTTGGACTTAGTTGTCATAACTCATCATTGAGTTGGCCTAAAGGTCAAATGGAACACCTTGGCAAAAAGTTGCTAAGAAACTTTGCACAGTTGCTCAAGCAACTTTTGCAACTTTTTGAAAAGTTTCTCAAATGGTGGTTAAGTTCATTGTAACCACTCATGCTCGGTATATGAGCATGAGGATGATGGATTTTGATGGTTAATGAGATTTTGGATTGAAACTTTACTTCTGACACCCTGTACGGATGACTATAACTGCATTTCATTAATTTGGCATTGTTTCTTTGCTACTGTAAGGCTGTATACTGATTGACATAGGTGATTGGGTACCATGGAAGTGTAGTGTTTCCTTTCAGCTTTCATGTTTAGTAGATAGCTTGATTTCAAGTGTTTTTAGTGTAAAGTTAGAGGATTTTTTAGGTCGCTGGTCTAACAGAGTCAAAATAGTGCTACCTAGTTAGAAATGGCTCTAACCTAAAATCCCTCTGGTGGAATTGACTAAAACCATGGGGGAAGTAGGGTTAGGGTTTGTAGATAGGGTTTTGGTTTTCTTTATTTTTTTTTCAATGGATTTCATAGGCCATAAGTCAAGCCCTGAGGCTGACTGGTGAATCCAGGTGAGCCAGGATAGGGTGAACAAAGAAGTGGATCGAGCACCCATGACCTTTTGGGGAAGACTTAGTGGCATTTATAGATGCAATAGATATTCTCCTAAAAGGATTAGAAGGTGGAAGGAGGGTAATCAAAGATTGGAGACAAGTTTAACAATTATTCATGCTGACTGGTCCAGAGGCCTAATTAATAGGCTATAATCTAGGGCCTGCAAGAAACTAGGGTTCTGAGTGCTTTTAGAGGTCAAGATTTTGGATTCTAACAGTATGGGTGGATGTCTTGAAGATTTTAAAAAAAAATTGTGGAGTCATTTGGGGATTTTGGAAGCATTTGGCCAAATACAGTGAAAATAGACCTACTAGGAATCAGAGAATTAGGCCTCCTAGTGAAATGGTGACCAATTGGATTGGTAAAGGGTCTTGGAGTATTGGGATGAGTGAAGAATGACCTAGGATGGGACAAGAAGGGTGGTAAGAGTCTTGGTGAATGTGTGAGAAGATCCTATGTAGAGGATTGGATTTCTAGAAGGAGTTCTAGTGGGAAAACTAGGCTTTTGATCAACTAGTTAGACTAGTTAGGCCTAATAACTTTGGAATCTTCCAAAGACCAACTATACCTTGGAGGAGAATTTGGGAGAGAGGGTCTTGGAGATCCTATTTGAAGGAAGATTCAAAAAAGAGAAACCATTGGATGGCTGAGTTAACTAAAGAAGCATCTTGGAGAGAGGAAAAGTTCTAGAGTACCAAACCCTCTGCATCAGCAAGGTACTGCTGAGCATCAGTAGCATAAATTTTCTTCTGCTATTATTGACTATTTGGATTTAGTTATGGCTGAGTAGGTAACTGTGTCTACTTTTGAGGACCTATATTTGCAGGAGTTGGCAAAATTGTAGGTGGATTTACTAGAGGTGGCAAAGGTGGATACCTAGGATTCTAATTAGGCTATTATTGAGGTCCTCTCCACTGGTTAGTGGGCTACCAATTTACTTGTGGTGATTCCCATTAGTTTGGAGGTTGTTTCCATTGGGTGGTTGTGGATTAAACCACTAGTTCTATTGATTATTAGGCCATACATTATTCCAGGTAGATTGAGTATACTGAGGAGGGTTTTGGAAATTTTAGTTTTGCCACTGACTATTATAAGGATTTGAAATTTTCAATGGGTCTTGAGGCATACCTTGTCTCATGGCCCATGGTCAACATTGAGAAACAAAGAACACTTTCTCATCCTCTCCTTCTATCTTTAAGTACTTAGTTGGAAGGTGTTGATTCTCTAGGTTCTTGACTAGCTTACAATGACAATCCTTCTTTTGCTTGTGGCAATGGGGATAGTATTCAGCAAGCTGTGCCTCCACATCTACATACTTCTTCTTGGAAGTCATCATGTCTAGGTGTGTAGCGACATCATTAATGATGTCTTTCTTGAAGTCTGATAGCAGGTTTGAGATTTCTATCTTTGAAATACCAGAGCCACTTCCTTTTGCAAGTGTTGGACGAAACCCTCTGCTCTTATTTATTGCTTCTCTAGAATAATTCAAACAAATATTCTTTAGATCATCCCAAGAAGAATGAGATACATCTCCTATATCCATAAGGTCCAATGCTTCCAGGTAGTTATCATTCACTCCTCTTAAAAAGATTAACTTTTGTGAATCCTCCTCTGGCGCATGTTGAGGATTCTTCTGCAGATTGTATAAGAAGCATGATATGTAGTCCTCTAGGGTCTCATCTTCTTTCTGTGACATTTGGAAGATGTCATCTCCTTTTAAATCACCTCCTTCATAGTATTCTTTATATTTCTATAGAAATAAATCTCCCATCCCATCCCAATTAGTTACTGCATTTTCTCCTAAGCCCATGAACCATCTGTGAGATGACTCCTTCAATGTTGTTGGGAACAGCTTAAGCTTATGACTATCAGTTTTATAGTCAAAACTTCGACACAAAATGTCAAATTTGAACAAAAATATGTCAGTGTCCTCAATAATAAGGCCATATAACTTCAGAAGGGTCAAAGTAGGTATGTTCTTGAGATTAGGATTGTTGATAAGGCTTGGAATAGGAAATGGAAAGGTAGGAGCTACCATTACTCGAGGTACTGGATAATGAAACTATGGCTGGCAAGTATTATTAACCAAAAGGTTTTGGGCAACATGTGGTCCTAGATTAGAACTATTAAGGAAACTAGCTAATATCTCTATGAAAGGGCGAAGATCAAATGATCAAGAGGATCTCATTCTATTGAAGATGATGCAACAAACTTAGGACTTGCATCAAGAAATGGTAACTCAAGTTCTTCAAATTCTTCTTTTAGTTTAACATGTTCTTTTGGGAGAAATCTACCATGAACATCTCACTTTCTTCAATGCATGCAAGAAAGTTAATGAACTTGTAAAGCAAGTCCACAACTACTAACTATTGACTAGGAACATAAAACTATCTTAAAAATGAATGACTCATTAAGGTTCTCAGTTTGACACCATCCTTGGCAACGACCCCAAAAATGAATAGTCTCACAATAGGTAATGATAATCATTCCATTCTCTCTCTTAGGAATAATGTATTCATACTAAGGATTACTTTTCCAATCATGAAATGCATTTAGATTGTCAACACAGGCACATAGACTTGAAATAGGACAACATAGTTTGTGCACTAAGTCCCTCAAAGAGTGATACTACCTATGCCGCAAGAAGATAAAATGCATGAAAGAAACCTATGTTATTGCTTTAGGAAAGTAATCAAACTTAACTACTTAATGAAATTACCACTGAAAGCTTTTGAACTTAACCTAAGCATGTTTAACAACTCAAAGTGTTCACTATGTCTATCTCTGCAAGTGCGGCAGGAACATTCACAGTAATAATGCTATAGGAGTAAAACAATAACTTCTATTTGAAAGCACAAAAAATGTAGAAAGCAATTCTACTCTATCCTAATCTACTCCACCTCCCAAGTGGGCCCCCTTGGTTGGCTTCTGCTAACTACTAACACATAAGATACTTCAAAATCACTCTTTCATTATATTCTCATAAACTGATTACATAGTGATGTAACAATACATGAAATATAGAAAGAGTAGTTTTGCTATAATGTACACAACAAACGTGTATATTTTCTCATTACACAACTAAACCAATCAAATCCCTTTATATAGAGGGTTGACACTTATTGAAAGCATGAAAGTAAGTTTTGACTAAGTCTTGCCATAGAAGAAGGAAATATAACAACCATGACAGAGTACAATAAAGTTTAGATAACTGATTTTAACAGGCTAATGAGCATTGAGGAAATATAGTAGAGTTGTTTCCTATATTCTCTAGAATGATGGCTCATTTCTAGTTGTGGCATGATCCTCAGTGTTGTGATAGCTTTCTCCATCATAGTTGGAACTTCAGTGCCTCTTCTTTAATTCGGTCGATCCACTCTCCAGTTGCTCCTTGTTTTCTTGGCAGGTTAGTAGCACGTGGTATGTATACAAGTCAACTAGTCAATTCTTACCCAAATATTAGAACACAGATTAAAGTAGCTATATGAAGTACTGCAATTTATATATAATGTTCAGCAAAACATGTCATATCTAACTACCCATAATCTTGGTGGTTCTAACTGTACTTATCACAAGTTCACATAGTTATAGTTCCTTAAATGTATTGGAAATGTTTTAACAAAGCATAAAGATTATTGCAAAATAGAGACAATAAATTGTCTCATCAATATTAAATTAAATTTAATAAATTATCCCTCCATTTCCCTTTATAAAACAAATTTTATTTATTTTATTCCTCCACTAGCTTAAAGTTATTCTAAATCATGATTAAATTAAATTTATTTTAATTTAATTCCTTTTCCTTTTTTCCTATTCTTACCTTTTTCTAATATTCCTCTAATCTTGATTTAAAAGATGGATTACCTTTAATCATGTGCACAACCACCTTTTCCAAGGTGGCCACTTCTCCATCATTTTTCTCCACCAATCATTTTTAAATTTCTCTTTCCCTCTAAAAGTGAAGTTTGTCTTTTACAGCTTTTGGCACTTCACCTTTTTCAAACCCTACCTAACCTCCTTTTTCCTCTTAATCCTACCCACTCATTTGTTTTTGCCTCTTTATCTTAGCCACTTCCCTTTTGCCTCTTAATCTTGGCCATCCATTATTTTTCCTCTTAATCTCCACCGTCCAATTGTTTTCATTTTCTATAAAAGTAGGCCTCACTCCTCATTTTAGGCTGGATTCTTCTCAATGCTTCTCAATTCTTATGCATCTTCTAGCATTCTTAATCATTCTAGTTCTAGTTCTTTCTTTTCAATCTAATCGTGTTTCTAATATAGATCTTGTTTCATCTTTAGCTTTTCTTCTTAATCATATTGCATTCCTCTTATATCTTAATCTTGTTTGCATTATTATTGTCTGGAATCAATCTTGCATCATTTAATCCTTATCATTTGTGAAGCTTGAGACAAGTTCCTCATACTTTTTCTCAAATCCTTCATGATCATATAGCTTGCATCCCATAGTTTTGCATCATATTCCATTTTGTTTGTGTTGGGAGATTATATCCACATAATCTCAAAGGGAAAATCAAACAAGGCATTGGGTGCCCTTGTTTTAGCTCATCGAAGGTTATAGTGAAGATTTGGTTGTATTGCAAGTCATTTAGAATATTTAAGCTAACATAAATGTTTCATATCTATTGTGTTTTCATACTTTGATTTTTGGTGCAAATGTAGGTAATTTCATTGCATCCAATGAGAAAGAAAACAAAGGGAAGTTTTCAGAGCAAGTCATTCACTACCAAAGGAAAGCTAGATCTAGTGCATACAAATCTATGAGGTCCTAGAAGGACAAGATCTTCTTATGGTGAAAGGTACATCATACTATTTGTTGATGATCATTCCAGAATGATGTGGGTTTCTTTTCTTAAAGAAAAGTCATAGGCATTTGACAAGTTCAAGATATACAAGGCAAAGGTAGAAAATGGATTAGGTCTAAAGATAAAATGTTTGAGGTGTTGGATAACTAAGAGGGGGGTGAATTAGTTATAGAATCAGTTATCTTAGGTCCCTTAACAATTTTCAACCATAAAATATTCTCAGTACTTAATCTTTATAATCAAATTTAGACATTTAACCAACCACAACAATATTCATCAAAAAATCAATAAATAACATGCAAACCATTCAATCACACATTAACACTAGTATTTAACATGGAAACCCAATTTAGGTAAAAAAAATTGTGGAACTATCACCCACAAAATAATTCACTTTTCTAAAGTGAGCTTAGTTAAGAACCAATCCTATTACAGATTATAAACACATTTGCTAGATGTGAACCTGTTAGGGAATTTTGACCAAAGATCAACTAGATCTACCACCCTATAATGAGTGGCCTTATTAGAGGAATTATAACATTCATTAGAATGCCACCTTACAAAGGATTTAGAAATATGACTATTAAATCCACTCAGTTAAGATATTTTCTGCTACAATGGTTAGAAAGTAATAGTGAAATGATTTGATAAAATATACAACTACCTTTTCCTATCCAGATCTCCTTTCTGATCATTTATCTTCTTGAAACTCTTCCTTTATACCTGATCAACAAATACTCTTCATCTCATCACTTTCCTTCACTTCATTCACACTTTTCTTCAACTTTGTTATGCTCGGTGTACCCTTCCGTACTAGTTCAACTATTTGCTCTATCTATCTTCAAATCAACAATTCAACATCAACATTAGCAATATGATCATCATGATCATCCTTTATATAGATGATTTTTTTCACTTTATCTTTTTCACTACTTAAGCTCATCCATTCTATCAAATCTGTAGCTCTGTAAAACATTTTATGATTCTTTCTAGCTGTATCTTTTGAATGAGGTGAAATTATATCACCTTATTGAAATATGTGGGAAATATGAGATTAACTTCTAAATCTAAATTCCCAAAGGAGAGATCCAAATTGATCAACCAAAAGGTTAATGCACAATTGAATCAATCTATGAAGAATATTAATGAAGAAGATCTTATATTTCATTATGAAGAGTATATGCTTTGAATCTGAAAATAATTGAAAGACAAGTACTAACCTCAAAATAGGGCAGATCTGGAAAATGCTGATTTCTGGTGTCTGTGTGTAGTTTCGAGCAATTCTACAACCTATTTCAGACTGGAAATGCTGAGGCAAAGAAAACCCATAAAACTTTTATCTTTCTGACAGCAGGTAGTCTTTGACCCTAGTAAAAGGTCAAAAACTACTTCAAGATTTTGAAGGTCGACTTTGATTTTGTTCATAGATCTCAGATGTTCACCAAAAAGGGTATCCATATCCAAGCTTAGATCCATAGTTCCACACTTGTACCTACAAGAAAAAGAGGCTTTTTGTTGTTTGTTTGGGGGGGTTTTCCTTGGTCAAACCTCAATTTGAAATCAACCTTGAAATTGAATTGAATTTGTAATATGCATAAACAAAGCAAATGGAAATTTTCACCTTGTTCATGCCTGTTATTACAAGGTCACTCTCTATAAGGAAAGCATTACAAACAGATGGGACTTACAACGGGGAAGAGCTCCCATTTCCAAAGAACACTTTCATTACTTCACGAGTGACTGAAAATCCCACTAAGGCAAAGGACATTAACAACATGTTTAGTGGTACCCTAGGAAATATCGATCCCAATAACCAAGGGAACAACATGAATGGGGGCATAGATCCTAATAACAACCAAGGGAACAACATGAATGGAGGTATGGATCTTAACAACAATCAAGGAAATTCTAATAATGGAGGAAGAGATCCTAATTCTCAAGAGGCAAATTCACAAGGCAACAACTTATTTCCTCCTCATAATACAAACTTACCCCCAACTGCAGAAGAAGCCACGATTGAAAGAGCATTAGAGGCAAGACAATGTCCTTATTTCATAGAACTAATGAAAAAGACCATGCTTATGGATAAAGAAAAACACTTCATGGACTTAATACAAACGGGGGTAAAGCTACCTAAAGATTTTGACATAGAACAATTAAAGCCCAAGGAAATAGAAGACCCTATGGAAGCAATGAGGAAACAATTCAAGGCATTACAAATGGAAATTGACAATTTGAAACAAAATGGGGCTCCTAAGCCTTTCTCTATTGAAACATTATGTCCTTTTCCATTCGATAAGAGTTTTGTCATGGTGCCTTTTCCCATTAATGTAACATTTCCTAAATATGAGAGGTATGAAGGAACATCTGACCCACATGATCATCTTCGGGGGTTTTGTGCATTGAGTCTTGAATTCATGCATGAATCAACCTATTTAATGAGACTATTCCCAAGAAGCTTGGGAGGAACAGCCATGGATTGGTTTTCAAAACTACCATCCGGCATAAAATCCTTTGAAGAGTTAGCATCTAAATTTGTGACTCATTACTCTTATAACATCAAACATGAGGTCACCATGATAACATTATGTAACATGAAGCAACAAGATGGAGAAGCCTTTCTCACATTCTTGCAAAGATGGAGGACTGCATTTGCTAGATATCCAAGAAGTGTACCAGAGAAAGAAAAAATGGATATCTTTATTAACCGTTTAAGAAGCAAGCTGAATTATAGACTAAGGATGCAATGTCCCAAAACCTTTCAAGATTTAACTGATAACGGAATCACAATGGAAGAAGTGTTGATTAAGAGTGGAGAGTTGAAATTGCACAAGGAAAATAAGAATAACTCTAACTCCAACAACAACAATACCAACAATAACAACAATCCAAATAAAAGTTGGTACAACAACAATAGCCGTTATGCTGCAAAGAATAACAACAAAGGTATTGTTAATGATGGTGTAGTGGAATCCAGCAACTTGAAGGTGATTCCATTTGCCCTTACAAAGACACCAAATCAAGTGAATAATGCCAATCAAGCATATAATGCACCTTCCAACAACAACAACAATGCCAATAAGAATAATCAAGGAAACAAGGATCAAAACAGCAAGTATGATAAGTATTTGAAGCCCACTCCTGCAAGACACTTTACACCCTTGGGAGAATCACTTGAAACTGCATTAAAGGCTCTCATAGCTAACAATGTTATTGCATTACCCGCTATTAAGCCTTATGAACCAGACCACAAGCCGGGTTGGTGGGATGCTAAGCATCATTGTGAATATCATAGGATTCGGGGGCACCCTACAAATGAATGTTTACAATTAAAGAATGTGGTGCAAGACTTGATAGATAATAACATAATCACTGTTGATGGACCCCAAAATAATGAAGATCATACGGCCTTCAAACAACCTTTTTACACACATGATAAAGGTGAGTCATCAAATGGCAAGAAACAAAGTGCCAATAATCTCAACTTTGCGCCATCATATGATCATATTGTTAATGCTATCATCATTAATGAACAGCCTCAAAAGGAAGCAACAAATGTCATTACAAGAGGGCAGAATTCTAGAATGACTTTACAAGGGATAGTCCCTCAAAACACCAATATCCTACCATCCAACATTGTGGTCAAACAACCTCCTACAGCAGCAAGACCTTATAGTTTGGTGGACCAATTACAACGTACTCCAGCACAAATCTCAATCTTAGAGTTATTGAAGTTGTCACCAAATCATAAAGAGATTTTGGAAAAAGCTTTGGAAGAGACACATGTTTCTACTACCTTAGGGGAAGAAAAGTTTCAAAATATGGTAGGACATCTTGTGGCTCCTCATTGTCTTTCATTTTCAGATCAAGATGACATGTCTATAACTCATCCTCAAAATTTTCCATTACATATAGAGGTTTTGATCGAAAGGCATAGAGTCAAAAGAGCCCTTATTGATGGAGGGGCTGGCCTTAACATATGCACATTGAGTCTTGTAAAATCCTTAGGTCTATCCGAGTCTTGCATTGACCCTACAAAGAAAATCACCATAAAAGCTTATGATGAGGTTGAAAGAGCTTCTAACGGCATGATTGTGTTGCCTATCCAAGTGGGACCAGTTAAGAAGGAAACCAAATGTCAAGTGTTGGACATGAAATTAACCTATAACATCTTATTGGGAAGACCCTGGATTCATGAGATGCAAGCTGTCCCCTCCACATACCACCAATGCATCAAGTTCCCATACATGGGTGAAGAAATCACAGTTGGAGGAGACTCAAATCCATTTCAATATTGTAATGCACTCAAACCCTTGGATGAATTATACATTCCACATAATCGTGAAGGAGTTGTTCCAAGAATCACCAATGAAG
Organism: Chamaecyparis obtusa; assembly: GCA_027943335.1. Taxonomy (NCBI): domain Eukaryota; kingdom Viridiplantae; phylum Streptophyta; class Pinopsida; order Cupressales; family Cupressaceae; genus Chamaecyparis; species Chamaecyparis obtusa. Next base: position 1,178,047 of record BSBK01007603.1, on the reverse strand, counting down.
ATGCACAAAATCCTCTTCAAGCTAGCTCAACTACATCAACTAAGGGCAAGGAAAAAGTGAGCTACGAGGGTCCAAATGTGATGGAAAGTCCATATGTGGCACCTAAATTGGAAACAGTGATCTACAAACCTACTAAAGAGGAAAAAGAACAAGCTAAAGCAGATCATTACCAATACATGAGTGAGATGATGAACAAATTTGACAAACAATGCAAGATTAGTTCAAAAGGGGTAGGAGAATATTCAGTTTCTCTATTTGACATGCCCATGTCTCCCAAATCACATGGAAAACCCTCAAAAGAACATCTTCCACATAAGTATAATTCTTATTTTATGAGGGAAGATAGCAAAGAAACATGGGATAAGGAAGAGGATGATGTCCTCCAATGGCTTTATCATGATGAGGATGGTACCCTAGACACTCCCATGGAAAGAATTCAGCATGTCAATATACAAACAGAACAATATGGGAAAGGATTTGATATTATGCAAAAGATGGGATACAAAGGAAGAGGACCCCTAGGCCAAAGAAATAGAGGATTATTAAAACCTATTGAACCTGTTTGGAGGGCAAGTCATGAAAAATCCAGAGTAGGTTTTCAATATAAGGGAGAAAGTTCAAGTCCAATGCATGATTTTCATCCTTAAATAAATGCATTAGAATCCGAAGGAGATAGTGATGATTCTAGGGATTATGAATGGGATACTTTATCAGATGAGTCATGTCAAGATAAAGAAGTCATTGCTATACATACTTATGCAAAAATCCCAAAACAAGATGCTCCAATTAATGAAGAATCTTCTATTCAAAGGCCTAATATAGAACAAGCATCTAGTAGTGGAGCATGGATAGAAACATTTTGGACACCTTCAGAGGAGGGAAATTTGAACATTAGTTTTAACCCGCTTGTGGCTTTTCCCACATTGTTTCTCGTAGAGGTCGATGAGGATTCAAGCGAAGGGGACTTTGACCCTGCTTCCATGGATCATCTTGAGGAAGCGCACATCATAGATCTAAATGATACAATGTATGAACCCTCAAATGAAGTCATGTCCATAAATCCTATTGATGATACCTTACCCAATAATTCCTTAATTCTGATACATCCAGACCTCATTGATTGGGATCAAACTGAACCACATGACTTACTTTACTTCCCAAATGACCAAGCAACAAACCAATACCTCAATGCGGTTGAACCCTCTTTCACCAATGAACTCAATACGGACATGATGACAACAGCAAAGGTCCAATCTCTCGGTCAAAAAAAAGAAAAAAATGAAAAAAGATAAAAAAATGAAAAGTTCTATTGGTGAAAACCCAACTGTGGCACCATTAGAACCAAAAACAATGAAAATAAAAGATGTTTCTTTTGGTGAAAACCCAACTGTGGCACCATTAGAAGAGAGATTGGACACTTTTCCTGAACATGAAGAAGAACGGTCATCTATTCTTATAGAACCAACAGAAAAAGTTAACATTGGTACAGAACTAGAGCCAAAGGTTGTACATTTGGCTGCATCACTTACATCTCTTGAAAGAGAGGACTTTATCAAATTCTTCCAAGAACAACAAGTAAATTTTGCATGGTCATATGCCGATATGCCTGGATTAGATCTTGATTTCATAATGCATCATCTGAATGTTAGACCCGGAGTTAAACCTGTGAAGCAAAAACTAAGGAAAATGCACCCACATGTGGCTCTTCTAGTCAAGGCAGAATTGGAAAAATTATTAAAGGTGGGATTCATAAGAACAATAGCATATGCTGATTAGATCTCTAACATTGTGCCGGTTACTAAGCATGATAAATCTATCCGTGTGTGTACGGATTTCAGAGATTTAAACCTTGCATGTCCCAAAGATGACTTCCCATTGCCAAGCATTGATACCATAGTGGATTTGACAGCAGGTCACGCAATGTACTCATTAATGGATGGATTTAGTGGCTACAACCAAATCAAGATTGCTCCCGAAGACCAAGAAAAGATAGCATTTACTTGCCCTTGGGGTACTTTTTGTTGGAATGTTATGCCCTTCGGTTTAAAAAAGGCTAGAGCTACATATCAAAGGGCCATGACAACTATTTTCCATGACATGATGCATACTTTTTTAGAAGATTATGTGGATGACATTCTAGCAAAATCCCACAATAGAGAAGAGCATTTACAAATCCTAAGAAAAATATTCATTCGGTTAGAACAATTCAAAGTTAGACTAAACCCAAAGAAGTGTGCCTTTGGTGTCCAATCCGGCAAGTTATTGGGTTATATAGTGTCAGCAAAAGGCATTGAAGTTGATCCTGAAAAAGTACAAGCAATTCTAGAAATGGAGATTCCAAGAAATATTAGCCAAATGAGGTCACTACAAGGAAAGATTCAATCAATAAGGAGATTTATCTCTCAATTAGCAGAAAAGTGTCACTCCTTCACCAGATTGTTACACAAGGACACTACATTTATGTGGGATGAAGAATGTGATAAGGCCTTTGCTACTTTGAAGACTTATTTGATAAACCCACCTATTCTTATGTCACCTATCAAAGGTAAAGAACTGTTGTTATACATATCAGCCACAGAAAGGTCTCTAGGCATATTGTTGGCACAAGAAGATGAGCAAGGAAAAGAAAGGGCAATCTACTATCTTAGTAGAACCTTAATAAAATATGAACTTAATTATTCATTCATGGAAAGAGCATGTCTAGCAGTGGTTTTTGCATCTCAAAAACTAAGACATTATATGTTGATGCATAAGATCAAATTAATTGCCAAGATTGATCCTCTCAAATACTTACTAAGTAAAACTGCCTTAACAGGTAGAATAGCAAAATGGGTCATGATCCTAAGTGAATTTGACATTGAATATGTTGATAGAAGAGCAATTAAAGGACAAGTGATAGTAGATCACTTAGCAGATAACCCAATGGAGTCTACACAAACCATGCAAATTGAATTTCCAAATGCAGAAATTGTCAACATAGAAGCAAAGACATGGAAGTTATATTTTGATGGATCTTACACACAAGGAGGTTCTGGAGCAGGTATATTATTGGTTACTCCTCAAGGATACACCATTCCAAAGTCTTATAAACTCTAATTTCCATGCACCAATAACATAGCGGAATATGAGGCATTAGTCATTGGCATCAAAATGGCTTTAGAATGGAGTATTGCAGAATTACAAGTGTATGGCGATTCCCAACTCATAATCAATCAGGTTAATAATGAATACAATACCAAGGACATAACATTGATGAAATATAAAACCTTGATTGATGGATGGAAGAAGTACTTTGCTTTGATCACATTTGAACAGATTCCAAGAGAAAAGAATAGAGCAGCAGATGCCATGGCTACCTTGGCTTCATTGTTACAAAAACCAGATCAAAATGAGAAGTATGAGTTCTTGGTGGAAGAGTTGGTAAAACCGGCATTTAACCTTCCTGACACCCAAATTGTTGCTCTTTTACATGGACATGACTCTCCTTGGTATGGACCCATCTATACTTACCTTAAAGACCAAGTACTCCCCATAGACCAAACTCGTGCCCAAAAACGTAACTTCATACGCCAAGCTGCCCGTTACCTAATCCTTTCAGACACATTGTATCGTAAGGGTCTTGATGGGATGTTACTTAGATGTCTAGAGGAAGAAGAGTCTAAGTTAGCTTTACGCGAGGTCCACGAAGGCATTTGCGGGTCACACTCAAGCGGTTTTAATCTAGCTAAGAAAATCCTTCGTCTAGGGTACTTTTGGACAACATTAGAAAAGGATGCTTGTCAATTTGTGAAGACATGCAGCAAATGTCAATATCATGGTAATATGATATATGCACTGGCTCAAGAATTACACCCATTCATTACACCATGGCCTTTTTATCAATGGGGTTTTGACTTGATTGGAATCATATATCCTCCATCTTCAAACGGACACAAGTATATCATCACAGCAACAGAATACTTCACCAAATGGGTGGAAGCAGTTCCATTAACAACAGCAACCGGCAAACAAATTTCAATGTTCATTTTGAACCACATAATTTGCCGCTATGGTATTCCACATGCCATTATCACGGACAATGGGAAACAATTCAAAAATCAGGATATTGATGAACTTTGCATGACATTTCACATTACACATCATTCATCATCCATCTATTATCCACAAGGCAATGGACAAGCTGAAGCAACAAACAAAAATATCCTCAAAATATTAAAAAGATCAGTTAACAAATCAGGAAGAGATTGGCACGTGCAAATAAATCCCGCACTATGGGTTTACAGAACTAGTATCAGAACACCTACATGAGCCACCCCATTCTCTTTAGTCTATGGAACCGAAGCAGTTCTACCATTAGAAGTTGAAATTCCATCTCTACGGGTTTCATTAAGAGGATTGATCACTGATGAGGATTATAGGATTGCCAGACTACAACAATTGGAATTATTAGAGGAACATCAGACTCAAGCTTATGAGCATTTAAAAGTTTATCAAAACAGGATTGCACACAATTACAACAAACACATCAAACCAAGAACTTTTCAAGTAGGAGACTTGGTACTAAGAGAAAATCCCAAAAATCAAGTTGAAAGGGAAAAGAAAGGAAAGTGGGAAGCTAATTGGATAGGCCCATTTGTGATAGTGTCATCCTTTGGAACTGGAACATATAAGTTATCAGATTGTAATGGTGAAGAATTACAAGAACCCATAAATAGCATTCATTTGAAGAGATTCTACACCTAAAACAGATGAAAGAGTATAAAGAGTATCAGATGAGAGAGCATCATAATTATTGTACATAATTGAAAGGGATCTTGAAAATACCAAAAACATTTGAAAATGGAAAATACCAAAAACATTTGAAAATGGAAAATTCAAAAACATTGGAAAAGAAGAAAGATAAAAAATAGTGGAAAATTGAGCCTGAAGAAAGCAAAAACATTTGAAAAACTATCTCTTGGTGAAAACCTAGCAAATAGGCGCCAAGGTGATAATGAAAAATACCAAAAAAAAAGAAAAATATAAAAAAAAAGAAAAAGAAAAAAGAGAAAAAGTGCCTTGGTGAAAACCTAGCAAATAGGCGCCTCGGTAGCAAAAAAAAGAGAATACCCAAAAGTGAAAACTTGGTAACAAGCACTTTTGGTTCCCTTAAGTCATTTCCTTCCTAGCCACATGTGTATATAATGCATCTCATCATCCCATTTGTCTAAACCTTCATTGCATCCGTCATTTGTACATAGTCATAATAACAGTTTGTAGCACCATCCTTTGCATTGCCTAAAGTTGTCAAAATTGATACATCAAATACTTGGGGGCAGCATAAACGGATTGGAAAGTGGGTACCTCAAAAAGGATTCATATGAACAACATTCAGTCACAAGCAGAAAGGGATCAACATTTTCAGAAGAGAGATCAGATTTTTGTAAACCTTTGATTGATAACGAAGAAGTTGACTACCACAACAAAATCCTTGAAGCCTAAATTGACTTATTATTCAGGATTAAAAATCAAAAATCATGTCATGATCAAACACTTGGAAATATATTTTGTTGAAGATCAGAAAACAATGCAAAACACTTAGATAGATTCTTTTGAAAAGTTGGTTAAAAATCTGTTTACTTACATTCATTCAATTTGTATCAAGTCTTTTTAGCTCATCAATGATGTTTCGACTAGATTGGCAATGATGGAGACATGATATTTTTCTTGACTATGAAGTGACTGTTTGGAGGAAAATTCATTGCCTTATGAGAATTCATCTAAAGACATGGTCATCAAAGAACCATCGAGGATTATCTTATAAAACAATGAGTTAACCTTTGTTTGTTTACGCAACCGGATACCTTGGATATTTAGATTCTTCATATCTAAATGACAAAATCCACTTGCAACATAGAATCTGACAAAATCGGTATTCATACTCTCATGATTTTTTTGAAATCAGTGATAGTCGTATCGATGAGACCGATGGGAAAGCAAAACAGAGGTTACCATATGAGCAGTAAATAAAAAGCGATATTCATATCATCATGTCAGTGGGCAGTGGTGATTGTATCGACTTTCCGGTCCCAAGTGCTCAATGATGAAAATATATCCTCAAGGCATTTATTTGCTAAAAGCTAGTGACACTTAGCTGCATTCATAAAAAGGTTAAATGCATTCTCATGTTAGATTAATTGCATGTGCATTTTTCCCAAGGGTTTTATTTTCGCATCAAAAAGGGGGTACATGACATCATTAACAGGGTTAAATCAACAAGGACAACATCATTTCAACATCATCTTTTCTACAAAAAAATAAAAATAAAAATGAGATTATACTTTTTGCATTCATTCCATATCATTAATCATTACATAGATATTATCAAAGAAAAGAAGGAAATAATCATTTACATGTGCATACATATAGATTGCATACATGAGAAATAACATATCAAAACTGCATCCATACATGAAGAAGAAATGCATCCATCTATCTATATCATACATAAGATACGTTGCATCCATAGCCAATATCCATCCAAAAACAAATGCATTAGATAAACACATATAGCAGCATCTAAAGGAAATCTCATATATCATCAAGTAAAAGCAGGAACGATCATAAATGTCCTCATATCACACGTCTACTCATAACTCAATATATCAAGTATAACAATGATGTCATAAAAATTAACTCCATAATCGCCCATCAACAGGGGCATCAATGTCAAATAAGTGTCAAAATACAACTGGAAAGGTGACACCAAGGTCACAAGACTATGGTACAATATCAAGTATCTCAGCATCAGTACATAAATGATCAATAAGAGCACTCATAGCTCAACTCTCGTCACCACTGGGAGGAGGTCCTGGGGGAGGCTGTGGAGGAGGCTGTGATGGAGGTTGCTGAGGAGGCGTCTGACCAACCATAGCAACAAGGAGAGGAACCAAGGGAGCCAAACCTGATACCAACTGCTGAATCATAGACGACATCTGTGACACCTCTGTCTGTAATGCTCCCACATCTGCTCGTAGCTGGGTAGTACTAGAACTCTCTCCAACCTCATAGGTACTCTGAGGATCACCTGTATCTATAGGAGCTTTTCCTCGATCACGGGAAAAAGCTGCTGGCATCTGCTGTGCACCTGTATCCTGACCATCCACGGTAGCCTGCTGTAATCCTACTCGCATATCCTGTCCTGTACCTGGATCCTGTCTAGCAGCCCTCACATGATCTTGACGATCTATCCTCTGTCTCTGGGCTACTGCAGGACGAGGAGGAGGAGGTGGTGCCTGTACCTATGCATCTCTCGCTCGTCCTCTGAGCCTAAGACACTTTACACCCTTGGGAGAATCACTTGAAACTGCATTAAAGGCTCTCATAGCTAACAATGTTATTGCATTACCCGCTATTAAGCCTTATGAACCAGACCACAAGCCGGGTTGACGTGATCGATATCAATCAAGTTGACATCAAATTTACTGAAGGTGACATTTTAAATTTTTAGGTGATATTAAAATGCATGGAGGCGACATTTCTTTTCACGAACGCAGAATTAAAATTTTTAAAAGCATTAAATAAGGTCATAAATGCAACTTTAAAGACATGAGGAAAATTTGAATGACATACCGGAGGACCATCGGTCGCTCTCCGACTGAACCGGCGCACTCTCTCAAACCGATGCTCACGATGTGGGACCACCATCGTCTCAAAAATGCTAAAATCAGAGCTCCAATCTCAAGAAGGAACGGTGCAAATGAATAGTAAAATGAGGGGTTTTACCCTATTTAAGGTGAAATTGGTCCTCATAAACACTTAAAAAATGCACTTTGAACCTATTATAGGACATTTTCATTAATCGGGGCATGAATCAAACTTGATTATTTCTTTCAAACAGTATGAGAAATCAAAACATATTCCAACTACTTAAAAATCTTTTAAATCAAGGACTCAATATGTTTTATTTCTGAGGGGGCATCAGAGTATCAAATGGGCATCACATCAAAAACATTTATCAGTGGGGCATATCATATCAAGATATCAGTATCATATCATAGCAGTATCATATCAAGTATCATATCAGGAGGCAAATCAATTGCATATCAATTTCATATCAAATCTGTCATCATATCAAATCTATCAACATATCAGCAATCAATCAACCCAGGACCTTTATCAATTAACCCAGGACCTTTATCAGTGAACCCAGGACCTATCATCAAACCAGGACCCATATCAGATCAGTATCATATCAGAGGCATCAGAATCATATCAGCACCATCATCAGAGGCACATCATCATCATCAGGAAGTACATTAATCAGAACGATCAGAGGCATATCAGAACCAGGACCTGAATCAGATCATCATACTAAGGAAATCTTTGAATCGGTGTTCTTCGCACATCGACTCAAAGAGGGGCATTTGTAGACATGGAAAATTGGCAAAGGCTTAATTCAATCAAAAGGTGCAATCAAATCATCAAAATAGCACTAAAAATCAATAAATGGAACAAAGGCAATTCAAATCAAAGGAAAATTCAATTAAATGATTAAATGATTAAATAAAGCTTGAAAAGGGGAAAAACACTAAGAAATTGATTAAATTCAATTAATGACATAGTTGTTGAAATGAAAAATCAAAATGAACCTCTTACCCTTCATGGCTAAATTTAATTACTTTAATTAATTAATAAATCATAAATTCTCTCAACAAAGGAAAAAGGAGACAAAATGGACACAAATCACTCACTTTTGTTGAAATGGTCTAGCCTTTTGAAACCATTTAAATGTTTGTCCCCCATTTATGGACAAAGCAAAGCCAATTGACCTTACCCAAGCATAACCATGGTTATCTCACTCTACCCCCTACCCTTGGGAAAATCTTATAAATAGAAGGCATTTTGAGGCATTAATCATCCACTCCATATCTTTGAATTGCAGCAAAGCTCTGTCAATTTGCATCCATATCACTCACTTATCATTTGTCATTGCTAATTAGCTTAAATTGCTTTGATCATAGTAGATTGTTCATCAAATAGAGCTATAATTTGATAGAATAGATCTAAATTTGCATATCATATAGCTTAATTCTCATCTTTAGAGTGTCACTAGTGAGGATCATAGCTGAGAGCCTCATTTACCACTTTATTTTAGAGAACCATGAGATATTTAGATTAATTTGTGCATTATTTAGATTAGTTTGCTTTGAATAGTGTAAATTCTCTTTAAATCTTGTTATTTCATGAAGGTGTAAATCACTCACACACACGTAGTTAAAGGGAAGTTGAAGACATATTTATAGTGACATGGATGACAACACAAACTTCGAGGTCACATAGATGGAGAATTATTGTATTTGGAAGCTGATAGTTTTGTGTAATTTTGATGTAGCGTGTGGAAACTTTTATTTTGTAATTGGATGCTAACTCATTTGTAATTACTTGAGTGTGGTATAAAGGAAGGAATGTTTTTCCTTATTGTAATATGGTTGAATGTTGATGCATGCATGAAGTGAAGAAAAGAGCTAATGCAGTTGTGAAAGTGAATTTGTGAAGGAAGACATATGAGGTACACAGATCTGAAATTGAGATCTAGTGTAGCAGTGAGTGTGGTTTGGCATAGCTAGAGAAGAGGTAACATATTGTTGAGATCAATAATATTTTGGTATTATTCTATTGAGTAATATAAAGATCAGTTGGACAGTGTGTTCAGTGATCTTACCCTGAAGCTGTTTGGGCAGTGGGTCCTTCTGTCTTCCATAAAATCTTAATAGGGTTAGAATCTTTTAGCAGGGATTCAAAATCTCCTAATAGGGATTCATATGTACTAAATTTATTTCATAAGACTCCTAACAAAGTCCATCCTTTCACAAGGAATATTCATATTAGTGCATCTTTTGTGGGCATCATTCCCACCGGGGTTTACTCTTTGATCAAGAGGTTCCCTAGTCAACATATCTTGTATCATTGTGTTATTGTGTATGAATATATTTCTATGGTTGGTAATTATATTGCTTACATGGTTAAATGTTGTTGAAGTTGATAAAAGTTATAATTAACTGATAACTGATTCACCCCCCCCCTCTCGGTTATCTTGGTGGACTTTACTTTCTAACACCTAAACTATAGTGATTATCTCTTTCTCTTCTTGAACTACCAATGGTTAAGGATGATTTGAAAGCTTTTTCTATCTTTGGTAAACTATTATAAAAATTACTAAGCTCAAATGCAGTTAGCTTACCGATCAAAGCATCAAGAGTAACAACATTACTAGGTATGGATCTTAGTTCTTGAATTGGAGAGACTTGAATAACATATTTAGGTAAGAGAGTTCTAAGAATTTTTCTTACCACATCTTCTCCATTTATTTTTCCACCAACACCTTTGATAGTACTAATCACTTCCTTAATTCTAAAATTGTATTGTGCAATGTTTTCATCTTCTTTCATTCTCATCTCATCAAATTTACCTCTGGGACTATTAACCTTTTCTTTTTGTACATGCAGATCATCTCCATAAACAAGTGCAAGTTTATCCCAAATTTCTTTCTTTGTATTATAGTCCTTTATATCATTAAACTCAACATCAGTCAGGGAAGAAGCAATCTCAATCATTACCGAGTTGTGTTCCTTCTTTTTTCTCACATGATCAAGTGTTATAGGTCTAGGAGGTGATGGAGTGTAGTCATTTTCCAAATAGTAGAGTGCAAAATCTCTAATTCTAGATAAGTGTAACTTCATTCTTCTTTGCCATGTAGGGAAACTCTCCTTGTTCAACTTCAATACTTCTCTCCTATACATCATCAGATCTTTAGCTTAATTATTCTAAACTTTTACCTCTAAGCACCAAAAGCTCTGATATTTTTTTTTGGATAACTAAGAGGGGGCTGAATCAGTTATCTTAGGTCCCTTAACAATTTTCAATCTTAAAATATTCTCAGTACTTAATCTTTATAATCAGATTTGGACATTCAACCGACCACAATAGTATTCATTATAAAATTAGTAAATAACATGCAAACCATTCAATCACACATAAACACTAGTTTTTAACGTGGAAACCCAATTTGGGTAAAAAAAACTATGGGAATTATCACCCACAAAATAATTCACTCTACTGAAGTGAGCTTGATCAAGAACCAATCTTGTTAAAGATTACAAACACATTTTATAGATGTGACCTAGTTAGGGGATTTTCACCAAAGATCCACTAGATATGTCACCCTATAATGAGAGGCCTTATCAGAGGACTTAGAAAATTAATTAGAATGCCACCTTACAAAGGATTTAGAAATAGGACTATTAAATCTACCCAGTTAAGAGATTTTTTGCTACAATGGTTAGAAAGTAACAATGAAATGATCTGATAAAGTATGCAACTACCTTTTCCTGTTCAAATCTCATTTCTTCTCATTTATCTTCTTCAATCTCTTCCTTTTTGGCTAATCAACAAATACTCTTCATCTCATCACTTTCCTTCACTTTATTCACACTTTTCTTCAACTCCATTCTTCTTGGTGTACCCTTCTACACTAGTTCTACTATCTTCTTTGGCTATCTTCAAATCAACAATTCAACATCAACAATATGATCATCCTTTATATAGACAATATTTTCTGCTTAATCTTTTTCACCGCTTAATCTCATCCATTCGATTAAATCTATAGCTCAATAAAATGTTTTATGATTCTTGCTAGCTATATCTTTACCTTGGAACTTGTAATGACCCGTACTATATAGGTCACTAAATCCCTCAAACTGAACTTAGGCAATTCGTCAAACACTTGGCATGCAAACTGATTATCCCCACTGAATGTAAATACTGAACAGAGGTAATTGTGGTGCAACGAATCCACAAAGAACAATGCCAATATAGCAATGAAATACAATAGAGCGACAATGGAATATAAGCTATTCAAATGATCACTGATTGATGACAGCCAACATAATTGCAACTATATTGATCCAACTACAATTATTTGATTCCAAATAACTATTCTCAGACTGTGACAATACTTTTCAGATTTCAATGCAATGTCCCTTACAAATCATGACAATATACCAACCAATACAATCACTGATAGCAATATCTGAGAATAATGGACTGATGTCTAATTCATATGCATGTAAATACTAACATAGATTGAGGCGAATGTACAAACCCTCATATGCAATCTGATTTCAACTGATTATCTAGGACTGAACTGGCATCTCTATTAATGACTGGATTTCATAGTCTGAATACAATATCAAATTTGTAGACTGTCACAACTATGCAAATTTATTACATAAACCCTTGTCAAAACAATGAACAATATCCCAATACGATGCAACAATTCTGAGACTATTTTAATGCCAATACTGGACTGAATACAAACAGTCACTGTTTGATCACAATTTACCAAAATGTACATATATTTTTAGAGCATTAAGAACCTGTTTCGAAGCCTTTGTGTGGAGACTAAATTATGATGTTGAAACCATTGTAGATGACCTCCAATCTGCCCCCAAACGGACCTCCAAATGCGAACAACAGTCACCAACAGGCAGGGCCATATTGTACTGTCCGGGGCGTCAGCAATATAAAATAAATGCCAATGTTTTGGGACCCCAAATTTGTATGGAAAGGGGCACCTAGGGTTGTGCTATAACCCTCCAAAATTATAAAATATTCCGCCAAGTGGATTAAGAGATATGAGCATAAACGTAGTTCCAAACCCTGGACTGGCAGTTCTGAAAATGCACAATTTATGTCCTCAAACCCTTGCCAATCAATCCACCAATGCTAGGGCACAACTGGAACCCTTATTCCAACTGAAGTAAACCCTCAAAACTGAATCTCAATGAAGCACAAATGAGATGGCTGAATACCAACTCCTCAATTGCAACAATTCAAGTGATATTTCACACCCTCAAAGTTGCCAATCCAAGGGAGTGACTCGTTCCCAAAGACTGAATAATAATTTGCAGATCCAAATCCACAAATGTCTTCACAATGAAGAAGTCAAGAGATATCATAAACCAAGCATGCTCAAATGAGAGGCCTAGCCCTCTATTTATTCACTTTTCCTGGAACTTCTAGAACTCTCCTTTATAAAATCTCATTGAAAAGCACTTTTTATAATAAAATAATATTATAAATCAAAAAGTGCAACTCAACTTAAAATTAGAACATGTAGGCCCCGATAACTTATAATAATAAAATATAACCTCTTAAACTTCTCCAAAAGCCAATATAACCATCTGATCTGCAAAAATGACTCTCTCTCTCCACCATTTGCCTATGAGAGTCGAGGATAGGCAAATATGACACGCTAAACGAGGTCAGCCAAAAAGGGGACATGACAGAACTTGAAATTTTCTTGGATCTCAAACCAATCATTAAATCTTCACCATTTATCTTTACCTAACAATTTTGATCTGTTGATTTCATTAATCGACTTTGTTCCTTCCTTAGAATCTTCTAGATTATTCTAGATTCTAGTTCGATGTCATCTTCAACTTGATTTCTTGTTTAACTAACCAAATTCATCTACTTGGTTAAGTCCATCTACTTAGTATCATGTACTCAGTTAACATTCAATCGATTAACTATGACCGACCAATATCTTTACTTACTGAAAACCATTTCTAGCTTAGTAGAACACACTATTTTCTTGTCTTTTCACTTCACAACTTCAATCCTTTATTACCGACCAATATAATTGACTTGTGAATCATTCTAACACTTCATCAAATCATGTAAAATAATCAAATCAATATTACCTTTTCATAGACCGATTCAAAAATTGCCCATTTAAGCTCTGATACTTAACATCACTTATTTGTTTCATTATATGTCTTTACCAAGCATTTATTTACTCAACATCACATATTTTAAATTGATATGGAAACTTGAAATTAGTAAGTCAATAGGCTTGACATCAATGACAACATAGCAACTGATCCAATCCTTCTACATATCTTTCATTTATTAGTTAACCTTGTTCATTCTCAATATGACAATATCAGTAGAGTAACAATCTCATTAGTTGGGGTAACATGAGGTCAGACAGAGGAGGAGAGTTTACATCTACTACATTTAATTCATACTATGAAAAACATGGGATATATAGACATAATTCTGCTCCTAGGACTCCATAGAAGAATGAGATTACAAAAAGAAGGAACATAACTATACTGGATGCTGCTAGAAAAATGATGATTTGAGTAAATTTATCACATGTGCATTGTAGGGAAGTAGTTAATATTGTTGTTTACACTTTGAACATGATTCATATCAAAGAAGGTAATACTAAAACACCTTATGAAATTTGGTTTGGTTATACTCCTACTGTGAAATATTTTAGAATCTTTGGTAGCAAATGCTTTATCAAAAGACATGATGAGGCAAGTACATCTGATTCAAGAAGTGATGAAGGTATTTTTCTTGGTTACTCTACCAAAAGTAAAGTTTAGAGATGTTTTAACTTGAGATTGAGAAAGATGGTTGAGAGCATTATTGTAAGAATTAACAAGAAGTTCAAATTCAAGAAAGAATCTATGACCAAAACTCAAAAAATACTACTGAAGTAGAAGAGTTGGTTGAAATTGATAATGATAGGGAGATATATTTGAGTGAACAATTAGAATCTCCTAAAACTCCAAGGTATGTGTAATCAATTAAAAATGGGCAAAGATAATTTAATGATAAATCAAGTCAAATAAAAGAAAATCAAGGACAAGATCAAATTAATTGAATCACAATGCATAATTAGCCAATCAAAATTAAAATCAAGTCTTAATTCAAGATAAATCAAAATTGAGAGCATTTTTATCAAATGAAATCAAATTAAAGTGAAATTAAATCAATTAATTGTATAGTTTTGGATTAAATAAAATTCAACCCATTCAAGGGGTACATGGATAAACAAATGAATCAAAATCAATTAATAAATCCTAATTTCTCTCAACAACCACAAAGGGAGGAAATTTAATCAACCAATAGGATTTGAGGAAAGAGCTCACATGGATCAAGCCAAATTCAATCTCAGTCACTCAAAGTGAAAGAGCATCTTGTCCACTCATCTTGTCTACTTGTCCCAAGCTTTGAGGACACAATCTTTGCATTGTCTTCAAAGGGTGGAACCAAAGACTCAACTCAAGCTTAATCATGATCAACACAACTACACCCCCTCTCCTTACATAAATCTATGAAAGGAAGACCAAAATATTCATAATTCATATCCACAAATCTAAGAATAGCATCAAACCTCTTGCATTTTATAGCTAGAAAGGCAAATTAAGGAAAATTAGTTGTATTTCATTTGGAATTGAACAATTTATCTTATTTATCATATCATTTCTCATTCTAGGACTATCATTAATGGAAGCTTGATGAGAGCTTTGCATTAAAACTCTTAGATAGAGAGCCATAGGATGCTTAATTGTGATTTATTTGCTAAATAGAGTTACTAATTGTGGTTATTTAGTTTCTATTTCATTTATTGTATGATACTAATTCTATGAAGGTACATTTCCTTGTACACAAAATGGCACCCACCATGGGGCAAAATGCTTCACATTACTAAATGCTCAAAATTATTTCATTTTTATCAAATTTATGCATGTGTAACTCTTGGGTTTTTAAGGAAACAACGCTTTTGATAGATCAAATGATGCTTTTGCATGATTAAATAAAACTTTCCAGCACTATTTCAGTGCTTTCATGACAAATTAGTGTGCCTTTGCGTTGATCCACAACACTTTTAATCCTTCTATTATCTATCTATCATTCTTGCAGTGCCTTTGCATGGATCTACAATGCATTTTCCCTGACCTCTGAGCACTTCTGCTATTTTACTGAGCACTTTTACTGCCTTTGATAGATTCTATAGTGCTTTAATTAGTTATTTGTGTACTTTTGAGTTTACTGATAGAGATGAAACAACGCTTTTAATCAAATTAGCAGCACTTTTAATCAAATTAGTAGTGCTTTTAAGTAGTAAAATAATGCTTTTAAGCATTACAGGAGCGCTTTTGCATAAATTGTTAATTTGCATAATCTAACTATGGTAAAATGATTTTCATGACTCTACAGAATGTCTGATCACAGAAAAGTGAAGAAACCAGAGAGCAGATTCAACCAAGAAGGGAAGGCATTGACTAGGAAAATCAAGAAGGAGAACTTTGTTCACATCAAATCGGTTCTTGTGGATTCACAAGAGGAGGAAAATCAAGCTTATGAGAACTACCTTAAAATTGTAGAAGCATATAAAACTAAGTTTGTATCACTTAATTGAATTTTTCTACCTTAATTCAAGTTTTTCTTAAAATTTGCAAATAAGGCCTTAGATTCAATTCAAACTTTGCTTCTTCAAATTCATCTTGGTTTCCTTCATCGTTGCTATTTTTGTTGACTAACTTTGTTGGAGGAAAAGCACATTCAAAAGGAACTATAGCCAAGGTAAGCTAAAAATGACAAAAATCACTCAAAAATGCCCCTAGCTTATGCTAGCTACAAGGAAAGGTAAGTCTCAAACTAGTGAATATTTTCCCTTAAATTGTGGCATTGGTGCATTTGAAAATCTAGTAATTACAAAACAACCTATCTTTGTTTGGAAACTTTAGCATTTAGGCCTATGCTCTTCACTTCTTCTAGTGAATCAAAATGCCAAAGGTGTTGAACTTTTTAATTAAGAAGAAAGGTTGAGGAAATCAAGCACATAAAATCAAAGCCCCTTGTTTTTAGAAGAGAGTAGAAATACTCAATTCTCTATAGTTAGTGGATAAAGGAATTGAACAATGTTTATTGTGTTTGGGAAATTAAGGAAAATTTAGGGATATGCTCTTCACCTTTTTGATGAACCAAATTCCCAAAAACTTTTTCTTAACTTCATTTCCTTGCTTTACATGAACATGCTAGAACATTAGTGGGCTCGCCTCCCAAGAAATTACCTTGATGAGGCCGGTGAGAGGGATAGCCCAAAGTGGGATACACTTTCTTTTGCTGCAAGAATCCAACCCACTATATAAAAAAAATGCATACATCCTTAATGGGGTGTGTGACAAAAGGATTTTAAATTTTCAAACTTCCTTGAGTAGTCCTCACGAATTGTGCAAAACTCCAATATACTGATGGTGGGAAGCCCCTTAACATACTTGGGGGATGAAAGTTTAAGATCCTTTTTGAACGAAATCTATATTAAATCCTTGATAAAATAGAAAGACCACCTTTTAGAGCCATGTTTACGAACCAAATCTTGTGCTAGGTAGGTTCTTGGAGTTTCTTTTTGTGCAAAACCCATGACAACATTCTTTCAAATCAAACATTTTATGTTAAGTGGGTAAAAAGAGACAAGTGAATGTGTGATTGTTGTGTTTGAAATACATAAAAAAGTGAGAGAGATATCCATTGAAAGTTCATCTTACATTTTTAATCTCTTCAATTTAAAATCAACAATTCTCGAATCAAGGATCACTCCAAATCAAACCCTTGTTGGATGCCAGTTTCCACATGGTCCCACACATATAGGGTATCTTTACAAGGAGATAACACTCTTGTTGCAAATGAAGGGAAAGAAGTTGAGTACCAAAGTCTTTTCAAAGGTCCTAATCAAGCAAAAATTTTCCAAAACTTATTTGAAAAAAGACTTGGAGAAATGGATAGAAACTCTGCATATCATAATTACCAAGAAGGAGGAAACACTCATAATATCAAAAATTCCAATCATAATTACAAAGAAACACTTGAAGAAAAAGTTGAGAGAGCAGCCCAAGATCAAGAATTCCTAGAGGTCATGGAGAAATTAATAGATAAGGATAAGGAGAAGTTTTTCCTAAACCTAGCTCAAGCGGGAGTAAAGCTTCCTCATGATTTCGATATAGAACAACTTAAGAAAGATCAAGAGAAAGATAACCCTATGAATGCTATGACTAGACAAATAAAATCCTTCCAAGAAAAAATTGATATCATGAAAAAGGCGGCTGAACCTAAGGCCTTTTCTATTGAAGCTTTGTGTCCTTTCCCATTTGACAAAAGCTTAGTTATGGAACCTTTTCCCTTTAATACCATTTTTCCTAAATATGACAAATATATGGGTAAAATAGACCCACAGGATCATCTAAGGGAGTTTTGTGCCTTAAGCATTGAGTTCATGCACAATGATACATATCTAATG
Source organism: Chamaecyparis obtusa (assembly GCA_027943335.1). Taxonomy (NCBI): domain Eukaryota; kingdom Viridiplantae; phylum Streptophyta; class Pinopsida; order Cupressales; family Cupressaceae; genus Chamaecyparis; species Chamaecyparis obtusa. The sequence continues at coordinate 1,159,908 of BSBK01007603.1, read as the reverse complement.
AGACTCTTTCCTAGAAGCTTAAGAGGACCCACCATGGAGTGGTTTTCAAACTACCTCAAGGAATAAAGACCTTTGAGGAACTAGCCTCGAAGTTTGTGACCCATTATTCTTATAACATTGAGCATGAAATTACCATGCTCAAGTTGTGTGATACCAAATAGAAAGATGGAGAATCCTTCTTAGGATTCCTACAAAGGTGGAGGACCATTTCCGCAAGGTATCCATGAAGTATCCCCGAGAAAGAGAAGATGTAAATCTTCACAAACAATTTGACCATGGAAATGAATTATAGATTTCAACTCCAATGTCCCCCAACATTTGAAAAACTTATCGAAAATGGGATCAAGATTGAAGATGTATTGGTCAAGAAAGATAAAAAATCCAATAACACCAACAACAACAATAATAATTATGTGCCTAAATATGTCAATAATCAAGGGTCCAATAATTACAATGATAAATCTAAGTCATGGATAAAGAATAACAACAAAAACCTTGTGAATGATGGAGTTTTGGAGGCCCACAACTTTAAGGCAACCCCTTTTACCTTACCATATGGAGCTAATTCTTCAAATAATGTTAATCAATCAAACAAAGCTCCATTTAATCCCAAAAATTCCAATAGTTCCAATAAAATTTCCAACAATTCCAACAATAATGCCAATAATCCTTATAATAATGCTAATGGGAATAAGCCCAAATCCTTTTACTCCACTTTTAACAAAAGAAAATTTACCTATCTAGGTGAACCTTTGGAGAATGCATTAAGGACCTTGGTTGCCAACAAAGTCATCACATTACCCGATGTGAGAGAATATGAACCTCAAGTTAAACCTAATTGGTGGAATGAATCACATCATTGTGAATAAATCAAAATAGAGGTCATCCAACCAATGAATGCATGAGATTAAAACACTTAGTGCAAGATTTAATAGATAATGGAACCATCAAAATTGAAGGACCTCAAAACAATGAGGATCACATGGCCTTCAAGAATCCCTTTTTAGGACATGAAAAGGGTGAGTCATCTAATGCTAATCAAAGTAAAAAAAGAGGAAATGAGAAAGTGAACTTTTCTTATACTTATAATAACACGATCAATACTCTAAGAGAAGAGGATAATACCATAAATTTTGTCATAGTAAAGAACAATTTAAGAGAAGCATCATCAAATGTTGTTACTAGGGGGAAAGAAAAAAAATATATTCTACACACCAATGCTCCTAAAATTGTGTTATCAAACCAAGCTTCAACCTCATCATCAAAACAATACAACTTGGTTGATCAACTACAAAGAACTCCCGCTAAATCTCTATTTTGGAGTTATTCAAATTGTCACCAATTCATAAAGACATTTTGGAGAAAGCCTAATTGGAAACCAATGTGCCTCTAAATTTGGAGGTAGACAAATTTCAAAATATGGTGGGACACCTCATTGCACCCCATTGCTTATCATTTTCCAAGCAAGATGACATGTCCCTTAATCATCCTCAAAATCTGCCTTTGCACATAGAAGTCTTGATTCACAAGCATAGGGTGAAAAGAGTCCTTATAGATGGAGGAGCCGGCCTAAACATTTGTACCCTTAGCCTAGTGAAAGCCCTAGGATTTTCTGAGGAGGCTATTGACCCTAAGAAAAATATAACCATTAAAGCCTATGATGATGAAGAAAGAGCTTCAAAAGGAGTCATAGTGTTACCCATAAGAGTTGGTCCCATGAAAAAAGAGACCATATGCCAAGTGTTGGATCTAAAGTTGACTTATAACATCTTGTTAGGAAGGCTATGGATTCACGAGATGCAAGCCATTCCATCTACTTATCATCAATGCCTAAAATTTCCTTATCAAGGGCAGGAGATAATGGTAAGTGGGGACCTAAACCCTTTCCAATATTGTAACAACATCAAGCCTATCAATGACTCTTTAATCCCACACAATGAGAAGGGTCTATACCTAATTAAATGGAGTAAGGGAAAAGTTCTAAAGAAATCCCATTATTGAAGGGAAAAGAAAAGATGGAAGAGGAAATTGTTACTAAAGACACACCAAAACTCACTAACCTAACTACATCAACTAAAGGAAAAGAGAAGCTTAGTGAGGATAATATTATTAAAGAATCAAAAGAAGATCATACCAAAGCTATCCAAGTGTACACCAAAGAAGCTCATTATCAAAAAATGGACTAAATGATGAAGAATTTTGATAAGCAGTGCAAGATCAAGCAAAAAGGCATAGGTGAATACTCCTTATCTATGATGGACTTACCCTTATCACCCAAGTCCTATGGAAGACCCTCGAATATACCCCATAGATATAATGATAATTTTGTGAGGGAAAGTACATCATCTACCATGGATGAAGAAGAAACTGAGATCCTAAACTAGTTATATAAAGATGAAGAATCAAGTGCACATGTCAAATATATTCAAAATATAACCATCCCCACACATCAATAAGGGAAAGGGTTTCAAATCATGCAAAAGATGGGGTACAAAGGTCAAGGACCTTTGGGCACAAAGAATGAAGGGCTCATTGAACCCATAGAAACAACATGGTGAGATACCAAGGAGAAAATAGGATTAGGGTATCTTGAAGAAGGATACACTCAAAAACATTATCCCAAACTTCATAGCCAAATATTGCAATTATAATCTCATAGTGATGAAGATTATAATGAGTGGTAATGGGAGACATTATCTGATGATTCATGCCATGATAAGGGTATTGATGTTATTCATACCTATACTTCTACAAAGGATAAAGGACCAATAGCAGAATTAAGTTCAAATCAAGCATCTAGTTCAAACCAAGTGGTTCTAAATAATGTTCCAAGCATAGAAATAGAGATAAATAAATGGGTAGGTGAACCCTACATACCTTCATGGAGACCTACTATGGAGGAATCAAATGTTAGGTTTAATCCACATGAATTTTATCCAACGGAAACCTTAGAGGAGTCTACTGAGGAGGACTTTGATCCTTCTTCTTTAGAACATCTAGAAGAGGCCCATGTCATAGACTTGCATGTTACAATGTATGAACCATCTAACAAAGTATTAGCCTTAAACCCCATTGAAACAAACCCAAGTATTGAACATTAACCCTCATACACCTGGAATTAATGGAATGAAATTCCATTAAACCAACTACCCTTCCAATCTTCTTGAATGACAACGTGGTGTCCCAATACCTTAATGTGGTTGAACCCTCTTCTATCATAGAATATTAGGAAGAATTGATCAAGGGGAGCATCCAAACTTTCAATCTGAGAAAAAATGAAAAAGAAAATAAAAAAGGAAAAGGAAAAGAATCAAGTGTTGAAAACCACGTTGTGGCAACATTAGATCAAGAAGAAAAAAATAAAGAAATAAAGGATGTTTCCAAAGGTGAAAACCCAAATGAGGCACCTAAGGAAGGAAGTTTGGATGCTCTATCAGAACATTATGAAGAAAGATCTCCAATCTTAATTGAGCCCACATAAAAGATAAATATTGGGACAGAAACTGAGCCAAAGATCATCCACTTAGCAACATCCCTATCTAGCGAAGAAAGTACAGAACTCATCAAGTTATTTAAGGAAAAAAAAATTAACTTTTCATGGTCTTATGATGATATGCTAGGATTAGATCCAAATTTGATAATGCATCATCTAAATATCAAGGAAGGAGCCCAACCTGTTAAGAAAAAGTTAAGGAAGATGCATCCACATATAGCGCTACTTGTCAAAGTGGAGTTAGAAAAATTATTGAAAGTAGAATTTATAAGGGCCATTGATTATGCACAATGGATCTCAAATATAGTGCTAGTATATAATCTGCACGGATTTTAGAGACTTAAACTTGGCATGTCCTAAAGATGACTTCCCACTTTTGAGTATAGATGCTATTGTGGACCTAACAATAGGACACTCTAAGTTTTCACTCATGGATGGATTTAGCGGATATAACTAGATAAAGATAGCACTAGAAGACCAAGATAAGACAACTTTTACATGTGCATGGGGTACTTTTTGCTGGAATGTCATGCCTTTTGGTTTGAAAAATGTCGGAGCGACCTATCAAAGAGAAATGACCAAAATATTTCATGATATGATGCATAAGTTCATGGAGGACTATGTGGATGACATATTATCCAAATCTCACTCAAGAAAAGAGCACTTACCAATTCTGGCAAATTTTTTTTAAAGATTAGAGCAATTCAAAGTAAGGCTTAATCCAAAAAAATATGCATTTGGAGTCCAATCTGGTAAACTACTAGGTTACATTATATCTGCAAAGGGAATAGAGGTGGATCCCACTAAAGTTAAGGCCATTATGGAAATGGAAGCACCTAAAAATATTAGCCCAATGAGATATCTACAAGGAAGGATACAATCCATCAAGAGATTTATCTCCCAATTAGCTGAAAAATGTCATAATTTCACCCAACTTTTGCATAAAGACACAATCTTCAAATGGGATTAAAAGTGTGAAGAAGCCTTTAATCTATTGAAGAAATACCTCATGAACCCACCAATCTTGATGCCACCTATCAGAGGCAAGCCCTTGATCCTATATATTTCAACAACAGAGAATTCATTAGGGGCACTTTTAGCACAAGAAGATGAAACAGGAAAAGAAAAGGCAATTTACTACATAAGTAGGACTCTAGTCAAATACGAGTTGAACTATACATTCATGGAAAGGGCATGCTTGGTCATGGTTTTTTCTTCACAAAAATTATGCCATTATATGCTAGCCCACAAGATAAGGCTCATTGCCAAAATTAATCCTTTGAAGTATCTACTTAGTAAAATGACATTAAATGGAAGACTAGCAAAGTGGGTTATTGTTGGAAATTTGGCTGAGTTGGATACACAGATGTTGTCATTATGGAAAAATATGTTCTACATGAAGATCATACAGGTCAGAGAGCAAGTATGACATAGCACAATGCAAAATTGTCTAAGTATGAGACAGTGTGTTTTTGCTAGTGTACCCGATGATAGTTTTGTTTAGCGATGTTGATTGGAGTATGTTCAGTGCTTGCACACTTGAACATAGATACTATGGTGACTATTGAAGACTCACCTAAGAGTGCAAGTTAGTACGACATGTACAGAAAAAGTTATGACAGTTTTATTAAAGATAGTGTTAAGCTGACATGACAAATTATGAAGACGGAATTGGTAGAGTTAAGGGAATATTTTGTTTATGAAAATAATGACTTAACAATATAAAGGGATGACATCCTAGATGTTAACCCTTGGGTAAAGATATTTTTTATTATGTAAGTGGACTGGAAGAGTTATTAATCTTAATAACTTGTATAAAGATGTAATGATGTAATGTAAAAGAAAGGAGATATATGATATGTATGTAATAGAGATAGTGAAAGAGCAATGAAGAGATATTGATGTGAAGTTGCAAGCAGTATAAGGTTATGTACCTTGACCTATTTTTGTAATCAATGAATATTGTATATTACTTGTTTGGGCAGTGGGCTCATCTGGTAATCATATTTTGTACTACCAACTCCTAACAGGGTTGAGGCTTCTAACAAGGCCTATAGTCCCTTAATTAGGACTGAGACACTATATATATGTAATAGAATCCTAACAAGGTCAAAATCCTTAACATGATTCTTTTGATTAGTAGATCTTTGTGGGTGCCATCCCCACCAGGGTTTTCCTTTGGCTAGGGTTTTCTCAAGAACAAATAATGTGTTATGAGTTCTTTTGTTTTATTGCTATGCATGTTGTTTTGTAGATAATCTGTTATATCCATAATTGGGAAAAAGTAAAAGTTTTTAGAATACTGATTCACCCCCCCCCTCCTTAGTATTCCCTATTTCTAACAATTGGTATCAGAGCTTAGTTACTCAGAAAAGAATCATTCAAGGAAAGCCTAGTAGCTTGAGTAAGATCTCTATGGATATGGATCAGCTACAGAAGAATCTTGAAGAAGCTCTTGAACAAATTAATATGCTTACTAATGAAAGAGACACTCTAAAAAGAAAATATGATGATGCAAATAACCTCATTGAGAAACTAAAAAATAAGTTGGAAGATTTGAAATCAGAAAAGGAATCCAAAATACAAATTGAAGATTGTGATGAAAACTTAGAAAAAGAAAATGAGATCCTTAAACATGAATTGAAGATAGAAAATCTGAAGCTAAGTCTGAAAGATGGAAATGGTGAGAATGAAGCAAATTTGAAATCTAAGAATGAAAATCTGAAGATCAAAAATGAAGGACTAAAATCTAAACTTTGTAAAGTAACATCTGAGCTTGAGAAAGTCAATATGCAGTATGCCGAACTTGAAAAATATAATACAATTGTGAAAGGTGAACTGACTCAATCTAAGCAGCAACTTGAAAGACTATATTCAACTAGTGAGAAGATTGATGAACAAATGTCTTATCAAAAACCATTCTATAAGAAAAATGGTCTTGGATTCAACACATCTAAAGCAAGTGAAGAAAGAAAGGAACCATATCTAAAAATATCTGAAATCATAGATGAAAAGAAATCTGATGAAATTGACAAATCTGAAGACACACCTAAAGAAGAAGAACCACCTAAATGAGAGGAGTCACCTAAAGGTATGCAAAGAGAATTCAAAGGTAGATGCTTTGCTTGTAATACTATTGGTCATATGAAGAAAGATTGCACAGGTAAGCAATTCAAACCCCTTAATGGTTATTGTTATAATTGTCATGGTTTTGGACATAGAGCTATTGAATGCAAACAATCTAAATTTGTTGAGAATAAAAATAGTAGTAGAATGTTTAGAAATACTAACCATGCAGATAATAAACCTACTGAAGATATGAACACAAGAAATGGAGTAGTATGTTATAGATGCAACATGGTTGGACACATTGCTAGAAATTGCAAATCATAGATAAATCAGCCTGGACCAAGATATGGAAACAATGGAATAGTTTGTCACATATGTAACAAGATTGGACATACAACAAGGTTTTGCATAATGAACAATAGAGTTTTTTATCCTAATCCTAACCCTAGAAGTCATGTAAGGAGAAATGAAGATGCAAGTAATAGTCAGAAAGGATGCTGTAGTAATTCAGAAGAAGTGAAGTTTGTTAAAAGCACAGATCAAGGAGACATATTCAGCACTGAAGGTAACCAAAAAGGTGAAGTATCAAGTGGTAAGAATGAATCACTACCTAACCCATCCCTAAGTACTCAATTCATAAAAATTATAGTAGAATATGAACTTAGATTAGTGTAGAAGTTGATATATGATGAATTGAGACTTGTGTAGTTAATGCAAGGTATTATATGATGTAATGATGCTATGGTTAAGAGCACATAGAAAAATATTACATTTTGCGAGATCACAAGGATTTTTAAGTTTTGTAGGTTAATAGAATCAATTTTTTGGAAAGAAGTGGTAAAAGAATTGAATGCGATGTCAGATCTATGTGAGATGGGAATGATAAAAGGTTATGATCATTATTATTTTATCATCTAAGTGAATACAAGTGTTAAGGAGATCTAAGAGTAGTGATTTGAAGCATTTTTCAAGGATTTGGTGAAGGATTTTTTCGTGTCGAATCTACGCAAGCCCTAAAATCATGGAATCAAAGCAGATTTTTCAATCAGTTAAGGAATTAGTAGAAGTCATGGATGTTTCTTTGATTCACAATTTCAGAGATAAGAATAGACCTAAGATGAAAAGGGAACCAGTAGAACCCTTGGAAGATGATCCTAAGTTAGCTTTATCATCCATACCTGACAGAGTTTTACATCTAGAAAATATTAGAAGTTATCTGGGATGTAAGCTAGAGACTCTCAGTGATAGTGATTTCACAAAAGAATATCAGAAGATCTACAATTAGGATATGTCATTAAAAGTAGGGTTTGAGCATTTTAAAGATAATGAAATTGTTAAGTATGCCTTACGATATGAGTTTGACAATGAAGAATATACCAAGATTATTTTAAGAAGAATTCATAATGGGAAGTTTTGGTTAGATGATAGACTGATAGATATCACAGTTGACCTAATTCATAGGTAAATGGTCTTTCTAAAACTAGAGCCATTCCTTTGAATGAGAGGAACATGAGGAAAATAGTTATAAACAACACAAATTCATCTTACAATGGTAGGGGTATAGTAATTAGCAAGATTCAACAAGATGATGTCAGATATTTGTGTAAGATCCTTAAAAATAAGTTTTGTGCTAACTCCAGAGAAGATGACATGGTAGCAGGAATGATACATGTAGCATATTTAATGTGTGTTGATAGAGTACAAGTTGACATGTGTGAGATTTTGAGAATTCAATTGTCTGAGAATTTGGAAAAGATAAAGAAGACTAAGTATTCTCATTTTAGATTCTCATCATTGATCACTTATATGTTTTTCCATTTGTTGAGAAGATTTCCTTATACCATTGGAAATGATCAGAATAATGGAAAAACCACAATGGAAAGGATTAACAAAGTGTATTTGAGGCATGTTATTGATAAGGTAAATGAAAGTGCAGTGTTGGTAATCAAAACATTTTAGAATTTGACGACAGGCAGAACAAGGATCCCTCAATCCTTAGTAGAAAAGTATAAAAATGAGATATGTTTCATGGTTGATACTGACTTTACATACATTGAAGTAGTAGAACCTAGAGTAGAGTTCATAGAGCCTCTTGGCTATGAAATCTCTGAGATTGAGACAAAAGAATATGTGAGTAGACTACTTAAGAGAAAGATAGACATTCACAGTAGCAGGTTTGGAACCTTTGAGGAGAACTTCAACTCGGAAAAGACTATCCTTGAAGAGAAACATTCTAAGAAAAGAGTTGAAAGTAAAATCAAGAAACTACTAAAAGATACAGGAATGACTAGACATGAGTTCTTGATAGCCAAATAGACAGTAGCAACAGTTAGAGAAATTGGACAAAAAGAAGTTTTGTCTATGCTACCTTTATCATTAGTTGCAGTACAATAAGAAGTGACACAAGTAAAGGTAAAAGTGGAAGAAACAGAGAAAGATCAAGAAGAAACAAAATCCACTAGATCAACCTCCTCTACACATAGTAAAAGAATGAAAGAGATTGCTACTGGACTGGGTAAGAAGCAGAAGACATTAGTACCACCAATTCCAAGAAAAATTGCCAAGATTAAAGATGATGAAGATACTCTTGTTAAGAAGAAAACTTGGAAACCTAGAATTGAAAAAGTGAATGAATAGATTATACAAGATGAAGACCTTACAAAGATGAATAAATATTATGATCTATATGATTATGCAAAAAGATTGAATCTAGAAAATGCAGTGGTAGAGCATATGATTTTGTCTGATAAGAAATTTGATACAATTCAGGGTAAGATACTCGATGACTTGTATAAGAAGCTTGTAGATAGAAAGAAAAGAGCATCAAAGGAAGATATAACTATAAGAGAAAATCTTGTAAGAAAGCTATGTGATGTGAGAGATGAAGAACACTTCAAACAGATCATGAAGGATTTGAACACCCATCTGAGAACCAAGAAGAGAACTATTCATATTATGGGAGGTAAATATGAAGAAATCAACAAGGAAACAAAACAAGAAATTTTTAAGGTTATGACAGAGAATGTTGGAAAACCATCAGTTGCAGTAGAACCTACAGAGAAAGTAGAAGAAGCAGAACAAAAAGACATTCCCTCTCCACTAGCCATCAATATTGAGGATGAAGCTATGAATGTTGAAGGAGCAAAGATCACTTTGGATACTGATGATAGCCTATTTAAGAACCTTGAAAACATTGTTGACAATTCAGCTTTTGAAGAGTAAGATGGTGCCAAAGGAGAAGAGAAGATAGAAACTAGAACTGTAGAACCTATAGTGATAGAGAAACAAGTATCTATTCCCACTCTTGAAGAAATCAGTCTTACACCTGAGACTATTAAGAAAACTCAAATTGATTCTATATTTGAGAATTTGGGAAAGGAAGTAGATGATGATGATCAGATGGAATTGATCACATCTTTGAACAAGATTATTGGAAAGAACAAGAAGGTAAAGAGCCTTGAAGGATGCCTAAAGGAGCTTACTAGGAAGTTACAAGGCATTGTAACCACACAAATTACAAAAGCTGACCCTCTGGAAAGAGAAAAGAAAGTAATGAACACATTTGATGATGAGTTTATCAACTTATCTAATATTGCAAAGGTAAAGGCTCAAGCAGCCTATGAGGCCAAAATTATTTTGGACATAAGTTAGAACATTAGGAATGATATCAATAATCTTGATATCTGCATAAAAGTTTTGAGAAGGAATTTAGAAAGAGGAAAATCTTTGTACATTCAGTGTAAAAAATCAGAGAACCTGATAGCAGAGGAAGTGCAGAAGATGAAGACTAGGGAAGCATAAATTCAAACTGAGATAAACCTTCTTTCAAGCCCTAATGTGAAGGTACTTGATGTTGAGAAGAAAATATACAAGATTTATGATGAAATAAGAATTTTACAAGATGACAAGGATAGGAAGCTGAAGAGATTCGCTCTTTTAAGAGAGCATGTTTCTACAAAATTGAGCATTGTTGAAGGACAATTGGAAGAATGTCTTTCATCCAAGACATCTTTTTAGAATCTCCAAGCATGTGAAATTGTGTCTTATGGATTGTGTGCACTACTTAGTGTTGCAGATTTGATTAAGAAGTCATGGGAGAAATAGTTAGAGGCCATGAAGATTAACTTTGTAGATTATGTTGCAAGCCTACCAGCTTTGCAATATTGAATCAAGGTATAACACTCTTGTCTGAACATAGTTTTGTCACCCTCCTTACCTTTCTTTGTCATTGTTGTCAAAGGGGGAGAAATATATAGCAAAAAATTGATAAGGATACATACTCTTTAGGGGAGTATAGTATATAGATAAGATTTATGGAGTCATAAGGATAGTTTATACATATTTTGTACTATGGCCACAATTTTGAAAGTTTGAAGTCTAAGACTTAGCCAATTTTCTCATATGTTGCCACCAATGACAAAGGGGGAGATTGTTGGAAATTTGGCTGAGTTGGATACACAGATGTTGTCATTATGGAAACATATGTTCTACATGAAGATTGCACAGGTCAAAGAGCAAGTATGACAGAGTGCAATGCAAAATTGTCTAAGTATGAGACAGTGTGTTTTTGCTAGTGTACCCGATGACAATTTTGTTTAGTGATGTTGATTGGAGTAAGTTCAGTGCTTGTGCACTTGAACATAGATACTATGGTGACTATTGAAGACTCACCTGAGAGTGCAAGTCAATGTACGAAATAAGTTATGACAATTTTACTAAGGACGGTGTTAAGCCGACAGGATAGATTATGAAGACAGAATTGGTAAAGAGTTAAGGGAATATTTTGTTTATCAAAATAATGACTTAACAATATAAAGGGATGACATCCTAGATGTTAACCCTTGGGTAAAGATATTTTGTATTATGTAAGCTGACTGGAAGAGTTATTAATCTTAATAACTTGTATAAAGATGTAATGATGTAATGTAAAAGAAAGGAGATATATGATATGTATGTAATAGTGACAGTGAAAGAGTAGCGAAGAGATATTGGTGTGAAGTTGCAAGTAGTATAAGGTTATGTACCTTGACCTATTTTTGTAATCAGTGAATATTGTATATTACTTGTTTGGGCAGTGGGCTCATCTAGTAATCATATTTTGTACTACCAAATCCTAATAGGGTTGAGGCTTCTAACAAGGCCTATAGTCCCTTAATCAGGACTGAGACACTATATACATGTAATAGACTCCTAACAGGGTCAACATCCTTAACAAGATACTTTTGATTAGTGGATCTTTGTGGTTGCCATCCCCACCGGGGTTTTCCCTTGGCCAGGGTTTCCTCGAGAACAAATAATGTGTTATGAGTTCTTTTTTTTTATTGCTATGCATGTTTTTTAGTTTCCTATGTTATGCATGCACTAAGATAATCTGTTATATCCATAATTGGGAAAAAGTAAATTTTTTTAGAATATTGATTCACCCCCCCCTCTCAGTATTCCCTATTTCTAACAGTTATGGTGTTAAGTGAATTCGACATTGAATATGTTGATAGAAAATCAATCAAAGGGCAAGTCATTTCTGACTAGTTAGTAGAAGCACCACTTCAAGATGATTGTCCCATCCAAGTGGAATTCCCAGATTTAGAGATTGTGAATGTTGAGGCAAAAACATGGCAACTATATTTTGATGGTTCATACACTCAACATGGGTCAGGAGCAGGCATACTTCTAATTAATCCTCAAGGATCTACTATTCCTAAGTCCTATAAATTTTTATTTCCATGCACCAATAATATAGCAGAATATGAAGCCTTGGTCATTGGAATCAAGTTGGCACTAGAATGGAAAGTGAGAGAACTAAAGGTTTATGGAGATTCACAATTAGTTATTAATCAAGTTAATGAAGAATATCAAACAAAAGATGACAAATTGGTACCCTATAAAAACATGGTGGAAAGTCTTAAGAAGTACTTCATTCTTATTACATTTGAGCAAGTGCCAAGAGAAAAGAAAAAAGTAGCAGATGCAATGACAACTTTGGCTTCACTTCTACAAATGCCTAATCAGAGTGCTATATATGAATTCCTGGTAGAAGAAGTGGATAAACCCGCGTTTGGCCCTACCCATCCTTATACCATTTTCTTGCTAACTACAAATGAATCAACTTAGTATGGACCTATTTATACTTAAAAGATAAAATTCTTGCCATAGACCAAACTAGGAATCAAAAGAAAAGCTCCATTCGCCAAGCTGCTTGATATACTATAATTTTTGAAACATTGTATCAAAAAAGTTTAGTCGGAATTGTCCTTAGATGTCTAGAAGAAGAGGAATCAAACGTAGCCTTACAAGAAATCCATGAAGGGATTTGTGGATCACACTCAAATGAATTAACCCTAGCTAAGAAACTTCTTAGGATAGGGTATTTTTGGCCTATGATGGAGAAAGACACTTGTAACTTTGCCAAAACTTGTAGAAAGTGTCAATTCCATGGAAACTTGATACATGTGCCCGCACAAGAGCTTTATTCGATAACAACACCTTGGCCATTTTATCAATGGGGTCTAGACATAATAGGCATGATTTATCCACCATCGTTGAATGGTCATAAATTCATCATCATGACAACGAAATACTTTACCAAGTGGGTGGAAGCTGTACTCTTATCAACTACAAAGGGAAAACATATATCTTTGTTTATCCTCAATCACATTATTTGTAGATATGGCATACCTCATGCTATCATAATAGATAATGGCAAGCATTTAAAAAAAAAGACCTAAAGGAATTATGCACCAAGTTTCACATGATTCATCATTCTTCTTCAATCTATTACCCCCAAGGTAATGGACAAGCCGAGGCAACAAATAAAAACATTTTGAAGATATTGAAGAAAATGGTGGAAAATTCAGGTAGAGATTGGCACATTAAAATAAACCCAACCTTATGGGCTTATAAAACAAGTATAAGAACACCAACATGAGTTACACCTTTTTCTTTAGTCTTTGGAACAAAAGCAATTTTTCCTTTGGAGGTAGAACTTCCATCTTTAAGGGTATCTCTTCATGGCTTGACAAGTGAGGAAGACTATAGAGTTGCTAGGCTGCAAGAACTAGAACTTTTAGATGAGAAAAAAAAGCAAGCATTTGATCATTTGAAGGTGTACCAAAATAGAATCAAGGATTTATAATAAGCACATCAAGTCAAGAACATTTCAAATAGGTGACCTAGTTTTGCAAGAGAATCCCAAAAATCAAGTAGAAATAGAAAAGAAAGGAAAATGGGAATCAAGCTGGTTAGGACCATTTATCATCATTGAAAATTTTGGGACCGACACATACAAATTAGCAGATTGTGATGGAGAAGAGCTACAAGAACCTATTAATAGCATACATATAAAGAGGTTCTATACATGAGGTAGATGAAAGAGTATAAAGAGTATCAGATGGAAAGCATCATATTTATTGTATATAGTCAAAAGAGATCTGGAAAATACCAAAAACATTTGAAAAGAAGAAAAGAACAAACAAATTGAAAAGTAGAAAAGATAAAAAATAGTGGAAAATTGAGCATGAAGAAAGCAAAAACATTCATATATGATCCTCAAAAAGATGTTGTCTTGGTGAAAACCTAGCAAATAGGCACCTCGATGATAAAAAAAACTGAAAAAAAAAGAAAAATACAAAAAAATCAAAAAATAAAAAAAGTGCCTTGGTAAAGACCTAGCAAATAGGCACCTTGGTAGCAAAAATAGAGAAAAGCTTTAAAAATAGAAAAAAAGAGAAAAGATCCATTCAATCAGTGAAAACCTGGTAAATAGGTGCCATTGAAAGTCCAAGTCAGTCGCATGCCTAGAAGGTCACCTTGTAAATATTGCATTCACTAGCATTTGTATATATTGCATAATAAAACCCCACAGTTGCATTTGCAAGTACCTCAAGGTTTTGGTCACCTAATCTGCAAATTGTCCTAAGTCCCACAAATGAAATTGTCTCAAACTAGGGGCAATCTACTCAAAAGGAGAAAGGATTCATCAAAGAAAGCTTTATTCAATCATGGAATCAATTCATCAAATTTGAAAGAAGAACACTTAATCAAATCTACATTCTAATCCAATTTGAGCCAAAACGCAAAATTTGATCCAAGAGCTTACATGAACTTATCTTTATCAAGATTAAAAGTATGAAATGGATGGAACTACACATGAAATATGGATTTGAAAAACATTGCAAGAAATTTTTCTAAGTGTTGACTCAATTGATGAAATCATGTCTTTCTAGCGAATTGATGAAATTTTTAGACTAGACAAGCTCTGATGAAAGGATGATATTTTTGTTGATTTCTGAATGTTAAAATCAAAGTTTTAAATCATGTATTATTTTTCTAAGGACATGATCATCAAAGAATTATTGAGGACTTGTACATAGGATAAAACTGAGATTTTTGCTTGTTTATGCAAAAGGATACCTTGGCTATTTTGATCTTCAATATCATAATACCAAAATCCACTTGTAACATAGAATCCAAAAAAACCGGTATTCACACTCTCATGATTGGCTTCAATCAGTGATAGTCATACCGAAGAGAGAAGGGAAAGCAAAGAAAGAGGTGCAAAAAGTATTCATATCATCATAGTTGAACCAGTGATGGTTGTACTAAAATAAGATCCAAAAATGCTCAATGATGATTATAAGCTCCAAATTTTGAATAATGACAGTTAGTTGCATACATCTTAGATTAAGTGCATTGTATATTGTTTTGCCTTTCGTAGCTTAAATTGGAAGAGGAAAATTAAAAGGGGGTGTACTCAAATAAAAAATCAAAGGATCATAAAAAATAATTATATCAGATTGAGTGTGTTGGAAATCAAAAAACAAATAAAAAACAAAGTGCATTTCATTAGTTCACTTGCATTGATTAAGGTCATTTTTAAGTTGCATTAAGTCATCTTCATTAAACATTGCATTCATTTAAATGTGTCCAACATTTGAATCATTAATTTTCATATCCATTTAGATTACATTAAGTTCATTATTATCATTAGATTGCATTCATCTCATTTAAGGTGCATTCTTAAATATCAATTAATTAAGTGCATTGCATTAAGTTAGTTAATTATTCTTTGCATACATTAGGATCATTCAACATTAAATGCATATCATCCATGATAGAATCATTCAGCTATATTTCATATACCATTAATCATTAAAAGCTCATGACATCATTACATAGATCCATCACATTTGCATATCAAAAGAAACACATCCATTAGATCCAATAATCATTATTCATCTAACATCATATATGTATCCATTGCATACATTCATCAATATCATTAATCATTAAATTAACATTGCATTCATGTATTCTATGTCATACATAAGACAATCATTTAAAGCATCATTAGGACATATGCATACATTTGAAAAATTGCATTCTAAAAAGCATAAAACAAAGCATATAGGAAATAGAATCATATAGATCTATATATCATGCAAAACACCTAGAAAAAGAGATCCAACACATGATGACATCATATATAGTGAAATCTATCAAAGAGAGTATCAGAGTCTATGGTACCATCATCATGAAATCAACAAGATATCAAAGTCTAAATAAATGATCATCAAAGCAATATCCAAATATCAATGTTCATCAACTATCAAAGTATCAGCATAAGCAACATCAATTGATCAAAAATGATATAACAAGAGTTCAATGTCTCGATCATAATAACAAAAAAGAGATCATATATCATCAAAGTACAAATATCTTAGGGAATATATCATCTAATAAAGTCACCAGCACCATCGGTACCATCAGAACCATTAGGACCAAGTGCACTATCTGGAGGCTGACTAGAACTAGCCTATAAACCATGCTGACTCATAGCATCCATAAAATTCTACATCATCGAGCTCAACTAAGAAACCTACTGCTATACTCTTGAAATCTGAGTCTGTAGAGAAACAACATCTGATGCTGATGTTGGGGCAGGAGTCTATGTCGCAGAAGATTGAGGAGAAGGAACAAAAGTAGATGGCATAGAAGAAGATGTATCACCCAAAGATGGAACAAAATGAGAAGATGATGGATGCGAAGAAGATGAAGGAATTGAAGTAGAAGCATGTGCCTGAGATGAAGGAGCCTAAGGGACAATCAGAGGAATGACTTGCTGAGCAGGAGGACCCTGTGCTTGATCAAGTAATACCTGTGCAATATCTACATCAACCTCCCTATGATGCCTAACTCTAGGCCTATCTGCTAGATCTTTGGCAACCTAATGCAATACTCTGTCAACCTGTCGACCCCTCACCTGATCCACACCCCTAGGAGGAATCAGAGAAACAACAATCAATGGAATATGAACTCTACCGACTCTAGCTCCTTGACGACCTCATCATCCACATCGTCCCCTAATCCTACCACCACCACCTTTGTCATCATCTCCATCATCACCATCATCACCACCATCTCCACCAGCACCGTCACCATCTCCACCAGTACCATCATCCCCATCTGATAACTAATTAATAGTGGGAATCCTCTTGGCAGGATTTGTGAATTTGGGAAAAGGGTATTAATGTAACCAAGCACTATAATCATTTGTAATACTTGCATCTACAATTTTTCCTCTCATAGACCAAGGAAGATATAAAAGGTCTCGAATCTCCCTCATAGTGGTGCCAAAATCAACATAGGGGCCCCATAATGATCTCTCCACCTGTACACGGGCATACAACGCCACTCCTTGCGACATACACTATCTACGCCCATACTAACTCAATACTCTATGAAAGTAGAATCTCTCTATAACAAAAATAGAACGTCTGAGCATCCAGTAAGGACAAAACATGTAAGATAGCTTGGAGTCATCCTCTGGCCAAGCCTCACAACCAAGATAAGGCCTCCAAACAATAGTATCCATGTCATCAAGGACACACTGCCAGTAATCCATATGACCCATATGGGTCTGGATGATAATACCATCGTACATCCAAGCAAAAGGCCAACTTGGACTACGATCTTGTCCTATAATAGGACTCACTAGGATATGCTCCTAGGTCCAAAGCTATAATAGGATAGCTACTACAGTCAATGTGGTGGAATGCCTATAAACAATGGTGTGTAACTCATGGTACAATTGAGCTAACACACAAGAGCCCCAATCAAACTGATGAGGATTTGCCATCAAATCCTCAAGAATGGGACCCTAACCGACAGCAAATCCATGCCCGCATATATCAGGAAGAAGAAAACCTCCAATCAACATACCAAGAACAACTGGTAATACATGGAAGGAAACAAATTGAGCCCACTGGATGTGAGCATCACCAATGGTAGGATCACCAAAGACCCGTTGACATGCTGATTGATCATAAACAGAATCATAATAGACAAGCTCTCCCTGAGTAGGCAACCGTAGAATGTGATATACATCCTCTGGTGTAATAGTCATCTCTCCCATGCGGAGATGAAAGGTATTATGGTCTGAGTGCCAATGCTCAGCCATAGTAGTGATAAGACCCTGATTCACTGGGAATCAAGGAAGATATAAGAGGAAAGACAAACCATAGAGACTAATGTGCTGATGATTCGCCACACTCAGACCAGTGATCATACCCCAAGATAATAGATAAGCACCATAGATATGCAATGACCCAAGCTCAAGCTGCAAAAAGAAAGCACAATTACATCAGAATGCACATTGGTAATTATTTGGACCATTCTAAGTCAATCAAAACTTTATCAAACTATCAAACCACAATCAATTTTGTGTTTCTACTTAGATAGAACATAAATTTATCATCACCCATCATCTAAATCTAGATTGACGAACAATATTCCAACTATAACTGACTCATACTGACATATTACAACTTGCTAAGAACATCAAGTTTGGGAACTTCATCTATCAATTGATCAATGACGTTGCAAAAAAAAACTCAAAAAGTGGACTTAATCAAATTGAAATTTTTTTTGTTGAGTGAAAGAGGTATTTTAGGATGCAAAAGTGAAAAAATGCAAAAGCATTGTTAAAAGGTGTAAAAGTACTCCTTGATGGTTTAAAATCAGAAAAATAGGTGAAAGCACTCTAAAAAATAGCGGAAGCATTGTTTAACATGTTAAAAGCGCAAACAAGAGCAAAAGCGCACCTAAGCAAAGCAAAAGCGAAATAAGGAAAAAAATTGGTGAGTAAAAGTGCACAATCGGATCATGAAAGCGCCCTTTAAAATTGTGAAAGTGCAACTTTGAGGGTGAAAGCGCCATTTAATTGGGCAAAAGCGCACATTCAATTAAAAAATAGAAAAAATGGTACTTTTCTAGGAAAAATTTAAAAAAATTGAAATTAAATGCATAAATCAGAAAAAAAAAGAAGTATAGGCACACATTGGAGGTCCAGAGCCAGGAAGACGCTGATATCAATGACATTTCTCGTACCGATCCTCACGGATGGGGACAGACATCGTGAAAGGTCAAACAAGTCAGAGAGAAAAAAGTGAAAAGTGAAAGTGAAAATGAATAGTGAAAAGGAATTTTGACCCCTTTATATAGCTTTTTTGACCTAAAAGAGAGGTAACTTTGACCAAAGAGAGGACTATTTTACTAAAAATGACTCAAAAACATGAATTTATCATAAAATCAGCCAAAGCAGGGGCATTTGTAATCAAACAGAAAAAAATAAATATCAGAAATGAAATTAAAATTCATTTAAAAATTGAACTAAATCAACGTGAAATGACCAAGAACATCAAAATATTCAATCATCAATCAAATTTTATTTCATTTTTGAGGGGGCATACCATTGGATAATCAACATCAACAACATCATCATCGAAAATCAAGAGACCGATCATCAAATCAAAGCGAAAGCTTTTATCAGAGAATTTTTCGTAAATCAATCAAATGGGGCATCACATCAAAATGAATCATCAAATTAGGTATCATATCAGAATCTTTCATCAAATCAAGCATCATATCAAGGATCCATCATCAGAACTGCATCAAGGGTATTAAATCAATTGAAATCTACATCAATCTCATATCAGATATCAAGGATTGACCATTGAAAAACATCAAATGCACATCAAAGATTGACCATCAATGAATCAGGACCTATCATCAACAAGATCAGAGTATTCTTTGAATTGACATGCTTCACACGTCAACTCAAAGAGAGGCATTTGTAATCACTTAAAAATGGACAAAGATAATTTAATGATAAATCAAGTCAAATCAAGGACATGATCAAAGTAATTGAATCACAATGCATAATTAGCCAATCAAAATTAAAATCAAGTTTTAATTCGAGATAAATCAAAATTGAGAGCATTTTTATCAAATGAAATGAAATCAAAGTGCAATTAAATCAATCAATTGTATAGTTTTGGATTAAATCAAATTAAACCCATTCAAGGGGTACATGGCTAAACAAATGAATCAAAATCAATTAATAAATCCTAATTTCTCTCAACAACCACAAAGGGAGGAAATTCAATCAACCAATAGGATTTGAGGAAAGAGCTCACATGGATCAAGCCAAATTCAATCTCAGTCACTCAAAGTGAAAGAGCATCTTGTCCACTCATCTTGTCTACTTTTCCCAAGCTTTGAGGACACAAGCTTTGCATTGTCTTCAAAGGGTGGAACCAAAGACTCAAATCAAGCTTAATTATGATCAACACAACTACACCCCCTCACCTTACATAAATCTATAAAAGGAAGCCCAAAATCTTCATAATTCATATCCACAAATCTGAGAATAGCATCAAACCTCTTGCATCTAATAGCTAGAAAGGCAAATTAGTTGTATTTCATTTGGAATTGAAAAATTTAGCTTGTTTATAATATCATTTCTCATTCTAGGACTGTCATTAATGGAAGTTTGCTGAGAACTTCGCATTAACACTCTTAGATAGAGAGCCATAGGATGCTTAATTATGCTTTATTTGCTAAATAGAGTTACTAATTGTGGTTATTTAGTTTCTATTTCATTTATTGTATGATACTAATTCTATGAAGGTACATTTCCTTGTACACAGTATGTACCAAGAAATCATCTTGAAAATCCAATTATTGGTGATAGGAATAAAGCCATATTAACGAGGTCTAAAGCTAGAGAGGAATTATGTCTTATTTCACAAGTGCAATCTAAATCTACTAATGAGGCTTGTAAAGATGAATCATAGGTTAATGACATGAAAGAAGAACTAGATCGGATAATAAAGAACAAAACTTGGTAATTAGTTCCTAGACCTTAAGGAAAGAATGTTATTGGAACTAAATAGGTATTTAAAAAATAAATAAATGAAGAGGGCACAATTATAAGGAACAAAGACAGATTGGTCTGTAAAGGCTACTCGTAGCAAGAAGGAATAAACTTTGAAGAGAATTTTGCACTTGTGGCTAGGTTGGAGGCCGTAAGACTATTTCTTGCCTTTTCTGTCTACAAGGACTTCAAAGTGTATTAAATGGATGTGAAATTTGTATTCTTGAATGGCGATCTAGAAGAAGAGGTCTACATTGAGCAACCTGATGGTTGTCTCTTGATAGATAAAATAGACATATTTTCTGGTTGAAAAAGGCTCTGTATGGACTGAATAAAGCTCCTAGAGCTTGGTATGCATGACTTGAAAAGTATTTATTACATCTTGGTTTTAGAAAAGGTAGTGCAAATAGTAATTTATATTTTAGAAATAGAAAGGATACACACTAGTACATTTGACCCTAATTTTTGACCAACATTTCTGACGGAGCATTAAAATGGTTTTTCTTGGTAGGATTATTAAAGGAAAATTTTGATTTTTTTAATCCATTCCCGTGTTGGTCAGAATTACAACAACCAAGCCATTTTTTCGTAATTGACAAGAACACGGGCATAACTTAAAAAAAGGGTTTCAGTTTACTTTATTATGTTACGTAGAAAAAAAGAGTCGAGGGAGGGCACAAACACCTTGTAGTGATTGAACCCACATTGTATGTCTGCATCATACATCTTCCTATAACACTTAAGTATTTTTTAACTCAAAATTTGCTCAAACCCTCTTTGTGAGAATTTGTTGTTTTGTTTGTTGGGAATTACTACTCTAGTGGATTTGTGTGGATAGTGGCTTGTTAGATCCATGCCATGATTCCTCTGCATTGTCAAATATCTTGATTGATTTCATGGTGTCTTCAATTTCTTCTTTCATTTTTGGACTTATGCTATTGTGTAGAGGAATTGGTTATAGGTGTTCTCATTCCATTACCTCTGTAAGTCTTTTTGTTTATGTTTGATCAAAATCTTAGTAATTTTTTTTGGTGCTATTGTTTGCATTTTTTATTGTTAGGGAACAACTTCCTTGGTTTGTTAAGTTTCAGTATAGTCTTTAAAAAACCCTTATATGGGTTCCTTGTAAATCTTACTTAATTTTTGGTTAAGTTTTTCAATAGTTAGATTTGTGTTGTGTTTATCCATTAAACTATTTGTCCATTTGCAACAATATGGGTTAGGAAGTGGTGTTAGTTTTCAATTCGAGTAACCCAATTAGGGTTTCAAACCCTTGTATAATTTCTTTGTTTTGTATGAGATGTCTTTGGTAACCCTAGGTTGGAACTTATGATACTATGCTTCATACAAGTTAATCTTTGTTGTGTTCTATAGAGAATTTGTCTTGTGTTTGTAGTTACATTGCATATCCACTTAACCCTAGTTTGTGTTTAAGATTTTGGTTTGATCAAACTTTTGTGTTCACTGAATCCATTCTTCTTTTGATAAATAAAGAAGTATTTTTATGTTACATTGATACATTATTAATTTGTTAAGGAAACTAGTGTGTAATCATCTTGAAAGAAGTTGAAACATTCTGGTTTGAATAGTATGAAATTTTTAGTTCAATTCAAATACAAAGATCATTATATATGTCATTGTGATGAACTAAAAGATATACATTTTTAAGAGGAAATAGATACAAAGATAGAGGCATTTATTGAGACATATTTTAGAGATAAATTGTATTGTATTAATTTTATTATATAGTATTGAAAGAGTATTAATCTAAAGAATTCATATAATCGATTGTTTTATATAGGATAAAAATATATGAAATGATGTATGGTATGTATTATTAGATTAATGAAACACATGTTATTGAAAGAAATGGACTTGGTACTCTATACTGGTTTGTAAAGAAGTTAAAAATAGTAAAATATAGTGAGACATATAGTCAATGAGACAATTTAGCCAATGAGGTATTTGTAAAAGAAGTTTTCCAAATAAGACAATGAGGCACTTCTAGTGGATTTATTCTCCATAGGGTTTCTAGTTAGGACAAATACTTGTGTCTAACTCTTGTGCATGTTATTTTTCCTTAATATTCATTTCTTTATAGTTTATATTGTATGATCAATATTTAAAAATATTTTTGAAATGAAAAGTTATGTATGGACACCGATTCACCTCTCTTTTAGTTTTCACTATACTCTTACACAATAATGCTTAGTTTATATCTAAGATAATAAAAATTATCCTTTGCTAGAGCTTTATTAAAAATGTTTGTAATTTGTTCTTCCTTGGATACATACTCCAATTTTACCTCTTTCTCAATGACCTTCTCTCTCAAGTAGTGATACTGGATATACATATATTTTTTTCTAGGATGAATTATAGGATCCTTGGATACATTGGTGGCATTTATGTTATCAAATATTATTGGATTTCTATATACCCAAATACCAAATAAGCCCTTACTCTTTTTGTTCATGGGACCACACCCTTGACCCCTCTGGTCTACACAACAAATACTATTGACTGTCCTAAAGATAATGACTTTACAAGTTATGAATCCATACTTGGGATAGTCATCACACCATTCCCCCTAAGAATTTTGGATTTTTCTTCTCATCAAAAAGACACCCACACTCCTTTCTAAACTCTTTCCACACCCATTCCATTCCATTGATCCATTTAATTTAGACTCCTACACAAAATAAATCAACTCACCAAAATATTGTCATTGAAAGACAATCATGTTTACCTCTGTACCTTGGATTGCCCCACCTTTGTAACGAGATCCTCTTCCTCCTCAAAGTATCCTCCTTATGGTAACACACATATATTCATCCCCCTTAATCCTCCATGGACCAAACACACTTAAAGGTATGAACAAATCTTTCAATCTCTGATTGCAACAATCAACCCTCTTTGCTCTGTGTGACAATCCAGTCACTCTTCTGACTCCATGGCATGTGCTCTTAATGCATGCTCCTCTAAAAAAAACCAAGGGTAATATAAAAAGTTTCCTCTATCATCCCACATATGAAGAGTCCTTATTCAATATGAAACCATGCAAGGAATCACATTTCTACTCTCTCAGCTTACCCTAGAAGAGGGTTTTAACTATTTTTATTAAAATGCAGAGGTATCCTTCTATACAGTGCCAAATGGATTGATTCCACCACAAAAACTAAGTTAATTAATTACCCTAACGCCTTCAATAAATAAGAGTTCAAGACAAATACATTAGGGTGGCATATGATGTAAATAAAGAGATTGTATTCTAGAAAATCAGAGAAATGCAGAATTAAAACATCATTTTATTGCTTAGAAACTTGTATATCTTTTTCTCTTCAACCAACCCATGCTCTCTCTCACTTTTAAATTGTAAATAGGTCTCTTAAAGACCAAATTTATACCATCTACTTTTGGAATGAATTCCAAACTTCCTTATAAATCGACTCCAACAGTCCAAACCTGACTGTTTTCCTATTAGACTTATTACAAAAAGTTGAAAATGTTGTCAAGTTGACAGCTAAAGTTGTCAACTCAAAAAATAAAAGCCTCCTTAATGTTAAAGCACTTTCATAATCCTAAAAACTATAAACCCAACCTATAAAACTACCCCCAAGGTCATTTAGACCTTATAGTGACCCTTTAGGCCTACTTTGCCAATTTGGGCAATTACATTCATATAGTATTTTTAAATACAACCAAATGGCTTGAATAGCCATAATAAATATTTGAATAACCTTATAGGTCCAATATATCCTCTTGTCTTCATGATCTCATCCTTAGGTCTTGCTAGTAACCCTTATAGCCCTTGTGCCTTTGCACCATACTCATAGGCTTCAAATTTGTCCAAGTGTCTTGGAATTGGTGTACTTGCAAAAAGACATCATCAAATGCACCTCCATGTTCTTGAAGTGCCTTCCTCTTCACCTTGGCTACATCTTTGTCTTCTTGAGGCTCTATGCCCTCTTGACCTCTTGATCTCCATATTGCTTCTCCCTCAACCTTGACATGTCTACCCATGCATAATGCTTCCTTTTCACACCTATTTACCATTTGTATAGTAGCACCAATGACTTGTACTCTTGGTTTGAGACCAATTGAGCCCATTTTACCTCTTTTTTATTTTTCTTTTAAAGTTGCAAGTTAACTGTCTTAAGAAATAATGAATAATTAGTATTGTTTGTAGACCAAGTTGAATAATGTGTTGTGTGTTTTAGGTGTTGGGAGGAATATAGAAGTACTCTCCATAATGGTGCTATTTGGGGAAGTCTATATGTAATGTGTGGATCCATTCAAAATTTTAGAGAATGATTATATAATTCAACAAGTAATATTCTTAACATTCCTTTCAAATATAAATCATGATTAGATTAAATGTACAATGCTTTGCAATAAAAATCTATTTAATGGATTTACACTTGATTTTATACAAGATGCTACTAATGCTAGTATGTTTATATTTGACATATTACAATATTAATATCTTAATTCGGAGTATAGGAGACAATTTTTTGGTATAATTATAGCTCAAATATTTTCCTATGAAGAAAGACCACGTCTGACAATATGAACCCAGAACAAAATAAGGAGACAATTGCTAGATTGTGGTCTAAGTTTAAAACAAAAGGTGATGGAAAATATTATTATCATACAAAAATTGTAAGGGCTTAAAGACTCGAAGACTTCTAATCAAAACAACTGAGAAATATTGTAGGCAACATGGTCACATTGAAGGGGGGCATGATTTTCATCCATAGGTAAGTATTTCAATATATTATTTTAATAATTTATATACATAAGAAATAAATTGATGATGAGATCATGGACATGGTTAACTTAAGGTCATCATTTTGATATAGGTCAACCACCCTGGGATACATGTTATGGACCATAACAATCCAGAGAATGTGAATTTCCAAGTGGAGGAACATGGAGGTGTGAATATTGAAGGAGAAGATAATGATCCCATGGAAGAAGATGATCCTATGATAGAGAACAAAATTGAAGATGATGGTATTTTCATAGTTTATTGATGCGAGAGGAGATGGGGATAGGGGCCAAAGGCACACCCTAACTAGATCCACCTTGCAGAACAACATGTAGAAGAAACAACACAACAAGTGAGAGAGAGAATGTAGAAATCCTTTCATATATTATCTTCAAATTGATTCTTACATGCAGGGATGTAAGGCCTTCCTTGTTTAGGCCAAATATTATAATTAAGTACAAAAGTCCTCAAACATGTGAGGATCTACCAACAATATCTAATCTTCTATCTCTGATGTCCTAATCCTTCTTCTAAACTCTAACCAAAAAACTACATTTATACAAGAGGCTACCAAACCAAGATGACCTTCAGATCCACCATTAATGAAAGGAATGACTAGATCTAGGTCCATATGCTTCCCAATGATAGATACCAACATTAAATCTATGACCAATAATAAATGCAAGAGTCGGCCTCAACAAAATCCAAAATAAAAAACTCAGTAAGCAAGGATAACCGAGCACCAGACAAGCATCATTGAGCACTAGGGAAATTCACGGAGCACCAAAGAGATAACTGACCAACATTGATAAATAAAGGAAACTGAGAAACACTGAACCAACTCAGTCAAAGCAGGAACCGAGCAACATAGAAAACTTCAAACATCTTTTTGGTGACTGAGGATTGCCAAGGACCCGAGATGCTCCTGCATCATACACCTAGGGTTATTTGAAATGATTCTCCAAATCATGAAATAGGTATGATCCAAGCTGTATCCAACTCAGATTGTGAAATCCACGAACTGTCTTCAATTGGTCTATTCTTCCACTTTACCAAATATTCCATATACTATTTTCCTCTTATACTTATGCCAATTATTTGCTCCAAAATATTCTCAACTTCTTTTGTTTATTTCTTAGGATAATCATTCAGTACTGTCATTTCTTCATCTGACTCATGATATTCATATAAATCACTAATGTTGAAAATAGGTGACATATCCATGTCATCAGGTAACTCAATCTCATATGCATTTCCACTATCAAATTTATTCAAGATCTTGCAAGGGCCAAACTTCTTCATTTTTAGCTTCCCATATGTTCCAACAGGAAATCTTTCTCTCTTCAAATGAACCATTACTTCATCACCGACTACAAAAGTCTTATGTCTTCTTGATCTATCAACTCTATCTTTTTATTTATGATTACTTATTTCCAACTTATGTTTCACATCTTCATGCAATATATTTATGTAATCTGCAAACTTTACTCCTTCAACACTTCTCTTTCTTTCATCAACAATATCCCTCAAGTCTGATATACCTCTTGGTTGTATTCCATTTACAATCTCAAAAGGTGTATTTCCAGTACTCCTATTCACTGAATTATTGTATGCAAACTCTGCTTGTGCAAACATAGAATCCTAATTACTCGGTGTGCCTCCAACTAAGCATCTCAAAAGATTTCCCAAACTTCTATTCACAACTTCTGTCTGTCCATCAGTCTATGGGTGAAATGTAGAACTATATTTCAACTCAGTGCCAAACTTTGTCCAAAGTGTCTTCCAAAAGTATCCAACAAATTTACTATCTCGGTCAGAGATAATACTCCTTGGTAATCTATGCAATCTGACAATCTCCTTAAAGAAAATATCTTCTATATTTATTGCATCTAATGTCTTTCTACAAGGTATAAAATGTGCCATTTTAGAAAATCTATCCACAACCACAAATATAGAATCATTACCTCTCACTGTCTTCAGTAAGCCAAGAACAAAATCCATACTGATGTCAATCCAAGGTTTCTCAGGAACATAAATTGGTGTATACAATCCAGTATTCTGACTTACTCCTTTTTCAACTTGATAAATTCCACAACTTTTCACAAGTTTCTGAACATCTTTATACAACTGTGGCCAAAAGTATTTCTCCTTAAGAAAATTCAATGTTTTATCAATACCAAAATGTCTAGCCAAACCACTACCATGTTTCTCCTTTATCAAATTAGTTCTCATTGCTCCTCGCGGTATACACAATTGAATACCTTTAAACAACATACCTTCTTGAATAAAATATTCTTCCCATTTAGTACTTGGTTGATCTTGAATAGGTGCTCTGCACTTTCTCCATGACTCAGAAAAATCAGGATCAAATTCATAAGAATCTCTCATGTCATCAAAGTCAAGAACTTCAATTTTCATCTCAGTCATCAAAGATCTTCTTCTACTCAATGCATCAGGAACTCAGTTAGTGACTCCACTCTTATGCTTTATCACAAATGTATAACTCTACAAATACTCAACCCATTTCATGTGTCTCTGATTCAACTTATTCTGACTACCCAAATACTCTAAAGCCTTATGATTGGTATAAAACACAAATTCACTCGGTATCAAATAATGTCTCCATTTCTTCAGTGCTTGAACAATAGCATAGAATTCTTGATCATACACAAAATATTTTCTTCTTGCATCATTTAAATTTTCACTAAAGAAAGCAACAGGTTTACCTTCTTGACTCAATACAACTCCTATTGCACTTCCACTTGCATCACATTCTGCTTGAAATACCTTATTGAAATC
The DNA here is from genome assembly GCA_027943335.1 of Chamaecyparis obtusa. NCBI lineage: Eukaryota > Viridiplantae > Streptophyta > Pinopsida > Cupressales > Cupressaceae > Chamaecyparis > Chamaecyparis obtusa. The sequence continues at coordinate 1,131,567 of BSBK01007603.1, read as the reverse complement.
AGGTAATGCCAACAAAGGAAATTTAGCAACCTTCTACTTCAGAGTCTCAAAACTTTTATTAGCTCCATGTGTCCACTTGAATTCTCTTTTATCTCCTCTCATAGTCTCAGTCATAGCATTACAAATTGAACTAAAATTCCTAATGAAATTTTGGTAAAAACTTGCCAAACCATGAAATGATCTTACCTCACTAGCACTCTCAAGTGTAGGCCAATTCAGAATAGCTTCAACTTTTTTAGGATCCATTTTCAAACCATCAGCTGAAATCACAAATCCCAAATACACAATCTCTTCCTTCATGAATGAACACTTTTTTAGGTTTATCATCAACTTTTCCTCTTTCAATCTCTGTAGTACTTGTCTAACATGCAAAAAATGTTCTTCTCTAGTTTTTTTTAATATCAGAATATCATCTAGGTATACAATCACAAATTTACCCAATAATTTCTTCAAAACCTCATTCATTAACCTCATAAAAGTACTCGGTGCATTAGTTAAACCAAAAGGCATAACCAACCACTCATACAAACCTTCTTTTATCTTGAAAGTAGTCTTCCACTCATCACCTTCTCTGACTCTGATATGATGATACCCACTTTCCAAATCAATTGTGGTAAAATACTTTTCTCTAGTTAAACTATCCATTATGTGATCCATTCTTGGTATAGGAAACCTATATTTCACTGTTATCTTGCTGATTTCTATGGAATCAGTACACATTCACCATTCTCCATTCTTCTTCGGTGCCAATACAACATGTACTGCACAAGGACTCAAACTTTCTTTGATCAAACCTTTCTACAATAATTCTTGAATCTGTCAGTTCAATTCCTAATTCTCGATAGGTGTCAACCAATGTGGTGCCTTATTCGGTAAACTAGCTCTATGGATTAGATCCATACAATGATCTATACTTCTCTTTGGTGGAAAACCACCAGGTTCATTGTCAGAAATAATTTCAGAGGACTTAGTGAGTAAATTATCAATCTCTTCAGGTATACTATCCTCTATTTTCTTACTTAGTTTGTTAGGAATCACAACAAAACATACATAATTCTTCTTCAAATCCTTAACAAACTTTCTTCCTTACATCAAGAAAAATTTCATAGATGTATAAACATTACTAATAGGTTCTTCAATCAAAGGTAACCATACTTTCCTTCTTCCATCAACCCAAATAGTACATTTATGCAATCTCCCATCATATATAGCATGTCTATCATATTGCCAAGGTCTACCCAACAAAATATGACAACAATCCATATGCATGATATCACATAACACCTTATCATAGTACTTTCCAATTTTCAAATTCACATAACATTGTTCACTTACCAAGAGTGTATGCTCATCTTTGATCCATGAAATCTGATAGGGCTTTGGATGTTCCAACCTTTTCAGTTGCAACTTTTTGACCATTTCCTCAGATGCCAGATTCTCTGAGCTACCACTATTAATGATTACCTTCCAAACTTCATCAAAAACTCTACATTTGGTCTTGAACAAACTTTTCCTTACCGGATCTTCCTTATTACTTTCAATCCAAAGTGCTCTTCTTACCATCAAGTTATTTTCCTTCTCAGGTTCATTCGGTGACTCTTATTACACCAAAGCATTTCTACTACTACTAGCCTTCTTACTTGCCTGTGTACATTCAAAATATCTATGTCCTTCTCCACAATTGTAACAAGTTCCTTAGAAACCACTTTTGTTATAACCACCTCGGTAGTTATTGCCTCTACCTCTAGATGAACTTTCACCTTTCCACTCGGTCTTGCCTTTATCTAGATTTATCTTTTCAAGTTTAGATCTACTATTTTCACCATGAGATCTACCTCTTCCTCTAGGGAATCTTCCACCTCTACCTCTTTGTCTTTGCTCATGTCTCTTGTTCAATTTATCCTCATCTTTCAACACAAATTGATAAGCCTCTTCAATGTTCTCTAATTTGACCAAACTGATTTCTTCTTAGATAGAAACTCTCAAACCATTCAGGTATCTAGAAATTCTTTCCACATCATCTTCATCATGTCCAGATCTAATATCTAATCTATAGAATTCCTCTGTATATTCTTTTACCGAGTTATCTTTCTACCTCAAACTTTGCATTCGCCTAACTAGGTTAATTTGATAATCACAAGGTAAGAAATTTCCTTTCAATTTATTCACCATTTTATTCCATACCTTGATTTTGTCTTTTCCTTTCCTCTTTCTGCCTAATTGTACATGTTCCCACCACAAGGATGCATGACTCTTCAACTTTGTGCTTGCAATTTTTACCTTATTTTCCTCAGGTACATTTTCATACTCAAAGTACTTCTCCATCTCGGTGATCCAATCCATCAATTTATCAGAATCAAATTTACCACTATACTCAAGAGGATTAAAGTGTGGTGTAGAATTTAGATTTGTCAAAGCCTTCAATAATCTTACCTCACCTTGATCCATTGCAGGTGCAAGTTCTACATCACCTTGTTCTTCCTCAATTTCATCATCGCTAACATCTTCAAGATGCCTCCCTCTTCTCTGGGTTGTTTCAACAAATTCTAATCTAGTAGCAAGTTGTCTCAACATGTTTTCCAATCATGGATCTGTATATCACCTCCCACAAACCATCTTGAAAACCCTATGCAATTGCAGGTCAGATCATAATTTTCTACCCCATAACAATTCAACTAGGGCTTCATAATAAGGAACCTCCAAACCTAGATTTGCAAACCTAGATTAAGATCTAACATCGCTCTGATACCACTTGACACAAGAGAAGATGGGGATAGGGGCCAAAGGCACACCCTAACCAGATCCACCTTGCAGAACAACACGCGAAAGAAACAACATAACAAGTGAGAGAGAGAATTTAGAAATCCTTTCATATATTATCTTCAAATTGATTCATACATGCTGGGATGTAAGGCCTTCTTGGTTTAGGCTAGATATTACAATTAATTACATAAGTCCTCAAACATGCGAGGATCTACCAATAATCTCTAATCTTCTATCTTCTATCTTTGATGTCCTAATTCATCTCCTAAACTCTAACAAAACAACTACATTTATACAAGAGGCTACTGAACCAAGTCAGCCTTTAGTTCCACCATTAATGAAAGGAATGACCAGATCTAGGTCCACACACTTCCCAATGATAGATACCAACATTAAATCTATGACCAATAATAAATGCAAGAGTCAGCCTCAACAAAATCTAAAATAAACAACTCAATAAGAAAGGATAACCAAGCACAAAACAAGCATCACCGAGTGCTAGGGAAATTCATCGAGCGATAGAGAGATAGCCGACCAACACCGGTAAACAAAAGAAACCAAGCAACACCAAACCAACTCGGTCAAAGCAAGAACTGAGCAACACATAAAACTTCAAACATCTTTTTTGTGACACAGTATTGCCAAGGACCCAAGATGCTCTTGCATCACCGATCATGTGCCAAAGAACATGATTGAAGATGAACTTGATTTACCTATACTTGAGAAGGCATATGATCCCCTATAAAAAGGCTCCCAAACAACTCTTCTTGTCACTGTATTGTTGTTGGTGAACTTCAAGATTATGAATGGTTTATCCAACATATAAATCTCACGTATGTTAAGGTATGTCATATATGTCATCTTTTTTCATCTATTTTAGTCCTAATTTCCTTATAGTTAACAAAGGGTGAATCATGTACCATTAATATTATTTATATTAAAAAATTATATTTTTTCTGTAGGTTGATAGGTGAGTGTTTGTTACCACCATCAAACATTCTACCTCACTTGTACTGAGAATTATCCACCACTATGAAATATATTAGAATGGAGTATCAAGGAATACATGCATGTCCCAATGATCATATTATATATCATAAATAACATGAATTTGCAACAAAATGCTCTGATTATCATATTAGTAGATATTGATCAGATCAAATAAAAAAAAGTGTCTCACAAGATTCCTCAATATATTCTCATTATTCCACGTTTGTAATGATTATTCAGGTGCACTACCTTGGCACAATTTATGGATTACCATTAATGAAATAGAAGTTGAGATACCTTTATGCGGATGCCTGTGGATGGTTCTATATTTAAGGAAATAGAGGAAACTTGACCACACTTTAAATAAGAACCTCGTAATCACAACATTTCATTGGTAGCAGATGGTGTCAATCCATTTGGAGAGATGAGATCTTTTTACTCAGTGTGGCCTATTTTTGTTATCAACACTAGAATTCCTCCTTGGATGTCCATAAAGAGGGAGCACATAATATTGGCAATGATTGTTCTAGGTATTTTTTCATTTAATAGTCATCTAAATTTATTTATAAATACCACATCAAGATGGTCATAATAATTATGTAATGTTTTTGTTCATTCAACTAGGTAAGTACCAAGTTAAAGATATGAATGTATATATTGAGCCCCTTATTGACAAGTTCTTGGAGTTATGGAATGGGGTCACTATGTATGACATCTCTAGACCAATAGGACAAAGACAATTTCAATTCCATACAATGTATGGATAATACATGATGCCCCTGGGATAACACATTTCTATGGTATGTTATATTGTTAACACATATTTTTTTGTATGTTATAATGCTAACAGATTTTTATTGTATGTTTAAGTTTGCACATGATAATTGTAATTATCAAAATTAATATATTTAAATCAATTATACATGATCTTGTAGATCTTCAGAAAAAAGAAAATTTGCATGTCTAGTTTGTGGGCCAAAGATGAAATCTTGTCATTCAAAGAGTTTAGGAAAGCAAGTGCTCAATGACTATAGACACTTTCTCCATAGAAATCATAATACCAAATTAACAAAAAATATATTTTCAATGAGAAAGAAGAGACTACATCAAAGCCATGAAGAATGACACCTCGCCTATGGAAGTTGGAATACAATAGAACAAATCATTGAGGTAATGTCATTCGATCTAATAGTTTTTGTTTGAAATTTATATTTTGATATTGTGTTTTGTTTACTGATGATATAATTGATGCTTGTGAAGGTCATCAATGAATTAATGACCAACTTCCAAAAGGACTAAAAAGTTATCCTAGACAATTTAGTAGGTTCTCATACTATGTGAACCTCCCAATCATGCATTTTTTTGATGCTATGCATATTGGAAATAATATACCAGAGACATTATGGAAATTATTGGATGGAAGACATGACAAAAAAAAAATTGTCAAAATTTGTAATGACATTCAAGAATCCAAACATGCATTGAAAAATGTCATTCGATCAAATAAAAATGGAGACCATATTGATATAAGTGCCCTTCCTTGATTATTATTAGAGTAGCAAAGAAAAACTATAAAACAAGTCATATGAAAAATTCAATTTTCCACAAGATTTTCTACGAACATAAACAATCTCATATCAAAGAAAAGTGAATTTGGGCTAGGGATGAAAACACATGATTGGCATACATTTATTAAGGTAATTCATGTTATTCTATATTTTCTATATATTTGTATACTACATGTAGTTTTCATTGTATTATTTTTTAAAATATTTAAAAGATCATTTTATAATTATTGCAGTACGTTCTACCTCTATCTCTCCCACACCACTTTGACAACAATGTTAAATAAGTTATATATGATTTTGGAAAATATATGAGGTTAGAAGCGTTATTTGTTAGATTTTTTGTATATATATTATATTTGTGACTTGTTTTAATTTTTTTGTAATTTATTGTATATTTTTTGTAAAGTCTCATTTATATGTTTTTGCATGTTGAATCTCTTCTAGGTGGTTTTCATCGAAAGAAATCAATAAATAAGATATAAAATATTGGAAGAGAAAAATTCTTTATCTTATGTGTGAAATGCAAAAGTGTCTACCTTCAATTTTTTTCAATGCACAAGAACACTACCTCATACATCAAGTTGAAAAGATTGAATTGTGTGGACTTGTACAAACTAGGTCAATGTGGATGGTTGAGAGGCATTTGGAATTATTGAAGGGCTTGGTTCGACAAAGAGAACATCCCAAGGATTATATGGTGGAGGGATATATGGTATACTAGACCATGGTGTACATTAGTGAATATCTTCCTAAGTTTGCAACAAAGATCCATGTAGATCGCATTCGGGATCCTAACTCCATTAAAAAATTCAAAGGGGAGTACTTGTTGGGGAAAGGTAGATTGAGGAAAGTGAGAGTTAATTATAAGATGTTATTGTAGTTAATTAATTCTTATAAATATTAAATATAAATTTTTTCTAAGTGGTCTATTTTTTTATATAGTTGGTTGAGAGTGGGATACACTACATTTGTATATTGCGAACAATCTTGATTGGATGACGGTATGGATTGAACATTGTCAACACAATGGTCACTTGTTAACATGAGAAGGTGTTTCTTTATTGGTTAAAGAAGCTCATTGTAATGGAGATTTCAATGTTACACCAATGGTAATTGATCTAGCATATGGTCTAAGATGTAGACAGGTACTTATAGATTTATTAATCATGACCCATATGTTTAATATCAATTCATGATGCAAATAATTTTCACATGTTTGAAAAATTGCGGGTCAAGCACCACAAAGCTATGTACTACCATGACCATAAATTTTGCATAAAAAATTGGACAACATGAAGAAAAATTATGATTCTGGGATAACTGTAGTCTTTGAGGTGACTAATATTTCATCTAGAGATGACATACATCCTCAAGAGTCTCAAAACCGATACTATGGAATTTTGGATGATATACTTGAGTGCGACTTTAAATCCTTCAAATTATTTCTATTCGTCATCAAATGGTACATGCTACGACTGAATCAAAATGATCCTGATAGAACTATTATTCAACATGATAATGATTTACAATGATTAATACAAGGTCATTTTAGCCAGTTGGAGATGAGCCTTATATTCTTCCAAGCCAATGTGAGCAAGTGTTTTACTTAGAGGTTCCACATAAACCGTGTTGGTTATTTGTTGTTAGACATGATCCAAGAGGAAGACCAACAAATTATAATGTGATGGAAGAAGAAGATACCAAAGATGATGACGAAGAAGAAGACGAAGAAGAAGATGATGATAAAGAATAATATTATGATGATGATGATGGTGATGATTATGAGGATGACAGTGATGATGATGAGGATGATGGTGATGGGGATGGGGATGGGGATGGGGATGGTGATGGTGATGGTGATGGCAATGATGGTGGTGGTGGTGGTGGTGGTGGTGATGATGATGATGATGATGATGGCGATGATGATGATGATGATGATGATGATGATGGTCATGATGATGGTAATATTGATTTATTCATAAAAATTTATTTGATGTATATGTTTTCATAACTAAATTATTATGTATTAAAATCTAATGGCATATAATATTTAATTTATTATGTTCAATTCTAATGATTACAACATATGTAATTTATGATACACGTGTTTCAATTATTACTCATATATTTAATGTATTTAGTATTTAAAAAATTACCAATGTATTGCTTATGATGTTCAATTGTTGGTGCTGATTACATGTATATATTTTGTGTGATTGTCACCCTTTTTGGAAAAAGGCAATTGACTACAGACACCATCACCCCTTTTGTTGACGATCTTTCATAGCACACATAAAGTAAAGGTAGGGAATTAAAAAATATACAATGATTATGATGAATGCATATTGTTCATGTTGTCTTCTATGTAATTTTTAGCATACATATCATGTAATTTTTATCTAACTTAAGATAAATGATTCACATATATAGGAAATTTAACCCCTTTTATGAGGATCCTGCATAGTGACATGGATTGGCAGGTATAAGTAATTACACCCTATAGAAATAGTTTATTATTTTCTTTCTTTCTCTTTATGCCCACCTTCATTGAGTGGTTTAATAATAAGGTATTAAATTTCTCATGATTTAACAATACTACCCTCAACATCAATTTTAGGGATGACTTCATCAAAATTGCCCTCATTTAGCAAAATATCTTTCTCCTTACCAACTATATCTCTCATTTGATGGACTGAAGGAACCACCTAATAGGTACTTGTCAGATCTATCTTCCTTGAGTGAGGAAAATGCGGGAATAAAAGATAAAAGTGAGATATTTAGTAGGCCTAAAATAGGGAGATCAACTAGAGGTCAAAAGATTAGAAGAAAATTCAATAAATACATGTATTTTTTCTTTAATGAAGGGGGGATCATGTTCTTACAATGATGAGACCAAAGGTGATATCAAGGTATCCTTGAGGTACACACATCTTCAGAAAGCATGGGTACCCAAGGAACTACCTCCAATTAACATTTATTTTTGTGTTAACGAGAGGTGTATCATCTTAAAATGGAATCACTTCCATGTTAAGAGCATTTATCCCTCTGAGTGAGTAGTCTGGGTCATGTCAAGCACCTGAAATTAGCTTGTTGCTCAGATCATGCTTGTTTTGTTTCTATTTGCTCTTGATTTTCACTCCAATATGCATTTCCTAGCATTTTGGGATAGGATCCTAAGGTTTTTGACCAAAAGGTCAAAGTTGACCTTTTGGGGTAAAAGTCAACCTCTATCCTGACATGGTCAGGATTGACCTTGATCCTGACCTAGTCATTTCCAATCTCATCCTTGACCCTCTATTCAAAATTTCAAGTTTCCTTGATTTTCGGGTGTCGGGTTTTTGGGGATATTTGTTTCTCGCCTTCGGGTTGGCCATTTTGGGTTTCGGGATGGTAAATCTTTTAATTACATTTAATCTAGGTATATTTTCTAAAGGTTAGGACCTAATTGAGAATTAATTCTCCAAGGTGGCCCCTCTAGAGGATTGTGCCCTAGTTCACTATAAAAGGAGGCCTTCCTCTCTCATTTTCACATCTCATCCTCAAGTAATCTTTGCTCTCAAGCTCTCAAGGTGATCAAGCAAGAATTCATTCAAGCATTCAAGTTCTCTTCTCCATCCAAGTTCTCCATTAAAGATCAAGGATTCAAACATTCAAGCCATTGAAGGGATTTGGTTCAAGCATTCAAGATTCATCATTCAAACCCTAGATCTAGCCATCATGATGGTGTGATCTTCCTTCAAGATCCTTTTGTTCATCTTCAAGATTCATTCATTATTCTATCAAGGTGGATTCCAAGCATACAATCATGAAGGTTTGATTTACCATTTTTGTCTTCAAGCTTTCATATCAATATACTTGTTTACATTCAAAATACAATTACATATCTATCAAATTGCATAGCGTCATTGTTAGATCCATTTCTATTACTTGCTAGCATTCTCCATTTCAATTTCAATATTAAGGTTGATTCCAAACTGGGATTTGACCAAGGTAAACCCTCCAAACAAACAACAAAACCCCATTTTTCTTGCAGATACAGGTGTAGAATTTTGGATCTAAGAGTAGATTTGGATACCCTTTTTGGCAAACTTTTAGGATCTATGAACAAAGTATGAATCAACCATCAAATAAAGAATGTAGCCTTTGACCTTTTATGAGGGTCAAAGACTACCTGCCGACGGAAAGACAAAAGATTTCTGGGTTTTCTTCGTCTCGGCATTTCCAGTTTAAAACAGGTTGCAAAATTGCCTGAAAGTACACATAGACATCAGGAATTGGCATTTTCTAGATTTTCCCTTATTTGAGGTTAGTACTTGCATTTCAATTATTTCAAATTCCAAACACTTCAATTCCACATAAGGGAAATATAGGGTTTCTCTCTCTCTTTCATATTCTGCATAGGTTGATTTGATTGTGCATTAACCTTTTGGTTGATCAAATTGGATATCTCCTTTGGGAATTTGGATTTAGGAGTGGATCTCATATTTCCCCCATACATTTACACAATCATACACATTTGAATAGTGGTGATTCCATTTTACCACTATTTAGATATATCGCATAACTCCATCGTCATTACATGGTTTGGACCTATTTTCCATGGATGGAATAAAAGTATGTTACAAACAAGTTGTTGAATTGATGGAGTATGTCAAACCTTGTTACAATTACAATAATTAGAGGTAGATTGTTTGATATAAAAAAAGTATGTGTAGGTATGCACTATCAACAAATTATATAAAATGAAAAAAAATGATCAAAGTAAAAGATTTTCTATTTACATTGATGAAAGGCCAAAAGAAATAGAGAATGTTATGGGTTTTATAAATAGTATGTGACCTAGGTCAACTAATAAGCAACCCAATTGCATATTTGAGGCGTGTGAGGGAAATAATATTTTTTTATGTGCGATAAAATCAATAAGTGTAGGGGAAGAGCTACTAATAGATTACCATTTGAATCACATAGATACAAAAAAAGTTAATATCATGGGGGTGGTAAGTACTATATACCATTTAAACTAACCTCCAATTAATGACTCTAATATACCATTTTATTAATAAGTTTTTTTCTAAGTCTAGTACTTTCATTTCACTAAAGTTTTTATATTAAATCTTTGTCACAGGATGACATGGATCCACCACATGATAGAGGCGAGGATGTTCCTCCCACACCTTCTTTGAAGAAGGTAAACCTTAGTGTAATTGTACAAATTAGATAGAAGAAAAATGTTATATTATTATGTTCTTTTCTTTAGGGTTTTGGAGTTATTCTGATAGTTTTACTAATATTCTTGTCATGAATTGATGTTCAAGGAAAGGGAAAAGTGCCTATAATAACTGAGGCAATAGTTGCAGATTTGGAGGTGACAATATTATGTGATAATGACATCGCATGTAGCTTTGAACCCATGAATATGGTTAGAAAGACCCTAAAAAAGATCAATATAGAACTTCTTGGCCTCCTACTCCATCCAAATCCAAATGAGGAGATGCGAGTGAAGATAGATGAATTGATATAGAGAGCATGTTGTTTAGAAGTAAGCAATAATGAATCTTTAGTTATAACAAAAGTTCAATAAGGGTTTATATTTTATACTATTTTATGTCATGAACTAAAATATGTATGTGTTCTTCTTACAGGAATTTTTGAGTACTCAACCACTTGGTCATGGACATCATGAGGCCGATACTAGCGTAGGCCCCTTAGGTAAAATAATCTTTAAGTTAACAAGTTACAAGGAATTTTTTCTTTGGAACATTCACAAACTTTATTGGACTTATTGATTAGAAATCTACATTTTTCATTGGATTTACTGATACCCTAGATGAGGTTTTTGTGCTAGTAGTTTTATTCAAACTCACATATATCTTGACTCCTCACTTCAACTTTAGACTTTATGTTTCATTTTCCTTGAAACATAAACTACCCTTAAATAGGCATAAACTATCTTCAACATTACTGTTTACACTATGACTGTCCCAGACACCCTTATCACACTTGACTCAAGATGCTAGCTCTGTGTTTATTGCATTAAAAAACTCCAACTACTATAAAACCTCATGCATGTGAAAGGTAATTGATTATAGTTCAACATAAAACAAACATAAGAATTTTCCAATGGTTGGATTATAAGATAATACCAACTCTTCTCAAAATACTCTAGTATTGAGGGTTTCATAATAGTAAATGCAAACATTAGTGATTCCACCTCTATACTTCACGACATATACAACAAATGGATTC